>JABJVR010000032.1:2753716-2773751 GCA_025773905.1 Chitala chitala
CTATGTGCTCTGGGATGGGCTCCAGGTTTCCCCGTGACCCTCACCAGGAATAAGCGGTTAAGATAATGGATGGATTAACTAGGGTGGACCAGAATGTTTCCTTTATCCATATACTTATTTTCAGTGAGGTAGTTATAAACCCATGCAATAACATTTCATATGTTACACTTTGGTAGGCTGACAACCATAGCTTAACTTCAAACATTTGAATTTTGATTAACTTTCTTTTGACAAGAAATACCTCCATCGAAGTTATAAATTCATTGAATATGAATTCCTCTGTTAAATGCCTGGAAATCAAATTGTACCTAGTGTGAATGCAACCTTTGCAATCCTGCTGTTCACACTGCCCAGCAGTTTGGTAACTCCCTCAGAAGTCTATACCTCAGTTCATTTACTGACTTTCTCAAAGAATCAGTACACAGTTTAATCACCAATTCATTAATAGTTTTATATAACCCAATTCCTACTGATAAATAATAACCTAAATTAATTTTTCCTAACTAGTTAATTTGGGGACACCAGGAACCTAACTCTGGAAATAAGTACTGCAAGGCAGGGCACATTCTGGACAGGACAAGAGACTGGCAAAGGCCACTTGATCACTGATAGTTATTGCTACTGTCATTTTTTACAGTACAGTATTACAGTATAAATTATGTTTATGACAATTTGCATTAACTTCTGCAGAGTATGTGTATAGATGTATTTTCTCCAATCAGAAAAGTTTTAAATGTTGACATGTTTTGACTTATTTGATTTGCATTAGAGTTTGGTCACAATAAGGGTAATATTTATGTGTATAAATGTACATATAACTCAATAAAAATTTGTAATACAAACACAAAACTGGAAATCATAAAAGATATTATGAAAGGAAGGGAGGACAAGGACAAAAACAAAGTCAAACAAAAAAAGAAAAAATAATCTAGAAAATAAATATTCACTGCTTACTAACTACACCAAGACCGTAAAACAAAACTTACATCTAACTAATTTAACATGACTCAAAACAAAAATACAAAGTGGCATTTGTTTATATTCCTGATGTGCTAGACAACAAATGTCCCTATATTTAGTGCGTATGTGGACACAGGACCCTCAACCTGTCCCCTAATCTCAAAACCAAAAATGTAACAAACAAAGTAGGAGTTTTTACAAAAGGACAAAAGGGAAAACGACAACACCAAACTCCTCTCATTCATAACACCAAAATTTCTCCTAACTTTTTCTCCAACTCCTACAAAAACCCAACCAACTATGTCAACTATGACAACTTCCTTCCAGGAAGTCACTTTTACGCTTCTTGAAACTTCCTGTCAATCTCTTTGCTCTTCATATGTCCGCACGCTGATGGTTAGTATTTCTGGAGTCTAACAGGTGTGCTCCAACTCTGGTTTTGCCCCATGAGGATTCAAAGAGATGCACAGACATAGAGAGCAATGTTAATACATCCAGGCACATTAGAACATTGTGATGAAGTGACTTGAATATAATTCAATCATTATTACGAAATATAATTTTATGTGCAACTGATATGCATATATATTTTTATGTTAATCCAACAGACCTTTTTTCAGTGTACAACAATGTAAAGAAAATATGAAAACCTGTACGACCCCTATATTGACAGTTCCTTACACATATCCTGAGAATATTCATTTTATGTTTTACTTGTTTAGGCAATTAAAAAAACAGATTAACAAGTAATATTATATATATGTATGTATGATAAGCACTATTGAACTGTAGTGTCACACAGAAGTTGCTTTATTACCATTGCTGAAAAATCACCATCCCTGAGGTGCACATTAGAGTGAAAAAAATCATGTATAGCAGGTGTAATAGATGTCACCTTCTTCCTTTACAAGTACCTTTACATGAAACATGGTGAAACAAATTTACAGTTCAATACTTTTAAATTTTGTACAGTAGCAGGGTGGCCCTTTATGACAATAATTTCTGCCAAACTGCACAGTAAGTCCTTAGAAGTGCATTATTTAATTGTGATACACAATGACCTTTTACAATATAACATATCTGCTTAGCTGGATTTCCTATTTTCTGAAGTTTAAAGAGTCAATGAATAGTGCTCAAAAAAGCACTTGAATGTGAAAAAGTCAGCTGTATTTTAATATTACTGCACCTTTACAAGTAATATTTCAGTCATATAGTCAAAAAATGCTTGACAAATGGACTAAAAGGCACTTAGGTAGACCCATGGGCCTGACCTAGGCAGCAGCTGATGAGCTCTAATGTTACACAAGTAGCAGAGCACATAATAACCTAGACTGACAAATTTCAATATTTCAACTCTGAATAATAAAAAAAGCATTGACAGTTAATCAAACCCTCCCTCTGTTTAATGTCAGTGGAATGAAATTAATAAAAAACATGAACAATGTAAGAAGTCTGCATGGTACTGGCATGGTAAAATATGTTTTAAGTATCTTAGACTGTTCCTTTCTTAACACCAAGAATTGTCATTTGAAAGCAATCCTCTTTAAGAGCCACAAACTCAGTTTTGTATGTGCTTGACTTGGCATTGCTGTATATGCTTTGCTTCTTGACAGACAGTGGTGTTTCCACAGTGATCGAGCCACTGGCAAGTGCTTCAGGCGGACGACTACGGGCAAACACGGTAATTATAGTGTTCAGCGCACGGGTAACATCATGGCGGGCACCCTCATTGACAAAACAGTACAGAATGGGATCAGCCACACAATTGAGGCTGGTAAGTGCAAGTGAGATGTGGTAGATGGTGAAAAGATCCTCTTCAAAACTGCAGTCACATGGCTGGCTGAGGAAAACTATACTGCGCATAAAAAGAAGGACATGATATGGTGCAAAGCAGAAGAGCACAATCAAGATCAGACTAAGAGCCAGGCGCTTGATTTTGGCCTTCTCCTGCTTTTCAGTGGAGATGTTTCCCCGAACTGCCTGTAGAATGCCTCTGTAAGAAAAAATCATGAGCGTCCATGGAAAAAGGAAGCCAAGAAAAATGCGGTAAAGGTTCATCCCTGCCACCCAGTCCTGCATGGGATATTTCTCAAAACAAAACGTGTGATTAAAGCGGTCTTTGAAGAGCTCGTCATGGAAAAGGGGAGCAGAATTGGCTACAATCTCAATGCCCCACACCACCACACTGACCAGCACAGCTGTCTTTATCTTATGAGCCTTTGCAAACCTAAGTGGGTGTACCACAGCTAAATAGCGGTCCATTGAGATGCAGCAGAGAAAGGCTATGCTAATGTATATGTTAGTGTAGAAAATAAAGCCAAAAAGCTTGCAGGATTCCTGCCCATGAATCCAGTTGTCAAGATGGAGGAAATAGTCAATCCACAAGGGCAGGGTTCCAATGTAAAGGAGGTCAGCCACAGAGAGGTTAATCAGGTAGATGCCCAGTTCGTTTTTCTGTCGAACCTGCATATAAGCAGCCCAGAGTGCCATACAGTTTGTGGGTAGCCCTAGAACAATCACGATTATGTACAATGTGGGCTGAAAAAGATGATCAATCTTTGAGTCCACATTGCAGAAGGAGATGTTGCACATTGTCACTTTTGTTAACTTGGTTTATAAAAATGCGTAGCTCCTTTACTTTTTTGTGATCCCTTTCTTGTTAATTCATAAAACTAATTTCCCTTGTACATATGAATAAGAAAGTTTTGATGCTCCACCTCAGTCCTTCATAAAGAAATTTTGTCTGGGTAATCTGAGTTCAGAGCACACCAACCTTGAGGTATTACAAAAACAACAAACAGTACACAAAGGTTTAACCAAAACCTTGATGGATAAAATGCTATTCATCATTAACTCAAATATCTTTCCAGTTTCTCATTGCTGATTTTAAAGTACATTCTGTTCAACAATGAGATATTTCATAACAAAAATGGGTCAGATTTCAGAGGACTCAGGCACTGTTAATACTTAATAGAGTACATGATGGTTATGTGCAGGAATGTAGCAGTAGTGAAGCAAATTCATTTTTGTTTCTTGAGATTTGGTTTCAGGACACTGAGCACGGTATCTCTTTTCTCTGTAACCTGATTTGATTGATGTCTGTTCTAGTGGCGCTGATGATGGCAAAAGTTCTTCAATCCATTCCTCTTCAGGATCTCTAAAAAAAAAAAAACAGTACAAAATGTATTTTAGATGTATGTGCACCACAGCAACCAGATGTGACTCATCAGTGTGAGAGATTTACAAAAACAAACAGTAAGCATAATTTTCCAGTGCTGAATTGTGATTGATACTTACTATGGACAGACTGAAGTTGATCAGTGTGTGAGTGTGTGTGCAATGCCCTCATAATTGAACTTACCACACCGTACCTTCTCTGGGTCTGAGTTTTAATATTGATAACCCATGTGCATTAACTGCCACCAAAAATAAAGTGACCTAATAATTTTAGAGGAGAATGTAAGATAGAATTATGTTTCTTCTGCTTCTCTGACATGGTGGTTTAATTCCTAAACACTTGTTACATTAATTAATTTACTAAAAAATTGTGTTTTTCTTTAAATACATAGTGTTTAATAATTTAAACTATAAAAACAACATTGCATAAATTCGATTTTTCAGTCATCTTGGAGAAAGTTTCAAGGTATGAATGATATGTAACATTTTACTGAATGAAAATATATGTTTGAGTGAGACCTCCTAAGTTGGATCTTCACTCACCTTCGATAAAATGCCCTGGACAAATCTTTTCACCACGTCTAAGAAGGAGTGGCAACATATTTAAAAAAACTGAAATTGGATTTATGGATGAATAGACCAAGCAGAGACTAGTTTTCCCAGAAAGTCAGTGATAATTCTGAGTGCAATATGTACTATTATTGGAAGGATAGAGTGCTTTGTAAATAGTTAAATGGTACAAACCATACACTGTCTATAACACTGTACATTGGCCAGTCTGTTAAGTTGTTTTTTGTTGTTCTTATAATGTAGGAACAATTTCAAATGCAAACTTTTAACACATTGTTTGACAATTTCAAAAATTCTAAATTGATAACATAGGAATATTGCAGAAGTTGAATGTTGTAGTACTACTTCAAAAGGTCTCCTAGTTCCCCTTGTTTTACTCAGCTTTGTGCCTGCTTCTATTTTTGTTTCGGCTGTGCATTCAGCCACAGGCTCCATGTATCCTCTCCGTTATCAACCTGCTGACCTTTTTGTGTTTAGAGCAGAGCAGGACAGAATGTGGAAGGGTAGAGAAAGAGGAGCTCTGAGAAATCAACTGACATTTTATTCCCAGTAGTACAAGTGTGGTGATTTAAATTGGCTGATTGAAGTGATTAATAAATTATGAAACCTTATGTTTGTTATTTAATCTTTTGTTTCAATTTTCTTTATTTTTCTGTATTATCCATTATCCATGAATCTACATGAATCTGTTTAATCAGTTCAAAATTCCATATTGATAAATTTACATTTCTATTGATCACTGACATTGATGAGTTTGTTTCATATAAATTTGGATTAAATCATTGTAGTGTTGTAGTTTATTATTCATTTCTAATTCAGTTACATTATTTCTTATATGACCTCTTTATGTGGTGAAGAATATGGGTAAAAGGTTGTTTATGTCTAGAGGGTCCAGGCCCTACACTTGTGGAGGTTTGTAGACAAGACACCAGGAGACATAGTTTAAGTTGAAAACCAGCAATATGATATGGAGATTAAATTGACCTCAGAGCTTGATCTTGCTGGTTGTTGTGTCTCTAAGACTTGTGTAGCATTGTGTTACTAAGCATCTAGTGAATAGTGAATCAGTATTAAGATAAACCATACATGAACTTTCAAAGTTATGATTCAGTGTTACTTACAAGACTGGGATAACAATGGGTATCTCTTTTGTATCCTGTTCTGTTCTGTTTGGATTAAAACCTTCCTCTCTGCAATTGAACCTTGCCTCAGCCTGCCAGAACCTGACATGATGGTCTCGGTCCAATCCCAAACACACTCTGAACTGGTTCGTTTGTGGTGTGAATGTCATCTGGCCTTGATCTGGACCAACTACAAAAAGTATGCTGCAAGTTTTTGCAACATGCAAAAAAGCAATTTTCATGTTGGGGTGCGGTAGAGCTAAGGGTAACAGCTAAACATCTAACACTAGCAATAAACAGGAAGAAGAACCGCAGTCTAACCAGCTCCTACAAACAACTCATACAAAAACTGAAGTGTTCAAAATGTTCAGCCAACACCTTAAGGAGAAAGTGTGTGTATGGTCTGCAAACAGTGCCTCATAAAAGTTAAAATACTGAGGCAATAGTACACATAATTACAAAATCTGTTAGCAAACTTGTTTTGGTCACGAGTGAGGTGAGGAATTGTTTGCAATGATTAATTTACCCTCTCA
This sequence comes from Chitala chitala, assembly GCA_025773905.1. Classification (NCBI taxonomy): domain Eukaryota; kingdom Metazoa; phylum Chordata; class Actinopteri; order Osteoglossiformes; family Notopteridae; genus Chitala; species Chitala chitala. Next base: position 2,760,078 of record JABJVR010000032.1, read on the forward strand.
AAAAAAAAAATACAATAAATTTTATTTGGTTTTTACATGTATTGTACTTTATTAATCCCAGAGGGAAATTGCTTCTCTACATTTAACCCATCCCCTGAGGGGAGCAGTGGGCTGCCAGCCACATGCAGCGCCTGGGGAGCTGGTGCTGAGTGTCTTGCTCAAGGACACACTCGGCTGTGCTGGGATTCGGGCTGGGAGCCACATCTCCTGCCACACCTCCCGTCCTCCTAGTTGACAGCTACCCACCTACACTTTACTATATCTGCATTCATGACTATCCACCTGTTCCTCACACAGTATTATTGTTCTGTGGTGAGCCAGCATTCTATTTTCCCTGTGTCCTGCATGCCTGCCTGTTTTGTCTGCCTTCTCTTCCTTTTCATCCCTGTACCTTTTAACTTTTCCCCGTGTAATCTTTGTGATGAACAGCTAACACCAGATCTCTTTTTTGCCTGACTGACAAATTGCTGACTTTTGGATTATGATTTGGATTTTGTTTGCACAAATAAACCACTATAAAAATATTTTGCTGTACATTAGGGTTCAGCCTCTGTTTTGGTAGATCTGTCCATGACATATATGGCATATATATGTGTTAGTCACACTATACAATATTTAATGTGTTTAACGTGAAAAATATCTGACAGACTCTGAATTTTGACACATTAAAAAGGTACAGCTGTTGGCACAGAGACCCTCACCCAATTGTCTGGTGCGCTGCTCTGATGGCAACATCTGGGTAAAAAACCCTCTGTCTCTTTCTGTCTGATACAATATTGTTTCATAAAATAAAAGTATTTTAAAATGGAGAAAGTGTAGCCTATATTTATTATATTTATAAACATTACACAATATGGAAACATTCTCATTGCATGTTTTCCACACAGCAGAAATTTGACATCATTTTCTCAAGAAGAACACAACCATAAATAGTAAGATTAAATGTAATTTGCGCTCTCTCACGAATGGCAAGAAATCTGAGCTTTTCCTTAGTGGCAGCAGGCACTGTAGGCACTCATAAAGTAGATTACATGGGCAGTCAGCTCAACTGGCAGCTGTATAAGATGCAAGATGCCTTTGGAAAAAACAAAGGCCTACCAAAATCAGGCCTACAAAAAGAAATGGAACAAATATTCTTCTAGGAGACCAACTCATAATAAACCCCCTACTGGACAATAAACAAGGGAATTATTGGGGAAACCAGGTGCAAATTCCAGTGAAACAAAGCCTGAGCTCTTGGGTTTAACTTGGAACACATTGTGTGTGACTGGCTGTCTGATCAGCCACCCACAGCAGATTAACCATCCAGCCACACTAAAACCACTTTCAAGCAGCACTCTGAGGTAATATTTTTATTGCAGTCAGTTTCTTAAGTTTTTATTTTTACATCCCATAATTTCAGTTTATATGGTTCCAGCTTCTTCTATTATTCATTAGCTTGCTTTGCATTTATTTGTGATCAAAGCTATTCAGGGACGATGCCTTAAATATACAGATTATAGGAAACTAAAACTGGCTGGTCAAAAAACTTCTTGATGTTTTTTACATTTTGTCTTATTACCCTTTTTTGGGTATTTTTTACATGTTGAGGTATTGTCCGTTTATGAGCATTTCCTGTACTCCATGTATACGCCGTGTTTTGTGTTCCTGTGGCACTGCATTTCAACTTCTTAACAGAATATACTGTACTTGCTACCTGTGTGCTAGTAGCTCAGTACAGTAGCAGTTCACAAGCTCTGCTCAGTTCAGTTTTTCTATAGCTGGGATTAATTACAGTGTCCATACAGATATACGTTATGTTAAGACTGAGCCCTGGCTGCTTTGTTTAACCCTCACTTTTATGCCATAACTCTGCTTTGGCAGCCCCCAGTCACCCTTTTTCTCCAGTATTTTCTGTGGAAACAGAGATAACTGCACTACATTTATACTAACAACATTATGATTTACTGACGTCATGAATTAACACAAAATAAAACCATATTCAATGTTTATCCTTCATGTGCAATAACCTTAACTAAGCATACTGCTCTGTACATGTACGTTATTTTACAGACACAAACACAAGACAGCATTACTGACATTTAGTCAAAGAAGGAAAACATTTTTTTAAGAATCTTTCATCAAGATTCAACATGACACAGGGTTGTCGTGAGTCCTCTTTTTGCATCTCTGAACACGATTTGTAAGCAGTCTGGGAACATATTTTTGAAATTAATATCAAAATTTATTTTGGCACGAACTGTTGTGATTTTTTTAAGCACAGCACCCATTCATGTAAGTGGATTACTATAAATATTTGTTGTTAAGAGACAGACTGATAAATTTACAACAGAAAAAAAATCTTTAATCACTTGCTTGTTCCCATAATATGAAGATGTTCTTGGGATCATAGAAATAGACATTCTACTGGTACACAGCCAATGTTTTATTTACAATAATGCAATTCCAGAACTGGAATCTCAGCAAATAACAATCTTGCTAAAAGAGAAACAAATAAAATCCAGACACAGAAAAAATAGTGCCTGACAGCACTTAGCATCACAGTGCTGTTACACAGCATATCCCTTCATTTCTTCATCTTTTATACTGTAACATATCAAGCCTCTTAGAAAATAAGGCGGATACTGAACTTTATTCACACACATTTGGGCCAATAAAGTGATTAGTCTCAGCTAGAAGGACAAAATTACAAACTATCATGTTGCCTGTGGAGCATGATGAATGGCTGCCTCGCTCTGAGTAGGGCCACTGCTGAAGTGTAGCTGCACTTCTTGAAATCCACTTACATGAGTTCACATGTGCTTCTCTGTAAACCTTTATTTGCTTGTTTTTACAAGTGTTTCTTATTCCACTGTTTAATTCATTCATTTTCAAATGACGTATGTTAATGTGATGGAAACTTTAAACAAGCTACAATACTCCATGGTTGGAGAGCCAACCACGTACAGGGTACATAATAGGAAAGATTCACTTATTCATATCTTCTGGTTGTTGCAAGGAAACAGGAAAAGAAAACATATTTCCTTGAGGGAACACAGAAAATGTAAATACACACAAATTCAGCAGCGTGGTCCAAACACACAATCCTGGACTTCCCCTTAAATCGGCAAGCTGCTCCAGTCTTTTTATTTTTCCCTTATTCTATACCCTGTCAAAACAGATTCTTCTCTGGATTAGTTTTTCATTATTTACATGTTTTTTTTTTGTTTCATGATATATTTGTTTATTCTCTAAAAGGATGTAAAATCATCATGTACAAATCAACAAAATAGGCTTACGCAGCAATATGTGAATCTGTATTGACCTTAGCTTGTACCAGTGTCCACAGGCTGAAGTATCCATGTGTACATGAAGCCATTTCATTGGAACTAGTCCAAGAGAGGAGCACTACAGGGTATCACTTGTATAGCATGATGAGAAAATGCCATACAAAAGCCCAACTTTTAAATAATGAATCATTGCTATAATTTTTGCAATACTTTCCAATTTGTGCATTTCATACTTATTTCATCATGAGCTAACTTTAATACTAACCAATGATTAACTGAGGCTGAAAAACAACAGACTTTATATAAAATGAAGCATTTCTGAGCACTAGAATCATTACTCTTGCTGAACAATTATATTATTTCTCTTGGCTGCTACCTTTTGGCGTGAGTATATGCACTATAAACAAAGACAACCCAAAAGCCAAACTACATAAGGTGGTCTGCCAGCTTATGAAGACATCTAGCTCACTGACTGGATCCAGCATACTTTAAATCAAGTAACACAGAGACATTAAATGAAGCAAACCCTGTATTTTCACAAGAATTTCACAGAATATAAAGAGGATAATCAGTTTAAAGTAAAATCTCGTGCTTACTGATTTGACCTATGCACAAATATTTTGGCCTTTTTACAGTGACAGCAAGCAAAAAATTATTGTAGACTAATTGTATACAGCAAGAATACTGCATGGACGAATACTGGTTTATACAGTAATATAAAACATTTCAGGATCTGTACTTTACAGCTTTTTATACATTAAGTAAATTATATCTTAACCAAATACCCCATATATAAAACTGTTTACCTGACATATGTTAGGGGTAACTAGAAATACTCACATATTCTACCACTGTGATTCTCAGCCTTCATCCTGCTATACATAACAATGCAGCTCACAATGAATGGCCTTTTATCAAATTGGTGATAATCAATTCCTTCAATCCATCCATCCGTTTATAATGTTCAGGATCACAAGTGGCCTATAGCCTCTCCCAAGCAGAAGAAGCAGCAAGGCTGGCTACTCCCTGGGGAGGGCACTGACCCATCAGAGGGCAGTAGCCAGAGAGGCTATTTGAACCTGACGCCTCCTGTATTATGAAACAAATGCATTACCACTTGGCCACCATGTCTACTACCCCTTCAATAAAAATAGCTGTTCTCATAAACCAGTGTGGCTCTGCTGATAAAAATGCTTGCAAATACATTTTCTGTTCATGAATTTTTAAAGTTCTAGACTTAGGCTTCAATTGCATGCACTGCTTTCAGTATTGCGCCCATCCTATGTCTGAGTGAGTGTTTAATATATAAGAAAAGTGACTGTTGTAGTATTTCATGTTATTTTACCCTCTTGTACAGATTACCTGTTACAGATTATTGTTCCGCTGTCTACAATTGCAGCTCATTTCTTGCACCTGTTTATTACTCCATGTGGTAATTCGCTACTAGTAGAACTGGACAATAAACTGATTTTATCAATATTTTTTGGTTTGGGACTGTATAAATTTAAACTGCAGTTAAATTTTACCAATGTTAATTAAACCTTAGGCTGAATATGCTCTCTGTGAAGCTGCCCTGCTCCTAAAGCACAACCATACAGTAGAATTATAGTCACCCATAAATCAACAACTGAGGAGCTCAGTTCTAAAAAAAGGTAATCATAAAATGCAGTGTCTCCTCCAACAGGAAGTGGTTTAGTTACATCTGATATCAAACAATTCACCGTTCGTTGTAAAGTCTGTGGCAGCACCTTAAAGTTATTCCGGTATCTCAGACATACAGTAAGTGCGTGGGTCTGTGAGACGCGCAAGCTAGAAGAATCCCCCAAATGCCCACAAAAATGCAGGCAATAGCATTTTACCTTGACATGCCATTTAATAATAGGGGGCCACAGCAAAAAGAAATTACAGATGTTTCATATCACCAAAAATATACTGCCCATATACATAGTACAGTAGAAAAGCCATAATCTTGATGCTGAATGCAGCTGACCCCAGATATGAGCAATTAAACTTAAAGTATTTTGTTAAACTATCTCTGCTTCACTTAAATACACTAACTGTATGTAGAAATAAACAAATGCATAAATAATGTCTAAAAAACGTATATCTATTTATATCTATCTATCTCTCTAGACAAAATACAAATTTGCCTACATTTTAATAGTTGGAGAGTGTTTATAGTCATCAGAAACAACTAAGAGATATTATGAACACTGAGTGCAATAAAAAATGGCAAATTAGATCATTGCTCTTACCATAGGCTATAAAACAAAACTGTGAACAGTATTCAATAACAATGTACTTAGCACACATTCAATTCACAGTTCGATTTCTAATGATATCCAAAACAAAATTTGAATTAAAAATAATTTATTTCTGAGGCAAAAAGAAACATATGCAACACCAAAGTATGTTTCTTCTTCAAAGACAGTGATCAGAGCTTTTCATTGTGGTGACATGAGCAATAACCAGTGCTGCTGCAAAACAGTCAGTGGATTACGAGAACAAAGGTGACATTAAAAAGACGTAAACATTAATTAAAAAATATGACAAAATACAGATTCATCAGCTTGTGCTGGTAATGTTCTTTATATTCAAATGTCAAATAGCAAGCATGCAGCGCGATACCATCATCCTCTCTGTGGTGTGCATTCTCTCTCGTTTTGCCAAGCCACGATACATCATTACACCCCTATTATTTAGCGTGATTTATTATTTATGTCATGGTGTTTGGTGCAGGACAGAGTACAGTAAAGCAGGCAGAGGAAGGTCTGTATGGAAAAAGAGACTTTAATAACAGAACTATAGCAAAAACACCAGCAAGAAACAATACCAAAACTACAACAGCAAAAAGATACCAAGGGCTAGACGGGGTACACAAAGACATGGGGAACTGTTGAAAGAAACAACCAATCAATCATTTCTAAACCAAAAACTACATGAGGGAGAAATAGCAAAAAAAGTTCGCTGTCCAATGTTAACAGGCATCACCATTCTAAACCCCCAATCTTAACAAGCCCAAACAGAAAACAGGTGAAAACATGAGACAAAGACAAACAACGAAACAAGGAAAAAGGTAACGACTCAACAAAAAAGCTTGGTCATACAAGGCATACATCCAATGACCACCATGACCATTTCAGCCTACACATAATAATTACACACTCTCCATGATCAACACCCACAAGGCTGCATGTCCAGGCAACTTTCTTGTTCACGTGTCGAGGGACTGCGCAAAGGAGCTCAAGGATGTCTTTACAGATATTTTCAACATCTCTCTAAGCCAGACTATCTTCCCCTTCAAGTTTCAAGGCCACCATGACTATACCCGTACCAAAGAAGTCCTCTCCATCCTGCTTTAATGACTATCATCCTGTTGCACTGACCCCCATCATCATGAAGTGCTTTGAATGGCTAGTCATGAACAACCCATCTTGCCTCCAATCCTAGAACTTTTTTAGTTTGCATATTGAGCAAACAGGTCCACTAAGGATGCAATCTGTGCTGCTCTCCACCTGGCACTCACCCATCTAGATACTAAACTCATGTGAGAATGTTGACCTTAGATTTCAGTTCAGCATTCAACACTATTATCCCACAACAGGTCATCTGCAAACTGGACCTGCTGGGACACAACACCTTGCTATGCATTTGGTTCCTGGATCTTCTCAGTGAAAGGCCACAAACAGTACGAGTTGGCAACAACATCTCAACCACCATCACACTGAGCACAAGAGCCCCCCCCCCCCACTCATCATGTGCTCCTTTTACTGTGGCACCAATTACAGTACACTTCACAAGCTGTATTACAGACTGCAGCTCCCATACCACAACCTACAACCATCAGACCCTACATCCCATAGTAAACACAGCTGAAAAGATCACTGGCATTCCATTTTCCTCCCTCCAGGACATACATGACACATGCTTTACTCAAAATGCAACCAGCACTGTGAGGGACTGACTCCAGCCACCCCACACATAGTTTCTTCAGGCTCTTCCCAACTGGGAGAGGGTACTGGAGCATCCGTGCCCGCTCCTCCATCTATGCCCACTCCTCCATCCATGCCCACTGCTCTAGCTTCATTAACCAGGTTGTCAGGAAGCTGAACTCTCTCCCCTCTCCAGTTTTTCTATAACTGAAAAACTTTGTCCTGTATATTAGCACTACAGTTCTGACTCTGCTGCTGCCATTTATTCTCTTCTTCATCTACATGCTTCCTTATAAACTCAACTATCATACTTTCGCTGATGACACTCAGTTATACTATATGGGTAAACCTAACGATAATGCATCAGCTAACACCTTAGTTAAATGTCTCAAAGACATTGAAACATGGATGAGCACAAACTGCTTATCACTAAACACAAATAAAACTGAAATCTTGTTGGTCGGGGGTAATGATCTTGCTTTCAGGTCAGCCCTCAATGCTGCTGATCTCTGTTTCTCTATTAGCAACTCTGCGCAATTTTGGTATCATTCTAGACTCAAAACTCATCTTTTGCCTTTCATGTTTATGCAGTTTCACAGATATGCTTCCTGCAGCTCAGAAATATTGCTAGGCTGCACCGTTTTCTTAATCCAGAAGATACTGAGAAAATCGTGCATGCTTTTGTCTATAGTCGGTTAGACTACTGTAATGCTTTGGAAGTACAAAATATACACTAAACACTTTGCAGCACATCGAAAATGCAGCTGCTACAATTATCACTAGAAGCAGAAAGTATATAAGTTCAATACAGTCATCACTCCACTGGCTCCCGGTAAAGTACAGAACCGATTTCAAAATTCTCTTGTTAACATATAAGGCACTGACAGGTAAGGCACCAGTATATCTGTCAGGGCTGATTAACACTTATACACTTATGATCGCAGAATGCACACCTTCTTATTGTTCCACACATACATGAAAGTATTGGTGCTAGAGCTTTTAGTCATAGAGCCCCTAGTTTATGGAATAGTCTGCCTTGATAGGTATGGGATGCTGAATCGGTCTCAGTCTTTAAATCCTGACTGAAGACGTACTTTTTTTATTTAGCCTTTCCGCGACAGTCTCCATAGCTCAGGGTAACTACTGCTGCTGGCGCATGCTGTAGATACCAATATAACTGTAAAATTTTGTTATAGGACTGCTAGTCTTCGTGTTTTTTATTAACTCCTCTTTAAAATCTCTCCTTGTGCATGTGTGTACCTGGTGCCCACCTGGGCACCATCTGAGCGAGATGCCTTCGTAGAGCTGCTGACTCATAATGTATCCTCTTGGATGAAGCTTCGCCCGAGGGACTCCAAAGGCCATTGAGAGTTGCTCCAACATCTGGAGCAAAGGAGGACTAAATTGTGTTATTTATATTGTAGTGCTACTAACATTTATAGTCTCAATAAGTACCTGTTTATCTTGTAATGTTAGTGTGTCCAGGAGGGGCTGGGCAGCCAGTCAGCCTTGGGCCCCCAGAGTATTTTTTCACCACACTGTGGAGTTTTTGATTCCTGTCCTCCACTGTTGTCTGGCTTCATTTGTATTTATTCCTCCTGCTTATTCTTTAACATCTTCAATTTCTTCTGTAAAGCGCTTTGAGGCACATTGTTGGAGAAGGTGTTATATAAAAATAAATTGAACTGAATTGAATTTATTGTATTTTATTTTATTGTATTGTATTTATCTCTTGGGATCACAGAGTAATCATTTTTAAATTCTTCCTTATGTGTGGTACATAACAGCAGAATTTACAATAAAATTGACTTAGAATAAAATGGTATTAAACATGTATATTTTAATTTTTTCAAATTCTTTTGTCATTTCATGCATTTCATGCATCAAAGTGGGTACCAAAAATGAACAAATGAAGAACCTTGGTGCTGTTTCTATCGACAGTGAGCCTTTAGCATTTCCCTTTCAATTCTTAAATATCTTTAGTGCCAGAACGGGTCTACACTATGACCTCTCTCGGGTAGCTGGGGGGGCATTAACAAATGAGGTCACATAACAAAGAAGTACAAAATCAGCCCACCAGTCTCAGAAAGCTTTAGGTACACTTTAGACATGTCTGCACAAGTAGGAATTTTCCCCACTTCTTGCAACATTACCATAATACGAATCACAACCATGTGACAGATAGCTTAAGTTGATCAATGAGAATCTTGTTAATAAATCTTTGAAATTTCACCAGGATTTCATAGTCAAAATTTTAACCATCCTTTACGAATACAAATAAAACTGGTCTAGTATAATGAATTTCAGCCCCATTCATCATGTTGTACTTGAGGCCAAAACACTGGTGCTTATCGTGGTCTTTCAAAAGTGTTTTTCATCATAAAAGCAAATGGCACAAACCCAATACTGAATTGCTCCTGAACTCCTGCTGAATTTAAATGACTACAATTGTAATAGCCTTATTAAGACAATAAGATTACAGTGTCTGAAATTTGATGTGTTATGACTTTTAAAAAATACTGCTGAATTTAAATGACTACAATTGTAATAGCCTTATTAACACAATAAGATTGCAGTGTCTGAAATTTGATGTGTTATGACTTTTAAAAAATACTACATCACGAAAGGAGTTCATTTTAATAACTGCAGCATATCAGCAACAAGAAAAATTCCAAATTAATTCAGATGCTACATGATATCAAGAAATCAGTTTAAATGTTGTTATCCTAATAGCCTCGAAGTAGTAATAATTTTAATATTTCACAGGATTTGTCTCCACAAAATCTGTGAAAACAACACTGGCAATTAAATGACATGGGGGCTACAGCTACTATAAATGTAAACTTGGCTTTGAATTCAGGGGAATTCCACCCCCCCATCACTTTCAGTTAGCAGACGCTTTTATCCAAAACAATTCACAACACTTCACATACATATTACAGTGAGCTAACTCTAGGTGTTTTGCTCAAGGATGCACCTGGGTTGGGATTCAAAGCAAGAGACTTCTGTAGCCCAGCCTCATGTCCTACCCATTGAGCCACCAGGTCACCATTGCAATGTGGGGGATTTATAGATTTCACGGGGGGGGGTGTAGAGATTCTTTTGATAGTTTATGTAACATACATATTACTGTAAATTAGTGTTTGAAACTCTTATATTAATACCCTCTGTAAAACTCTATTTTATCATCTATTTAAATTTCAAATTTAAATTAAATTAAAAATTTAACATTCATTTTGGGGACTTTAGTCACCCAATCATAATATTTTTCAGCCACAAGTAATGCTATATTTTATAGTATTTTGCCACACGAGATTAAATCATTTGGTTCTAACTCATATGAAAACCCCACGCCAGAATTCAAGCCTCGTAAACTACATTTCCTGTCTACTGAAGTAGTAGAGAAAGGTTGTAAAATACATAACAGGCTTAACACTCCTGTCACTAAAGCTAATAAAACTTTGCTTAAAGCCTAGCAATTTTTAACACCGCAACAGCTGGTGCTTTTAAAAGGAAATTGTAATGTCTGATAAAAGAATTAAAGTGTCCTTTTAAAAATGAAATGGCAAGTGACCTGTACCTCCACCATGTACATTAGCATCATAATTGCCTGCATGAGTTTTTGTAATTGACAATATCTTTATGATTGTAGCACTGAATATGTATTTCATATTGTGTGACGATTACATACTGCAGTTTTTACAAATACACTCTGCCACACAAATCATGTGTTTAACAATATCATGAATATGTAAACATCCAAAGGGAGCACATAAAATATTTAACTTGTACCTGACATTTCTACAAAGGCACATGCACTTGTGTGAGATTAATTTGTCAAATTAAAACCCATGTGAAGAGGATAAATAAATATATTTCTTTTAGTTTTATGTTATACTAACCATTTTACTTAAATACATGGTTTACTGTACATGTCTTTCTCTTCCATTCCTGTCTCAGGTGCCCACATTCAGTGATACAACCTCTAAAACAAGACAAATCTCTCTCTCTACTCTTAATAGCAAAGACACTGCTTACTGTAACTTTAACCCTCTTGCTTATCTAATGTACACAAGCTGGCCATTACATTTCTGAATGCCCTTGATTATGGGCCTCTGGGCTGGTTGTGTAGTCACAGCCATGTTGGTGGCAAAAGCCATGTTTCTACAAGAACAACGCTTGGAGGAAACATTTTGCATATAAAATATAAATATTTTTGAATACAAGCACATTGACACAGCTATGTTTCATTTAAGTTATATGCTGTGGGAAAGGGTTAATCAGACATTAAAATTCCTGGGAAATGCTATTTTACCAGATGGCTGGATTGGTTTAAGTGGATACTATTCAAGTATACAATGCTTGACCTCCGATTCAAAAGTGAAACATTATACAACCTCTGCATCTTGTCTTTCCACACTGGGTCGAGATTACAAACAAGCAAATGCAAAAATATATTCACATGGACCACAAGCACCTCAAAGATTTGATAGATAGATAGACAGATAGATAGAGAGATGACAATAACAGCAGTACTGGAACAATTTCTAGTAATATCTGTGTTATAGACACTAAAGTATGATCCACATTCATACTGGTGTTTAATGTGAATTTTAAAAAACAATTTTAATTCAGAATATTTTGTCATACAAGAAAGATGCATTTTCATTCTTACGGTATATACACATGCTCCTCGGATTGCAACATCAATCAAACAGTAAACAGCACTAAATCACAAAAATAGTGAAAGAGTAGGTAGTACAAACACATGCGGTTAAACGCAGTGTGACAGACCGGCTGTCTGGTACTGTGGTCCTTAGTCAGCAGTGTGGGACTGAGTAACTGAGCCATAGTGCCAAGGTGAGCCTCTTAAATAAAGGGTTGAAGGTGTTCATTAAAACCTCACACCGCTGCAGGATCTGAAGTAAATTTCTCTCCTAAACCCGGCGTCGCTGAGTCTCCTGAGATCGTCAGCACTAATAAAGAAGACGAATCAAACCGAACCGAAAGGATGAAACGTTTTGCCCTTATTAAGGTTGGACATCAGAATTAAATAAAAATATGTTTAGAGGAAAACAGTACACAAAAAAAAACGTATGACAAGCCCGGCTTTAAGAGAAACATCTTTGGAAAACGCAACTACAAAATCAGCGATTTATTCAAATAAATAAGACTTAGATGAGTAAACTACACGTTTTATTTCCAAACACTTAACTTAAAACAGCTTCGTTTGCGTCTTTACATCATGTTTTAGTAAAGCGGACTTTCAAGGACATTAACTGAGCGTCGCAGGAGAAACGTTTTATCAACATTGCCACCCTTAGAGATGATCCTGTGTGAAGTCAGTTTGTCAGCGCGCGCGCGCGCACACACACACACACACACACACACACACACACACACACACACACACACACACACTGTCTCTCTAGTTTTTTTCTGATGTGCTCAATTCAGTTCGCAGCAATACTGTAATTCTCAATATTCTGTCCTCAAATAGCTGGGTACAATAACAACAATTCACTTCAAAGTTATAAAAGAATTACTTTACATGTATGAGCAAATTACACAATTTCTTTCAGATAAAATGTACTTGGAAAAAACACTTTTACTTTTTAAACATTTTAGTTACTTCAGCCCAGCGAACCATGGCTGTGTTACTGCAGGTGGTTTCGCTAAATCCGCTTTAACGACAGTACAACACGAAAACTTGAAAAGGTAACGATAAATACTCACCTTTACTACTTTAAATATCGTTTCAACAAGTCGTATGTGACTGAGCTGCAGGCCTGATGGCCGAAAACATTCATATCTACATCCACTTTCCACGTTTCAGCCGAGGAATCCAGTGGTAATCAGATCCACACTCCCCACCCGCCTGCTTTATACGCACACACATACACGTGCGCGCGCGCGCGCACACACACACACACACACACACACACACACACACAGAGCGAGACAGAGAGAGAGTTGCACACAAATACTAAAGCAGTATATACATGAGTTAATAAATACAAGTGAAAATAAATAAAACTGCAACACATACTACAATGAAATACTGATTTTACATATGCAGCATGAGACTCAAGTTACTAACGTGTATTAAAACTTTGATTCCTTTATTTCCTTTTTTGGTGAATCCAGTATGATGAGGCATCTGCAGTTAAATGGGAGTGCACTGTCCCAGAATCAGATTATCTTTGTGACTGGATTGGTTGGTAGGGCCATATTCTGTGATATCAGGAAACTGTATAGCCTAGTGTTGTCCCATGACATAAGATAATACTGGACTATGTGTACTTTAACTGAAACATTACCCTGGGCACCCATCATACATCTCATGCATCTGTGGCTCATACCTCTATGGATGTAGAGTCCAGCCTTCATGACAAAAATAAGAACCTCATACAGGTTATACCATACTCACATAAATACCATTAAATACCATTTAGAAATGCCCAAAACTATAT
>JABJVR010000032.1:2789005-2805787 GCA_025773905.1 Chitala chitala
ACAGTGTGCTTGTACAGTGTTTTCTCCTTTATGGCACAGTGTGCTTGCACAGTTTTTTCTCCTTTATGGCACAGTGTGATTGCACAGGATTTTCTCCTTTATGGCACAGTGTACTTGCACAGTTTTTTCTCCTTTATGGCACAGTGTACTTGCTCAATGTTTTCTCCTTTATGGCACAGTGTGTGTGCACAGTTTTCTCTCCTTTATGGCACAGTGTACTTGCACAGTTTTTTCTCCTTTATGGCACAGTGTACTTGCACAGTTTTTTTCCCCTTTATGGCATGGGGTGCTTGTACAGTTTTTTCTCCATTATGGCACAGTGTGCTTGTACAGTGTTTTCTCCTTTATGGCACAGTGTGCTTGCACAGTTTTTTCTCCTTTATGGCACAGTGTATTTGCACAGTTTTTTTCTCCTTTATGGCACAGTGTGCTTGTGCAGGGTTTTCTCATGCTCTGCCAGTGATGAGTTAGGATCAATAGAAAGCAGGCACCCACAAAGTCAGACCATCTCTGTTCATGTTTTCCACTGCACAACAAAGCTGAGTGACATGACTGTTCACAGATATTAAGCACTGATATGAACAAAATTCATACCACCAATGTGACACTCTTCTGGGCTTAATTCAAGTCAAACAAGATTGTGCCATCACCAAGTGCCAAGGCAATGGTCAAAATGATGAGAGTTTATTTAACATTGATTTTTCCTTTTCCCACAAAACAAAGCAAAAAATTGTAAATCACATACCAAGTTAGGTGCAAGGTGAAACTACAAGCCGGGTTGATTGGGTTCCATGTTTGGTTAGGGTAGCAGGTGTGTAGTTATCTTGGCTGACAGTGATAAAGGATCACAGAGGCAATACTAACAGCAGGTATGATCTCAAATATCACCACACCAAGTCTGCAAGAAATAGCACTCCTCTACATGAAAATGTTACATTTTCCTGTAGTTTACAAAATACAAACCTAAAACTTGAAATAATAACAACCATGATTAAACCTATCTCATTTAATTGTAATATTACCTTTAACTGTAATATTAACTAATTCATTTTTTACCTTTGTATTTATATTAAAGGTTGGTCTACATCATCCTTCTTATAAAAGGCCTGGTTAACTGAACAGTGTAGTACAGTGCAGTCTATACAGCACGGCATAGTACAGTGCAGTTTTTACAGCACAGTGTAGTACAGTGCAGTCTGTACGGCACAGTGTAATACAGTGCAGTTTATACAGTACAGTGTAGTACAGTGCAGTCTGTATGGGACAGTGCAATACAATGCAGTTTATAGAGCACAGTGTAGTACAGTGTAGTTTATACAGCACAGTGTAGTACAGTGCAGTCTGTACGGCACAGTGCAATACAGTGCAGTCTGTACGGCACAGTGTAATACAGTGAAGTCTATACAGCACAGTGTAATACAGTGAAGTCTATACAGCACAGTGTAGTACAGTGCAGTCTATACAGCACAGTGTAGTACAGTGAAGTCTGTACAGCACAGTGTAGTACAGTACAGTCTGTACAGCATAGTGTAGTACAGTACAGTCTATACAGCACAGTACTACCATTGGGTCATCCTTTGCTTTAGCAAGGCAATTCATTACCAAGCATATAACTACGAATTACTGAGGTAATGATTGATGCTAATTACACTTGTTAGGGTGTAATAATTCTTAGCTCAATGGATTTAAGATTTTCTGAGGAACCTGAATCTACACTAAATTTGTAAATCCAGCCTGGATTTCTTTGAGTTTTAGTTATAAGGCATTTTATGTAATTTAATTTTAACTTTTGTTGTAAGGCTTTGAAGCTATTTTACTAATAAACTCATTTTCTGATTTGCATTTTGTCTTGCTTTGTACTGAGAGTAAAGTAGGACCAGCTACATATCTTTAGTTCCATTTTGTCTTCATCTCATTTCAAGGTCAAACTGTTTCCAAATGAAACTGGTTTGAAATTACTTGATTTGAAAGCATTTACATTTGGAAATAACAATTGTGATTCAGAAATAAGGATGACTGATCTGAACCACCGTAGGGTTGCATATTAGCTACTTTGAAGTGAAATTTTAAAAGTCAGCATAAAATTTTACTTACACCAGAAAACACTAAATTTTAAACCACACCAGATGAAAGACATCATGCTAGTGGTTACCTTTTCAAATTTTCTATACTTAATCACATCTGGGAACCTAAAAAAAACTATCCAACAAGAATAACGCACTTGCTCTGTACAGCATTTGACTTAACATTATCCGTATATTTAAAAGGGCACTATTCCTACATATATAATATAATTAAATAAATCAAAGCTGTCTGCAAGATGTCACAGCACAAGACAGCGCCACAGGAAAGAAAGAGATGGAGTAGGTGTATGGTGACACAAAATGCTCCACAGAAAGCTAATGAAAGCCTCAGTGTCGACACGCGTCTCTGCTGACACTGTGCTGACACTCTGCCTTTTCACTCACATTTGACCCTGTGTAGGACTGCAGCACACAAAGAAAAGTGCTTCTCACTGACACATTCCTGACATTTCCCATTTTCCAGCTCAAGCTGTTGCACAAAAATACTGCGGCGTGAAGCGTGTGCCGTGGGTTTAGCCTTTCTTCGCCTGTTTATCACTTTCGTACGTAATACCGAAACTACATGAAATACATTTAACGCAGGTCTATATAACCAAACTGTCACATGGATACTGACGCAGGGAAGCTGTAACAAAATCCTGAATGACAAATGAGGAAACAATCTCAAGAATAAAAAGGTCCAAAAGGAAAACAAGCACTGGGCAAAAACAAGGGCATGGGGAAAACATCCAAGCAGAAGTACCACAGGAAATAATCCCAAGGTAACGCATACAAACATGACTGCAACACCAAGCAAACCCACAATAAGACACCACACATCCAATATAGGGACACACAGTAAACAAACCAGGTGCTAAACATAGACCACTGCAAACTGAGGTAATGAGAGGACAAGGGGGACGTGGCCACACGACAAAGACATCCAGGCAAACCGTGACACAAATGTCCTAAACAAAATGTCATTGTCAAAGCGCATGGATTAGGCGAGCACCAGATCCCTCATCAACCTAACACTTTATCTCTTAAAAGTAATATAGTATGCAGGTCAAAATAGTATCTAAACTGCTGTGTGTTTAGTCTTATGTGCAGCATGTTTGTACACTTGCACACAATCACTTCAAGACAACCCGCGACAAGCCAAAATTCTGTCCGAGTAGTTTTTTAACAAATCTACTTTCTGCTTCTGACTAATCTGATTCAACCATGTGCTCATTAATGACATGGATAACTATTGAAGCTCCTTCCAGGCTGGTTTGCATCTGAAGGAACACTTTCTAAGCAGAGTTAATCATGTATAAGGTGTGAGAATTTCAGATCTTATCAGCATAAACACTTTATTAATGAACAGAAATGGGACATATTTAGTGTCTTCTCTGGTCAGAAGGATGATACAAGAACATGTTTAAGTCATCCACACCACCCATGTCCCTGTCCAGGATATGCTGAATATTTCCTTCAGTATATTGTATACAGCTCTCTGAGAACAGGACACAGGAATGTTTGCATTTTCATCTCAGCTGATGCTTTGTCTGAAGCAGGTTTTACATTGAGAGATTTAACCACCTGTGCTCCTTAACACTAAGCCACCTCCATTTTAGGAAGCCATGTCTTTAACTTCTATATTACCTGCTACCATCTACTGCACTCCTTGCAGAAAAAACAAAAACATTATTTTTTACCATTTTGTGCCAAATAAACAGGGGTCTAAAATAAAGCCCTTGCCTCATAGATGAAGGAGGAAGAAATGGTTCTGACAAGCAGTACAGTGAGCTTAATACTGCCTTCAGCAGATCATGTCTGATTGGTCTTGCTGTTCCCCCCAACCCTCTACACTTGCTGTCAGCAGATGTTTGGTAGGATGAAGTGATCACCCAATCACTGTGAACACCCAAACACAATCACGTGTGTGTACACCCTGTTAGAATCATCTCCGTGCACAACTCACAACACTAAAATCTTTTATTTTTCATTTCTTCAGTGGACTGCACAGTTTATCAGACCTCAGTTTAATGTAACACTTTTGTGGCTGGATGCAAAGCAGTCAACAATCACCAATTACTGCATGCCTCACAAAATCATAACTGTCACTGATGTCTGCAAACATGACTCAAAATGACATTAGGCAATACGATAAAAAAAAAAACCTGCCAGTGAGATTTGTTAAATTAACATTCTTCCCAGTACTCCTCTTCTGGTTTTTACATCAAAATGGCATGGAGACAGGCAAAGAGGAAAAAGTCTTTAACAGATTTAGCTGTAGATTGACCAAATAATAAAAATGTTATACAGACTTTCCATTGGGCAGAATGGTCAGAGACGGAGAGAACCAATCAATGCCCACTTATAAAATGGCATAGTGGTAGTAATGTTCAGACACCCAGAAACCAGGACGCTTTCCAAAAAGACACAGTACAGCATATCTGATGGGGGGATGACACAGTTTGAAACACTTCATAGGACCTGTCAGCTTGTATAAAGGTTAAGTCAGTGACGCTAAAAAAAAAAAAATTCTAGAATTCCTGTGTCCATCAATACATTTAAAGGATGCCTGTGAATTGCATATGAGAAAGCAGCTAGCGGTCGATGTGACTGTGTATCCAGCTCAAAATTAAAATGTAAATCCTAGACACTGCTTTGCTGACATCTCTGAAATTAATGCCTAAATAGAAACAGGTGATAAAATATTAGCCAGAAACGATATGTTCCAGAGTACCAAACAATTTGTTTTATCCATAGGGCAAATTTTCTGTGACAGTAAGATACAGAAACATTGGCGTGTGAAAGCTTGGCTTGGCTTCACACTGAATTGAATGCAGAATGGCAACTGTTTCAGTGCCTTGAAGCCAGTGCACAATATTTTGTGAGTGAATCTTGTTTCTCATTTAGCATTTTTCACTCTGGTTTTCCTAGCACACATATAGCCTAAAAAATTCCAGTTTTATAAGGTGCACGATGTATCTCCGTGCTTAAACGAGCAAATTCAATTTAAATACGTTTTATAAATACTGTAGTGTTTTTTAAATGAATAAACATTAATGTTTCTCACTATATTACTGTAAATATACAAAAGGAAGCTTACTGCTCACTGTTCTTTATGAACCAACACCTTGCTAGTTGCAAATTCATAATAGCTATGCTACATACTTATTTTAAGACATCGTTGTTTTGACAGTTGTTTCAAAACATTTTACTTGTTACCTGTTGTGTACAGACGAAGTTAGCAGCAGTCAAATGTGTCCGTTGCAATCATAGCACTGTCACTCTGAAGCTGTAATGTGAGGCCCAAACTGGCAGCGTTCATTTAACACAACAGTGTTTATATAATTACATCAACACCCTTATAACCACTCTCAGGGTAGTTGCAACTATATAAACACTCAGTGTTAAATTAACATTGCCATTTTGCTGTATAGTTACATAGTAACAGAATGTTTCAATAAGTGAAATGCCCATCATGTGATTACAGGGCTCCTGACTCATTGTAATGACCTAATTTCAACGCCAGAAGATAATGTGTAAGGTATATAACTACCAAATTTATTCGATATCACGTGAGTTGAATCCGATTTCACAAGCCAAACAGAGGAACAATCCGTTCAAATGGTAGGCTGAAAGTTTGCCAGACAAGGTTGCCAACCTGGAGATTTACGTGGACATATGCCTGGGGTTCAGTGGCTCAGTAATTCAAGTAGCCTACATTTTCAGATTTCAAGACAAATTCGAGTGTGATAGTTGGCCTCTAAATGCACAGACGTGTAGCATCTCAGTTTGCATATCGGAGATACTGAACTTGGTATTGAAAGGTTTTACAAAATCCAGACACAAGTGGCTCTTAACTGAGGAGACGAATTATATCCCGGCCAAAGCAATCTCTACCTTGCACTCTAACCCTCTTAGCGGAGAGAGAGAGAGAGAGAGAGAGAGAGAGAGAGAGAGAGAGAGAGAGATGGGTGTGAGTGTGTGTGTGTGTGTGGGGGGGGTGTCTCGATGGTTGCTAAGGGCAACGGGGTGATATAGATGGTGTGTATTTGCTGAGCCCCAGCTGCGCGTCTCTTAATACTGCTGCGACCCTCACGTCCCCGCGCAATTCGCCACACTGTTCGCTGCTTTGAGGCAAGAAGACGCAAGCAAGGATTTAGTTTGCGTCTTTTACCGTCTGGAACAGATTATTACCTTTCCTCACACACAAGAACGGATTTAATTTAACGAGCACAAGGTTTGGACATTATTACTAAAATTAATCGCATATCGTGTTAGCGTGCTTAATAAATTCGGGCTTTGTTTTGGATTTCATTGAGCAATAGCTGTGATTTTATCAATTACGTAGAAAACCAGAGAGGTTCATAATCCATTGTTTGTACATAATGTGGAATTTAATGGCATTTTCTTTAATGGGCTTATTATATAGTCTTATTGTAGAAATCTTTTTTTATTTCGGACAGTAGAACATGCGAAAAAAAGCAGAATTTTGCTACTCTGTGGCTTTTTCGTCACAATTTGGATTTTGAATAGCGCTTGTTTACTATTCGTTGGTCCGCTTGCTGTCGGGCATGTAAAAACTCAGGTAAACATTTAGAGAGGGTGTCGCCTTGTATGTTGTTCTCTTCCAAATTAAAGCAGTTAAAAATGATTATCAACTAACTACTGTCAGTAATGTAGCTAACTTTAAGAAGTACGTTTCTTTTAAAGCTTGCTTAAGTGGCTGTGCGGCGGCCAAAGAATTGCATATTTATAAAATTATTTTTTAATGTTTTTATCAGGTGAAAGTCATCAATGGGTTTTACAAATGTAAAGTGCATAATATCTGGGCTAATTTACAGGTTTATTGTTTTTCCTAATATGTCCATTGATAAAATTTGAAATGATACTATCACAGGACAGGAGATATAATTAAAAACAAATTTCAGTGTCTCCTCGCGGGTGGCTCTAAAATGCAAACTGGATTGATTGACATGATATGCACATAATATAGTATAAGGAACGCGGCTCGGTCGCCTGGCTGGAGAAAATAATAGCACAGCAGCAACAACAACAATGCGTAGACATTCATAAGAACTGGGGGAGGGGTGGATATTGTGAACCATGTTATATATGTAAATGAGGTTTAGCAGAGGACGGGCACCTGCTGTCTGGACAATTTACATTGGTTTTTCCCTGCTTCCTCATTAGAATTATGCTTTGTTTCTCCAGCACAAGATTGGGATTTTAAGTTAGGATCGGTAGCTTCAACATGCTTTTCGGGCTTGGCGGATTGTAGATAACAAAAGAAGCGCAGTTTGGGAAAAAGAGAAACCGACAGGACCTCAATTGTTCGTTTGTCAGTTAGGAGACAACCGTGTTGATTCACTTTCCTGTGAAAAGAGGCCAGACGGTCCGCGAGCACGTAGCCACCGCGAAATCCAATTAAAATGTGCTATTTAGGTTAGATAGCATATTTCATAAAAAAAGAAAGAAAACCGTCTCACAGTGGTTGTTTACAAATATGTGTGACTCATTTTTCAGTTACAAATATCTGGTTACATCGCATAAACATGTCACTTGAATAACGAAATAATGCTAAATGCTTGTATATGCAAATAAAAAAAACATTAAATATTTATATTATTTATAGTATACCTATATAATGTTTGTGTGCGTGTTTATAATTCGCGAATTTAAACGTATAATTACACTGCTGTATTTGCTCAAATTGTTTTTAATAAACACATTGCGATAGCTCATTTCATATTTTAAGAAAATGTACAAACAATTTCAGTGCTGCAAAGTGAATAATTTATAACGGTGTATATTTGTTTTTGCCATTACTCTGCAAAGCACAGATGAAGCCTTGAGACAGTACTGATGCCTTAGTAAAACACACAGCAAACATGGCAGTGTTAATTTCACATCAAGAGGGTTTATTTGGGTCCAGCAGGCAACACTGTCTTCCTTTCTGTACACAAATCAACTTATTGACTTGACTGTATAACGATAAAGGAAAGAATTGGCTTCCTGGTTAGAAGAAGTCAAAACCTAATATAGCAACTGCATGTAATATGCTCAGTATCATGTCATATTCCTGAACAAGATTTTTTTAAGTGTACTAGGTGCTTTAGCCTATCATAGTCTTGACTTGATTGAGTTTTTAGACCAAATGTCAATAACAAACCATTTCACATGCAGACATTCTCAGTGTTATGTGTAGCTCATGTTCTTTTTTTTTTTTTTTTTTTTTTTTTTTTTTTTTTTTTTTTTTTTTTTTAATTGAATGCTTTTCACTTCTTCCCCTCCCAGATTCACAGTTCTTCAACACTGGGAAACGTCATATGAGGCTGTCTACTCTAAAAAGAATCCATATCAACTTGATCTCAGTGGCAATTCATGATAAATGAACTCACATCCATCAGGTGGAAAAATAAAGCTCCTGAAGTGTGGGAAAGTCTTATACGTTTCTTGATATGGCGGCTGTAACATGTGCAGATCCTGTTGAGGAAGATGGCACTGAGGGGGCTGAGGTGAAACCCATCAATTCAGAACCTTTCACAGGGCAGTCAGAAGAAGAGAAGACTGCTCCTGAAGCTACACAGGCAACAGAGCAAGTAGCAGGTGATGGCAAAACCAAACCAACCTCAGAGAAGATCTGGGGCTCATTCCTGAAGAACAGTGGGAAATTAGGGAAAGTAATAGGAGGAAAGAAGAAGAAAGATGCAGGTAGCTCTGAAGCAAATGTTGAAAGTGTGGGACAAGAAAAGCCCCAGGATCACAGCCCACTCAAAGAAGAGGACGAGTCTTTGCCTTCTTCTAATCCAAAGGAGCAGTCAACCAGTTTGGATGATTCTGAATTGCAAAAACAGAGTGAGGAAAAAGAAGCAGAAAAGCCAGAGGTTGAGGAGGACAAAGAACAAAAGCCATCAAGCTCTAACAAGGATGTTAAGCCCAAACAGGGGGAGAGGTCCAGTGTTCGGGACTTCATTCGCAAGCCTGTCACCAGAATTTTCTCACACAAAAGCACAGAGAAAAAGGACTTTGCTGCTGTGGCACAGACAAACAAAAAGACCAGATCCAGATCTCTGGACAGAATGGAAGGGGCTGAAGTGAGCTCTGGTGCAGCTGAGCCAGCAGATGACTCACCAGCTTCTGGAGAGGCACACAAGCTCACCTCTCAAGAAGCCAAAAATGTGAAACGCTGGTCTTCCTTTAAGAGGCTGATGCCTCAGAAGAGTGTGAAGAAAAGTACAGAGGATTCTAAAGATTTGGAAGGAGCTGAGACTGCAGGAAGTCAAGTGGACAGTGGAGTACTGGAGTCAGGCACAAAAGATGATCATACTGGGCATAAAAAATGGAAGTTAAAAAGGTCCTGGACCTTCCAAGGATTGAAGAGAGATCCATCTGTCACTGGTATTCACAAATCAAAGGGTGCTGACAAAGGAGAAGAGACAACTGGAGATGCAGACCAGGGGAATATAGTATCCTGTGAGGATGGAAAGCTACCATGTGAAGAGGAAACACAGGAAAGAACAGAAGCAGAGCAGGAAGAGGAAAAAGTCTCATCTGCACAGCGTACAAAGGCTGATCATCATGCAAATGAAATCTGGACCTCATTCAAGAAACGCGTGACTCCTAAGTCTAAGAAGTCTGCAGACCATGTTGTTACTAGTGAGGAAGAGCATGCAGATGATGGCGAGCAAACAGAAGAGGGAAATGTGTCCAAGCAAGCACATAAAAAGACTCATTTCAACAGAGCTGTGTCATTTAAAAACTTCCTCCTGCGAAAGGGAAAAAGTGCCAGTATGGATGTGGGTGAGACTGCAGTGGAGGAACAGACAGGTGTGGCTGCAGAGAGTGCAGATGATGGTCAAAATGATAGCACTGAGACAGACTGTAAAGGCCCCATACCTGAAGATGTCAAACATGAGGAAAACTCTGCTAATCAAACTACTTTGGAGGATGTCCCTCTGGAAACTGTGGAAAACAATGAAGCAGAGGAAAAGAAATGCACTAATGGGGAAGAAGAGCACCCTGACGGTGAACCAGAAGCTGGATCCAGCATGGAAGGCATTACAAGGACAGAAGTTTGCCAGGAAAATGGATCCTCAAGCACTGGGGGTGATTGCAGTCATGCCGGAATAGAATGCACTCAACAACCTGCAGAAGGAGAAGAGAAAATAAGAGAGGAAACTGTAACGCATACAGTAGCTCCTCTGGAAGATGGAACACATGAGATCAAAAAGGAGGATGTCTGTTCCCAAGAGGGTGCAAAGCAGGACAAAAATGGTTGCTCCAGCAAACCAAAAGATGAGGAGGATCTATGTCTAGAACAGTGCTCTGAAAGGAAGCACTGTTCTGGTACTCCGGTTGCTGAAAGTGGTGAGTGTGCTGCAGACCTTGAATGCTGTGTACAGCAGCCTGGAAAGCACACAGTACAACATAAAGTAGTGCAATATGAAAGTTCTGCTTCAGATCCCATTGAGCATGGGCCTCCTCAAAATGGAGGTTCCCATCCTGTTTCAGGAGAGGCACATACTGAATTAATTGATCAAGAGGAGGACCAGAAGAGGATGTTCTTTGAGGCTGCAACTTCTATTGTCCAGATGGTGGTGTCAGCAGCAGTTGATCAGATAGCCAAGGATACAGAATTTGTGGACAGTGGGTCTAAGGCCACCAAGGACAGCTATGCAGATGTCAATGTCAATCTTTATCACTAAGAAGCATGCACAGTAGTGCAAAGCAGGATATCGATATTAGAGCTGGGGTGCTAAAATCAAAACGGTTGTTCTCACTTGATGCTAGCACCAAGGGTTCTCTGGTAAAATTGGAAGAGTGTTTGGTATGACGTTATTTGACAAGGTGTTTTGGTTTGTGAATGTTTGATATCTATAAATGTTTTCTGTGTATTTTCTGGTTTTATATAATAGTGAGAATTTTACAGGGAACCCTAGTAATTTTTGAGAATTAGGACAGAAATGAAATTGATTAGATTCTGATACTTGAAAGATGATTAAAAGGTATGAGGTATATACTGCCCAGCAGTACTGTAAATGAGTGAGTAGTACTCTGCCTTTATCATTGAGTGAAAAAGCAAGACCTTACTCTCAACTAGCAGCATACATAATAGAAGCTTAGATACATTAGTATGTGGAAAATGTGTTGTGCTGTTTACGTCACTGTAATTATTCTCAGACATTATATAATCAATGCAAACCTTATATATATATATAGCTAATAATAGTTTATCTAGGAATGTGTCATTTTAAATAAATTTAAACACTTAATATTTAATCTCTTTTGTTATTGTTCACCAGAATAAAAGGCGGGAAAGGTGATGCCACACGAGGAGAATTAGATCTGCATGGAAGTCACTCAGCGAGGATCTTTTCTGCCAAAAATGGAATAATCACAGTTTACGTCATGATTCGTTGTGGTGAGAGTGATGCAATACATGAAAAAACATAAGAATTAGAATCTCAAAAGCAATAAACTCAAGTGTATTAGAGCAGTTTGTTTCATCATTCACTTTTAAATGTATGCTTGTCCGCTTGTGAAGTTTGTCATCTTTGTTGTTAAATGTCTGTCACGGTTGCTTTCAGACCAAAACACTTGATTTTTAATTGATTGCCATTTTCATTGTGTATTTTATTAGATAATACTGAGTGAAACAGGAACAGATGTAGTCGGCCCAGTTTGTGTTTCAGTAAGAAATATGTTCGGATCTCTCTTAATGTTCTAGACTGTTATCTTCTCAACACAAATAAACCCCCCATGAAAATATAAAC
The DNA here is from genome assembly GCA_025773905.1 of Chitala chitala. NCBI lineage: Eukaryota > Metazoa > Chordata > Actinopteri > Osteoglossiformes > Notopteridae > Chitala > Chitala chitala. The sequence continues at coordinate 2,800,842 of JABJVR010000032.1, forward strand.
TGGAGAAATGTGGTTTATTGTATGTGGTTTATGTAAGAGGCGGTTTTCTGATCATATATACTTTTACTGAAGATCTTGTTGTTTTGTGTTTGCCAAGAAGTAGACTTAAGATACAAAAGCTGTCTGAAGACACCACAATAGACCCTTTTTTCATATTCATTCTCAGGGGAGATGTGCACTTCATTGCAGGTTAAATGCATCAAAATGGTCTCCTAAAACAAGAAGCCAGTAGTGCCTTTTTGTATATACTGTACTGGGCTTTATTTACTTTAAATCAGGTACTTATCATAGTCAAGAAAGAAGCCAGTTTTATATGACTGCTAATCATTTACAGTGTTGGTGTATGTTTATGTACAATGCACCTACATCCATCGTTTATTACAGTATAAAAGCATTTTTGTGATACTGTATAACTACTGTAGCTTAATTGTCTCTCAAAAGGAGTTGAATACTGCTGCTGCTGACATGGAAACATCAGGTGTTTCCGAATCCGTGACTCTGTAACAGAAGAGCAATTTGATGATGGTGGTAATGATGGTGGTAATGATTAACACATGCAGTGCAGGAGATAGTAGCACAACAGCAGTTTGAAGGAAGCAGGGGCATGTATTTACTCAGAGGAAAACCATATTTTGTGCAAGAAAAATGACTTAGCCTCCTGCATAAACTATGATGTAGCATGTTGTTAGTGTTTATAAATCGTAATCTTGACGAATTACCTATATTTTGGCAGAGTCTTTTCCGGTTCAAATAAAAAGTATATTTTTGAATGTACTAGATGTGTGTTAATTTCGGATCATATCAAATTAATCAGTTAGCCAATTAATAATGGGCAATCTGTAAATTAATTAATATTTCCTAAAATTGAACCAAATTAAACATATATTATGGCACTGTCCCTGCCGCAGTGTAGGAAAGGCATGCACAGAAAATGTCATGGTTTGTAAATGTTCAACTTACCCTTTAAATTTTTCATTCAACAAGTATTAGTGTGTAGCTCCGTCAAATGAAATGTCCTCTGGCTTCTCTGTGGTTAGGGAATGCACTTAAAGGATTTTAGAGCATACGTCACTTTTAAAAATGCACACAAAGGATCTTAATGGTTATCATTCGAAAAATGCTTGATGGGGCGTACTCGTAATATGTGTTAAATATCGTCGTTGTTTATGTGCTGTTTACTCCTCCGTCAGTGAGTGCACACGACGAGTCGCTTCTAATTACAGCAGGCAGCGTCCAAACTAGGCGAAGGCTGCTTTGTAATACAGCATCTGGGGACGGTTCAGGAGAGTTCATTAGTGGACGCACAGTCAGAGCTCCCAGACGTCACCTTGAGAGCAGCAGAACAGTCTAGAGGGTGCTTTATTTTATTTTATTTTTTTTTTTTCCAACACCAAGTCAGATGCAGAGGTAATAGCTGTGACGCACAATGCACTGCACTCAATTGTTTTAGGAAACTACCATTTTACATTGCCTGCTTTTATTCAACTAAAATTTCGTCGCTTTGTACATTTGTAACAAAGAATTACACGTATTTGAGAAATGGATATTGTTCACTAACGCATAAGAATTACAATTTACACAAAAGTTTACATGTAATCATTGCTCGGGTACAGAATCCTAACTCCGTCATCCCTGGCGGATGATCTTGTTGCGTCTCTTTTGTTGCGCTTTCTTCACTAGGGCGCCATCTTGTGACAAAAAAAGAGAATCCCATGAGTGAAAAAAATAATATAAAATTAAAAGCAAAATAACTACAACACATCGCAAATAATTACCGTAACCTCATCAGAATTCAAAAGGGATTTAAAATGCAACGCAGAGAAAACCTGTGCTTACCTCAGGTGAACTACAGTAGAATACAAACAATGCAGTAAGTGCCACCCAGGGTTGTCACCTGAACCAGAATTAGAATATTTGATATAAGAATGTGTATTTGCCTTGGGTTTTACTTGGGAAACAAGGTTTTACTTGTCAAAGGCTCTTCTACATGGACAGCATTTACATAAAATTCACACAATGTTGTATTTTAATTGGGTTTTATGAATAACTTCTACAGGACATGTTCTTGATATATTTTATAAGATTATACTTTTGCATAAATCTAAGGTTTATGAAGATCTTATGTATATTGATGAAATCCAACATGGGGCATGACCCTATATGATTTCAGTCATAGTTGTCCAAACTAGGATATTTAACACATTTAAGGAAAGTAAGATTAGAAATACACACACACACACACACACACACAAAGCCATTAAGTGTGGTAGTGTTCTACAAGACCTACCGTGTTATTGTAGTACTAATTTAAGCAGCACGGTTCTCCACATTGGCTCTTTGTCAAGCCTGTGTCAGTGGAGTATCCTAGCGACACAATTTATGGCTAATATTAAGCTATGCTTTGCATTATCACTACTGTGTCTATGATTAGACTGTTTCCTATGAAACACATTGAAGATCCTGGATCTCATTTATATAGTACAAAATGTGTTGTGTCACTTACACTCTTGTGATGACCTAATTTTCATCTTGCGCAGCCATTCACCAAAAAACAAATATGAGCTTGTGGGTGGCCAAGCAGCGTGGCAGTTAACCGTGTTGTTTCACAGCTGCAAAGCTGTGGATTTGACTGTGATCTGGTAGTGTGTGAGTAGGTTTTGCATGTTTGCCCCAAGCTTGTGCAGAATTTTTTTTTTAGAGCACTTAGGTTTTCTCTCAGTCCAAAGGCGTGTGATGTGAAGGGGCCGATGTCCTAGAACTACCCCTTATCATATTTGTAAAATGAGCTGGCATTCTGCCCAGGGAAAAGCTTCTTCCCTCTTTCCTGGGACAGGCTCTAGTTTACCCTGAACTGGATAAAGGGGTTTGGCAAAATGTACTAATCAGTTGTTTCACATGAGGTTAATTATGTTAATTTTGTTTGATTTATAGTCTGGAGCACTGTAATTCTCTGTTGATTTATGCTGTAATATATTTCTAGGAATAAAAAATTGTTTTACAAAGTTTTTTTATGAAATGATGATTGTTTGATTGCTTGATGGTTTCGAGTTTTAAATTTCAATTTTATTTAGTTGTTTCAGTTCTGCATTTTGTGCATACTGTGTGTGGTACCTTCATCTAATTAATTTAAATGTTACATCTAATATCTCCACAAATGCAAGAGTTTGTTAAAAAAAAAAATCTGAAAGTTCCACCTGCACCAATAATCATAAAATTTCCATTAATGTTACATATTGCTATAGATTAAAAATACATTTCGTCTGTCACCACAACCTGGCAAAGACAAACAGATGTTAATTTTAGCAATAAATGGTTTTGCCCATTTTGAATCTCACGATCATTCAAATCTCTGAAAGCTGATAATGAGCACCATTATGGGGACATGGTGGTTTATTTTTGCTCTTTTTCTTACTACATAATGAGCTTTCAGAGAACTCAAAAGCACAATTTTGAAGCATTACAGCTGTTCATCATCTTAATGTTACAGAGTTGATTAGGCATTCAGTTAATTTATTTGATCTAATTACACTAAGATTGCTATGGTTTGACATTGTCTAGTGTAAATAAAACTTGCTCAAAATAAGTTTGTATGATGATTTATATTGGCAAATCGTGTATGCTTTCTTCAGCTATAAATGTTTTTTCTTTTCTTCATTGTTCCAGGTTGCCTATTAAAATTAATTGTTTATATACTGCTATTAGTTCTCTTCAGTTCTCTTCTATGTGGCTTTTGAAAACTAGCTACTTGCATATTTTCATGTTTTTCCCAGTTTAATGTTCTATATATGCGTGTGCGTGCGTGCGTGTGCATGCGCACGTGTGTGTGTGTGTGTGTGTGTGTGTGTGTGTGTTAATTTTCCTGTTCTCAGTCTAGCTATACTTGACTATAATCATCACACACTTTTTTGATATTTTGTTCCGGACATTCTGATAGCTGTGTGTTAATCAAAGGTTCACAGCTGTTAAGTACCCTCCTAAGCCTAAACACTACTCCTAAACACTACTCCCACATTGCTCATGGCTCTAAAAGAACAGGTAGTTGTTACAGGCAAAAAATTACATTAACTTGATAAATTACTTAGATAAATCCAAAAAACTCAAACCAGTTTTCAGATATCCTCACCAAACAAGATTCCCAGCAGGAACTATAATATTTGTATGAAGCAGTGCACCAATTTATGAAAGGGTTCTTCAGTGGAGAAACTGCCTCCACACTGTTGAAGAAGGAAAGAAGCACAAAATTTGTCGAAAGAGCCCAGATTTGAAATTTGCATCTATTTGAGTCTGCACTGAAAACTACTTTCAAGTACCAAGCACAGCAGTTGATGAACTGCGTACAGGTTTGTAGGGTGCAATAGGCTGTACATCTGTACCCACGTTATCAGAAAGTAAACGTAGGCCAGCTGGTCATTAAAGCTTTAGCTTTTAAAGATTTATTTTAAATAGTCGGTCAGTTAACTTTCGGCTGATCCTTCTGAGGGGACCGCCACAGCGGATTCGACTGGTATTCGGTTGACTGTCTGCACATGAACTTGACACAGGTTTTAAAGCGGGATGCACATCTTGATGCAAAACTCCCACATTGTCCAGGCATTGAACAAGCACTGGACATGAACTGACATGGGCAGTCCCAGTGGCTGGGATTCAAAACCCTGATGTGACCGGTGTTATGGTGTGTCTCTGTGTGACCATGTCCCTTCATTGTCAGTTTAATTTAATTTAGGAGTATGATTTTAAAAAAAGATCAATGACTGGCCCTTAAAGCAGAAATAGTGGCCCATTGGTTCATTTTCTATACTGACACTGGGCTGGCCCAATCACATCTTACTAGGCACCACTCTACCACCTCTGTCCTCTGTTTCTTGTATTAATTCAATTCAATTCAGTTTATTTTTATATAGCGCCTTTCGCAACAGCATGCCTCAAAGCGCTTTACAGAGAAAGTT
>JABJVR010000032.1:2805887-2846702 GCA_025773905.1 Chitala chitala
GATGTCGCTGATTACTGCGTGGCGTGGAATGCCACGCGACATGTCATCGGTCATCAGTAAGCGAAAAATTCGAATAGACGCTTCGAATATTCGAATAGCAAAATAAAACGAATACCACATCCCTAATCATAATTAAATATCAGTTACATCATTGCTTCTCCATCAAAAATTGTACGCTGAACTTCCCATATCTATAATTTTGGGCAGTGTTGCAATAAAATAACCACTTGTATCCAAGGCCAGTGTACAGAAACTCAGAGCCTGGTATAAGAAGTACAGAACTGAGAGGTGGCAGGCAGGGTGAATTCTGATTGCTTATGTTTCACCCAATTTCCTACATCCAGATGGGTTTATGTTTTGCCAGTTGTTAAACATGTTGGCAATTCCTAATGGTCTGGTCATTTGTTGCATTCTGTGATTGCACTGTGTGGTCACATGACTGCCATGGAATATGAAGCTGTTTTATATGACTAGGTGTTGCACTTCATGGTGCAAAAATGTTTTGTTTCAGGATGACAGTTCCCCCTTACATACAGTACAGCTTCTTACTCAGTCACCAGATAAAAACTAAACTATATGTAAAGCTTTGGAGCAGAGAATTCAGAGTGGGTATGCTTTCAGCCCTTTCATTCCTTAAATAACTGAGAATTTAACTTCCTGAGAATTCCTTAAATAACTGAGAATCTTCTTGAAATATGGTGCAGTATGCCATAATGCATGGTTTAAGACTTGTATGAAAGCTTTCCAAGAAAGACTGAAGCCGTTCGAAAAGCCGCTGTTGGCCCTACTGTTTGTAATACAGTGAATTTGCGTAAGATATTTTTTAGAGAACTCTATGCCATTAATTGGCTGAGCATCATAGGAAGTGAAGCCTGTGGAGCAGTGTTAGTGGGGGAGAAGTCTGTGTTGCCAAGCTTCCACTTCACCATTTTGCATCATATTGTACCGCGTGGATTACAGGGTCAGAGGTTGACAGACACAGAAGGAGATGGAGACCAGAAGCGGAGAGACCATGGGGATGAAAAAAAACAGAAAGAGAACATGGCCTACGCGAAGAAGATTCTGCTGAGGATGGCTGCTGTGATGGGCTTGAGCGGTGCAGTTGGCGTGGTTTATATATTTGGTGAGTCCCTCTTTTCTTAGTTTTTTCTCTACTATAACAAAATTTAAACTTTTGTTGTTGGACATGCAAGTGAGTTGCAAACACATCTTCTATAAGTAGCAGCTGTTATGTAACATAAAACAAGGTCAACGGGTACACTACGTGTTCTGGAATGTACGTGTAGAATGCGGTCTGTACCTTTTAGGTGCGACTCAGCGGCTATGAATTGCTTTGCTAGAGACTCCAGACTTTGCACACACAAAACATGCCATGATTACTGACTCCTGCCAAAGAATCAAAACTATAGACTAACCTTAAACGTCTCCATAGAAATCTATTATAGGATTAACATCAGATAATTTAAAAATAAAAGATGACTTTTTTCTGTGATGTGCTTGATCACAAATAATATTTGGGGTAAGAATATTTATATCATACTATATGTCTGTTGATATATATACAGTAGTACCTTGATGTACGAGTGCCCCAGTTTACGAGTTTTTTGAGATACGAGCCGTCACTCGGTCGATTTTTTGCTTTGAATTGCGAGCCAAAATTTCAGGTACGATCCACCGCTAGTTGTCGCAGGAGACGCACAACTAAACGCCCTCCCAGCTTCCCGCGCCTCATTCGTTCTCTGCATGTGTTTACCTCCCGTAGAAGCATCTGTGATAAGCTGTGCTAGCGGTTTGTGTTTTTTTTTTTTGCATTTATTTTATCAAATTTCTTTTTGAAACGATGAGTAATAAGAAAGTGAGTGGAAAGGACAGTACTGAGAAGAAGAGGATGATATCTATGGAATTAAAGCGTGAAATTATAGAGAAACATGAGCGAGGTGTGCGAGTAATTGACTTGGTGAGGCAGAGGCGAAAATCAGTGAAGGAAATAAAGTTAAGCGAAAATTCTAAAAAGTTTGTAGCAATTAAGTTCTGCTAGCTCAAGTCGTCTGATCTCCAAAATAATACACTTAATAAAACCAGGTTATTTCTTTACATTCTCTTTTATTATGTTTTTATACAATATTTGTTTTTGTTTATAAATACATTTTTCTTATTTAAAAACACGTAACACAAAAAATGCGGTGACATTTTGGGGGCTGGAACAGCATTTCAGTTAATTTCAACGGGAAAATTGATTTGATATACGCGCAAATTGAGTTATGAGCTCGGTCACGGAACGGATTAAACTCGTAAATCAAGATACCACTGTATATACAAATTTTGGTATATGGATATCATTATACATGTGTGAATATAAAGCTAGGTTAAGGCTATTTTCCGAAGTAGAGATATTTTACTTTTTTTTATTTAAAAAGGTACAGTGAAAATAATACACCAAAATACAGTGAAATATAGTGAAAATAATACACCGAAATACAGTGAAAATAATACACCAAAATACAGTGAAATACAGTGAAAATAATACACCTAAATAATAATGGTTTTAATGATATGATGAGAACCACCTAAGTAAATCCCATTAATCCCACAGTTAATTGATCTTAAACACTTTATAGTATACATTGAATGGTGTCACACTTGTGATATGGGGAACAATTTATGAATTAAGCTTTTTTTTCATGAAAATCCATTGTATGAAACCAGCTTAATATGTCGGTGTAGCAAAAACTAAACCTTTAACCTAAGTCAATTTCTCAAAAATGTTGCAGGTCATATGTACCGTATTTATCCTAATTAACGGTCCTGCTCTAGTAGACGTCCCCCACCCGATAAGCCAGGGCACTTGATTTGCTGTGCAATGCACCTGCATCACTTGTAAAACATGACAAGTGAAGTTATGATATTTTCAGTAGTTTTACAGCACATGAACCTTGATTTTTCGTCCAACAGCAAAGTTAATCGGGTACAAAAATAAAATGCTTGATATGCCTTACAGAAATTCTGATAATGATTAAATTTTATTTGTTTTTATAAGTCGTAGTTAATGGGAATGTAATTTTTGGTTTTTTATTTTTAAGAATGTAGAGGAACGTTACGCTTTTTAGAAACAAATAGTTTTTAAAGGTTTTTAAAAACTTGACCTTGAACTGTAATTTGCACATTTAGGCCTTAAATAGGCACGCCCAGCACGTAATTTGCAACGCAAATTTTTTTCCCTTCAAAACTGAATTTTAGAAGAGGTTAAAAAAAGACCTTACAACAGTTTTTTTTCTGGTTAACTGTTGTACTTGTTGGACATTAATCTACAACATTGATTATCAAAGAATTGTTCTAAAAAGATGCAAAATCTGAATTCAAACTGAATTGATTTTTAAATATAATCAAATCAAAATTAAATCAAATCGGGCAGTTGTGAATCTAATCACAGCATCTGTGAGGTCAGGGACAATTCCCAGCCCTTTTCCCCAAGATCATCGCTAGCACGGTGCATTAAATATTATATCGGGCAACATAAGAACACAAATGGAATATTAACTTGCCCTCAGTGTGGAAGTGGCACAGAAGTTTTCGTAGCCTCGTTTGCTACGGCTCCTCACTGCTCTGCACACACTGAGGGTCTGGGACAGCAGCATCCCTAACTGCAGCCAGGCTGTATTTTAAGTAGCTCTCATTTTTTAATGAATGTTTTCTTTTTAGTGTCAACTTGTCCTTGTAATCTGCAAACTGTTTTGCAACAGTGCCTGTAATTAAAAGGCCTCTCAATTTGTCTTAATGCTATCTAGCGTATATCTTTTACCTGGATTGTGTACTGAAAGCTCGCTTTGGATGTATAGTATAGGAAAATTAATTAGTGAAATTTTTGAGAAAAATATTTTTGAACATTTTGGAAGTAATTTTTAATGTGATATGAAACTTAAAAATTGCAGTTTTATGAAAAATGCATTTTGTAGTTTGCACACCCACGTCTCCCAGGGCTTCTCTGGATGGTTCGCTGCCCTGTCCGTGTCAGCCCACAGCCCAGTATGTACGGTTCTGCAGAGCACGGTTTTACAAACTACATCCAAGACTATGTTTAGGCAGCTACAATGTACAGTTTAAAATATGGATCACATCCTAAGTGTGCATTAGCATTTGTAATCCTAAATGATTGTGCATTAGCATGTATAATCCTAATATTAACTGGGCTGTTTATGTGTCCCATATAGTATATTGAGGAGCACAAATTATTATAGGAAAGGTTTTAAAAACTTTACTTTCAATCAGGAATATAGCCTGTTCAGTGCTAGACCTTGTATAACATAAATGAAAATACTTTTTTCAACACCACATGGATTACAGGGTATCAGAGAAATGTATTTACCCTGATCCAGTGAGTCCTAAAATGATTAAACACTTACAAAACAAAATATTTTTTTCAAATGACAAACTGTGTGAAACACAGTTTGTGAAACACTTACTAGGCGCACTGTTCTCTTCTTGTGTGACATTGCAGCAAAACAAGCCAAATCGTGATATAGGGGTTCTCAACTGTGGTCCATGGGTGCAGGTTTTTCTTCTAACCAGTTCATGAATTTTAATTTGGCAATTACCTTAATGTTAATTGCATCGTTTCTTCTCTGCTTTCTTCCTTATCTGATTTACGTCTGTTTGCATTTATTTTCTTAATTTGAGAGAAAATAAAATGTACAAAGACGAAATATATAGGTAAGACACTTTAAGATCTGTAGCAAAAGTTATAAGACGCATTTTCCAATGTCACTCTAACTGCAGAATCAGAGACGGAAATGTCTGGATAACAGAAGCAGGCGCCTATGACAATAATGCTTAATCAGAAGCAGTAATTTAAAGGGTTGTTAACAAGAAATGGATTAAAACATGAAAAATGCACTTAAAATTGAGACACAACATCAGTCTTTGTTGTGCTTTTAAGATTCTTATTAAAATTAATTAAGTTTCTGGGTTGACAGTGAATACAGGACAAAAAGTCAATGTTTAATTGCGATTCAGTTAAAAACAAATTGGCTGAAACAAAAACCTGCACCCACAGGTGTCCCCCTGGACAGGAATTGAGGACCCCTATTATACTAAATATATGTGCAGATATTAGGCGGGGGGGGGGATCTTGACCCAAGAACACGTGTATTGTCTTATGAGTTTTGCGCATGCATACGCAGTTTCACACGTTGGTGTTTCATTCGATATCACCAGACATGCTACAAATGTGTCTGAGCTGAAGCAGTGCTGTAAAAAAAAAAAAAAAATTCCTCCTGAACATTGTGCAGAGCTACCGAAAGCACTCGCTTGAAGTCATTGCTGCCAGAGGAGTTTCAACCAGCTGTTAACTCCAAGCGTTAATTTTCATTCGGCAGACGTTTTTATCCAAAGCGACTTACATTTCAGGCATGGGTTACAATGAACTAGCGCTGGGTGTCTTGTTTAAGGACACACGTGGTGATTGGTCTGGGATTTGAACCGGGAACCTTCTGCATCCCAGCCTGATGTTCGACCCCTTGAGCCACCAGGTTCCTCCAGCACTGTGAAGAGTTAATGGGTGTGTTCAGTAAATGCATGAGAAATTGTGTTATCAGCTTAAGCACATTGTGTTTGTCTATTGTTGAGACTTAGATGAAGATCAGATCACATTTTATGGCAAACTGCTGCAGAGAACCAGTTAATTCCAAGGGGTTCACATACGTTTTCTTGCTGCTGTATACTTCATTCAGATGGAGCTGCTAGTAACCCAAGGTGTACTCAACTGCACCTCATGGGGTATTTGACAGAATTACAAAATTTGGCAGTAAAATATTTTTCGACAAGTAGGTTCAAATTTCTTTGAAAAATTAAATTTTTTTTCCCTCTCTGTTTTCAGGTAGCAGCTCAGTGGACGAACAGGGAAATAAGGTACAGAGCTGTCTTCCTTGGAACTTCCTGACTGTTCTATTCTTACAGTGCTTTAGTTGGTGTGAAGGTTGCGGCCCGCGGTCTCTCACGCACTTGGAGCAGTGAACCTTGTGATGTTAATGGGGATGATCAGAGTGAAGTTTCTCAGACTTGTTAACAAATGCTACGTCCATTGTGTGAGCTGGTATGTCTGGTGTGAGTACACCGAACACACTTCTCAGCACACTTCGCACCTTGACGTCGAGTACTTCAGCGGCATGATTCAGTGTCGTGCCACACTTTGCACTCACGTAGTCTTTTCAGTGCTACACCCTGTCTTTTCTTAATCACTTTGTAGTGCAAAAAGGGTGGCAGAGAGTGAGTGCCGTTTACAGTCACTGTGGGAGGCTGTCTTGTGAGTGGGGGGGGGGGGTGACTGAGCACAGCAGAACCCCACTCAGCCAAGATTGAAGAGGTGAGCTAATTGGAGGTCACTTGGTGTCACTGTGAGAACCAGCTGAAAGGACTGTTCTCATGGTCACTGCTTTGTTCTTTAGTAGCTGTGTGTGTGCGCGAGCGTGTGTGTGTGTGCGCGTGTGCAAGAGACTGCAGAAGGATCACAAGCAGTCAAAAAGTAACATTTGTACATTTGTTCGTGCTGGTGGATGAAGGTATTTTTGTGGTTGTGTCATATGACAGAAGTCTGTTGTGACCACATGTTTTCCAGAGTTCTGACCGTTTATTTACCTTTTCCATTGGAACGAGACTACTGAAACCTCACGTTTCTGTTAAATGCTGACCATGTCTGTTGCACAATAAATTTTCAGTCATGAGAGTGTTTACAGTGACACTTCAGGTCCATGTGATGTGTTTTCAGTTTTGCCCGTGCACTTTTATCCCATTTATACCAATAATAACAGCTGACTGGATGGGCTTTCAAAATCTGGCCACTAAAGTGCAGTAAAACTTCTGTCCTTACACAAATTAGCCATAACATTTTGACCACCCATCTTACATTGAGTAGGTCCCCCATATGTTGTCAAAACATCCCTGACCCTGGGCCTCCACAGATCCGACTTGTTTTTCCAGCACATCCCACAGATGCTTGATTGGATGGAGATCCGGAGAATTTGGGGGCCAAGTCAACACCTCAAAGTCGTGTTCCTCAAACCATTCTTGAACCATTTTTGCAGTTCAGCAGGACACATTATTCTACTGAAAGAGGCCACTGCCATCAGTAATAACATTTACACGAAGAGCTGTACTAGATCAGCAACAATGTTTAGGAAGGTTGTATGTGTCAGCGAAACATCCGCATGAATGGCAGGACCAAAGGTTTCCCAGTAGAACGTTGCTCAAAGAATCATGCTGCCTCTGCCGGCTTGTCTTCTTCCCATACTGCATCTTTTCTGCAGGTAAGTGACACACACGCACCTGGTCATCTATATAATGTAAAAGAAAACATCATTCATCAGGCCAGGACATATTCCTCTATTGCTCCGTGGTCCAGTTCTGATACTCATGTGCCCATTGTAGGAATTTTTGACAGTGGACACAGGTCGGCTTTGGAGTTGCCCTGACCTAGTCGTCCAACCATCACAATTTTGCCACTGTAAAAGTCGCTCAAATCCTTACGCTTGCCCAATTTTTCTGCTTCCACCACATCAGCCTCAGGGAAAAAATTTTAATTTACTGCCTAATAAATTCCACCTACTTTGAGGTGCCATTGTAACAAGATAATCAATGTTATTCACCTGTCAGTGGTCATGATGTTATGGCTGATCTGTGCTTATACCTGTTAAATTGTGCCATCCAACAGTGGTCATTCAAGTGGGAAGATAGGTGAAAAGCCTATCAGAACTTTCAAGCTAGAGATTATATAGCACTTAAAACAACAAAGGTTGACCATACAGTAACAAGTCCAACAAATAACCAGTCATAAAAATTATAAAGGCAGATATGAAGGATAAGAGTAACAGTCCTCTATGCTGTACTGAAAGCCAGGGTAAGTGAATAGGTTTTAATTTTGCTTTAAACAAAGCAAGGACTGAGATGGCGCGAATATGTTGTAGGAGCAATGAGCCTATTTTTCGTGCCTCGCCATGTGTAGTTGTAACTTTGACACGGTGTTCTCTACTTACAAATCAGACTTAGTATACCGTTTGTTAAATTGCATGTACTAGAAGGGTCCTTTATACAGTGGGGTTTGAGAATTTTATTTCCACTCAAACAGGAATTTTTGCAGCATTTTCTTCACCGCAGCATAACATAAGGAGGGCCTTTAACTTGTTAAACAAAGGAAAGATCAGGCTGCTGCAAAACTGCAGAAGACTGTCAGTAAGTAGTAAGAGGAAGTACTGATACACAAAGTAATGGTTTGTGAAGTTTCTAGCAGCGTAAAGGAGTTCACCTAAGAAAGTGTTTTCACACTGTCAGGCTGTAATTGTCTTGTGAACAGCATGTCCAAAAAGGAGTTGTAGCTTGTTTCCTCTCATAAACTAAAACTAGACATGCAAGCTGCTTGTCACTTGTCATTGGAATTGGAAATTCATTAGCAAAAAGGGCCCACTGTAACATCAGTGTTAGCCAGGCGTCTATTCAGAATTTGGGTCAGTTTTGTTTACTTACTGTTGGCTGTTTTTAATTATCCAGCACAAGATTTGGCAGCACGTCAGCAATGTGGTCTCTAGTCATTGCAGTTGGGTTATGTTTTGCCGCTTGGTGGCTTAGCGGGTTGAACATCAGGCTGACATGTGGAAGTCTCCTGGTTTGGATCCCAGCCCTGCCACCAGGTGTGTCCTTAAGCAAGACACTCAAATGCTGCCCACTGCTTCCCCCCAGGGTAATGGGTTAAATGCAGACAACTAATATTGCTGTAACACGTATGTGAAATGTAAGTTGCTTTGGATAACAGCATCTGCTACATGACTTGAGACTTGCTGATGATGCAAGTCCTTGTTCGTGTAGCAGACCAAAAGCAGCTCACATTTCACATTTTAATTCACACGTTACAGCAATGTTGGTTATCCGCACATACCCCACAAACCTCTGCCCCTGAGTTTTGCATTAACCGCTTCAAGATGGCAGAAAATTAAAACTGAGTCATACAGATATAACGTGAGACACAACAGATATGATTGATGTAATAATACTGTATGTCCCTGGAAACTGGTTTTGATGATCCTGGCTAGCCTCAGGACAGTGGGCTTGTTTTATTGCTGGGGTACCAGTTGTAGCTCATCCAAAATGATTGCCTCGCTCAAGCCTCTAGTTAAGTCTTCATGTGTGATTTTGGCACACCTTCATGACACTTAAATGCCTGTTTGCGCTGTGGCTTCAGGTAAACGCACCATGGTTTCAGACACCGTGTGAATAGTACCATGGTCAGGTTTGTTTTGGCCGTGAAATGTAAAATAAGCTCTCAGGTTTTCATTAGCGCAGAGAATGTGTTTACACACCACTGTAGGGCTGTTTTGGGCAGGAGCTGTCATTTCCTTTATGTTTGATTCATTTTGAGAAGTGAAAAGGTAATTGCAGTCATGGAGTGTGAACCAGAAGCTGGGTGAGACTCCGTGTCTGACTGCAGATCACTGAGGAGAGCTTCACAGTGTGTAGGCTGTGTATGCTGGCTCATTCAGAGCTGCTTTTGCGACAAACAGTTTGCTTTAATGTAATGTTTAGCATCTAGTTTAAGTCATGAAATATATTTGCATTCATGTGATGGTAAAGAGCTACATAGTTTTTTCGTACTCTTGCTAAATTTGCAGATGTGTCCTGAAACACGCTTATGATATTCCCTTCCAAGTTGCATAATATTTTCTATTCAGACCAAACTGCGAACACCGCATAAATGTGCTAGTTGTAGTGTTTTCTTAAATAATGTGGATGCATATACAAATGTATTACATTTTAATAAGTTAAAAAAATACAGCATAACACCAACAGCTAACGTGATTGAACCAAACTGTTACTAACAGCTCTGCTTCTCTCACTGCTCCTGACACCAAATATTGCTGCACAGTCAAAATTAAATAGTACTGTTACAACACACCAGTTCTTCAAGTTTTCCAAATTAAATGAAATTTAAAACCAAAAATTACACTGTCTTCATTAGAAAGTTGATTGCACTGCTTGCTGTCCAGAAGCAGAACCGCCCTAGCCATTCACACCACTGTGATGCGATTGAGTATGGAGTGCAGCACAGCTGGACCCAGCTCCTTAACAGGGCTAGTCTGGCCCTGCTTTTGGCACCATAATTGCTGCATGATGATGCATTTATCGTAGGCCGACCCCGCAATTTTTGCGTATGTGAACCTGGCATTTGCGTACTACTCCAACAGTGCAAGCTCTTTTAAGCTGATACAGTTGATGTCATAATGTCCTTCACCAGCAGGTGGTGCAGTTGTCGTATTAGAGACTGGTTTTATAACTGGCTTTTTTGACAGAAGAGAATTGACCAAGAACATGAAATGCTTTTTGTGCAATTCTGTTTAATGTGACCGTAGGTGTTCACCTCTTGGCTTTACTTTGTGCCTAACTTTGCAGAGTCATCTCTATTTCTGAGCTTTTTGATTGCTACTGATTGTTATGAATCTGAGATTTCTCTCGGTTATTTAAGGCGTGATTTCATGCAGGTAAAACGTCTGTCTGTGCAGCTTCACTGCTGACCTGCGCTGTTTTTTGTCAGTTATTTGCCACAGATTTGACAGTTTTGTTTAAAAAAGGGGAAAATGTCTGACTGAAGATTTCACTAATAGCTGAATGTTTTTTTTTTTAGTAATGAGTAAACTTGGTTTGCTTCAGTTATGTTTTTATAATACTTTTTTTTGACAGTGTTGCCTTAAGGCACTTTAAAAGGAGTGATTAGAAAACCACATGTATGTAATGATAAGGCTGGAAGAGAAGCCAAGATCTCCACAGCTTGGATAAGAGAAACCTCTGAAGGTTCAAGTTTGACTGGGTGCCCATCCCCCCTGGGCATTTGTACACTACAAAACAAGAGTAACAACTGTGACCAAATGTCAATGTAAAGCCCATACATGTGTCAGGGCTAGGTGTGGAATTCAGGCTGACGGGAACCTTAGGTTGAAGGCCATTTCCACACTGCAACATTAGGGTCAGTGGTTTCATGCAGTATCCCTCTCAGGTGTGCCCTCCCACGCACCAGCCGGATATGGGGGGCGAGAGGAGTGGTAAAGATGGGTCAGCGCTGATGTTTCAGCTGTTACTAGTAAACACAAAATTAGAGATTCTCCGATCATATTTCTTTTGACCGATGCTGATAACCACTTTTGTTGTCTGAGTTGCCGATTTCAGTTCCGGTGTTGATTGTGTAAGAGAGGCTTCGTGAAAAGGCAGTAATGTCACTAACAGTGAAAGCCAGGTTGGACTTTTAAGTACTTGGTGTCCTTGAAGTTCTCTCTGCCTTTCAGGCATTGTTATCCACATTGCTGCCTTTGGGTGAAGCTCCCCATGAGCTTTCATCAGACCGCCCAGTCTTAGCAATGTCAGCTAAAGTTGAAACATGCACCATACATCTTAACAGCAGTATTACTTTAATGAACTGAGTGCCTATGAACTATTTTCTAGTAAATTATAAAAACAAGAGTATATTTTACAAAAAAACTGACATTTCTTAAGCACTTAAGCTGGGAATGATAGCTGACCCAGACTCAAGCATTTCTCTGCTTTCCAAAGTAGCATTATAACAGTTTCGTTTTGTTGAAAGGGGAGATGCCTTTTTCCACGATTGATGAGAATTTGTTTGTTTGTATGGTAAAAAGCCTAATGACATTCCCCTTTCATGAACGAAGATGGAGAAGAGAGTGTTTTTCCCAACGAAAGTAAATGAGGTCGAGAACGAAAGAAAGGTGCACATTTTGAAACAGTGACGCATCTGTTTTTCGAGATGTATTTTCCCTAATTTGTGTTTTGTATGACAATGTACTTTTGAACCAAGAGGTAAAAGCATGTATCTTTTGCACAGGTTAGTATGTTACTGATGAGTTTGCATGTGATTTTTATAGAAAGGGAAACCACTATGGAAAAGTTTAGACTAGTGTTGAATGCTTCAGCAGACGATCCTTTGCAAGCATCTTCTTTTGCACATTGCAGATCTTTCATCTTTAACAGATGTGATAAAACTGCCAGCCTAGAAATTACATGGCCACTACTGTGTTTGAACCTTCATACATAAATTTTAAGTCATCAATCCACATATTCTACATCATCAACAAAATCTTTTTTTTTTTTTTTTTTGACATCGCTCAAATTAAAGGCCATTGGTTTAGTAATTAAGACTGACAACTGGCAGATTTAAATCAGCTGCCAGTTGATCTGAGCATATTTACAAACCAACACAAGGGCACATGCAGCAATGACAGAGGCCTATGGTATGTCTATGGTGGATGGTATGAGATAAGCTAAAGATATACATGTTTGGTCAGCTTTTAACAACTGAGACTGTTTCAGCACCCTGTACAAAGGCAGGTAGACTGTTCCAAAATCTCATGGCCCCATAACTAAACACTGCAGGGCCAGTATTTTTAATTATATGCAGAATGACAAGAATTCCCATGTTCTGAGATCATAGTGGACAATTACCTGTATGTACATCAGTCAGCAACATTAAGTGTGCTGGCGCGTGACCTCCTTATGCCTTATATGCAAGTTACAGAACATTAACCAGTTGTGTACTTAACAGGAGCACAAAGAGCAGGGAGGGTGTAACTTTATTTTAAATGCACTGTTGAGTGATTAATGTGGGTTGTGTCTCCCAGAAAGTAGGGTGTTGTAATAATGTAATTTGTTGTATACAAATATAGACGGTCACCGAGTTACTATGCTTCGAGTTACGATTTTTCAATCTTACAATGACGATAGCGATACGACAAAATCGTAATATATTTTAAGTTTCGCACAGCAGGCAAACGCAGCAGCGTATGCAGTACGATATGTTGGGACGCTGCCAGGATGTACGCATCTCCTGCCTTGTGAGATGCCTCACTCTCGCCAGTGATCAACAGAGTTCAGATGTCTGAAGAGCGCGTATTTATTTTGTCTCGATTTACGATATTTTAAAGTTACGATGGGGTCATCGGAACGCATCTCCAACGTAAGTTAGGGACATAGTGTATGTGTACTAGTATCTCAGTAGATGGAAAGGACCATAATTTAGCAATGTATCTGATCTGCAGTAAGCACAGTTTTAGTGCAAGGTTAAACTTTCACTTACTTTAAAATGTAACTCACTTTTTGAGTTCCTGGGTGTGCAGGCAACAGCTAAGATGGTTTAACCATTAAGTAAGTACCATGTGATGGTCTGAAGGGCTAAAACATGGTGAACATTTAAGTAAACTTTGAAAGAAAATGGCAAAGATGCATCCATATTATAAACTTCTTTAAAAACGTTTTTCAGTAAACTTCATTTTGCATTGGTTGGTTTTGAGTGGTAATATTTACAAGTAGAAGTTCTAATTTAAAATGAGAACATTGAGCAGCTACTGTGTTGGTGTTGGTTACGATAGCATTTCTGGGATGTGCATTGTATTCCAAATGTAATTATGTGCAGACTGCAGTTGTTGGCAAGTTGGGTGAAAAATGCTCTTGGGCGTGGGAAATGACTTTTGTGCCACAGCTCTCAACTGGCAGTGGAAAAGAGAGCCTTATTAAGAGGTCAGAGGTCAAATCATGTGCCAGGACATAAGAGCTGCAGAGGGACCTGTGCGTAATTCCAAGTAAAGTGACTCAGAATGGTCCTCTAGGTGGGACACACCTTATTTATTTTATTTATATATTGAATTAAAGGTCAGCTCCCCCCCCAACCCTGAAATAATACTCTGTACATGCACCATGTGGCATGCAGTGTCTGTGTAATGCAGTGTTGCCCCCATCTCCTCCAGCCATACAGATTTAACAGCAGACCCCCAGGAGGGCCAGGGACCTGCTGGCAGATGTAGCTGAATATTCATCGGCTAAGAGATTAATCTGACTGGTAATTGGTGGGAGAGCACTGTGGACAGCACGTACGTGCGAATGCGCAGACAGAAGGCGGGGCTAAGGAAGCTGCTCAAAGGGCATATGGTTATATGGAAGGATAAAGGCATAGCGTATGGTCAGGCCCCCACCCCAGCTATCCACGCACATGCTCACGTATGCAAGCTGTGAAAGCTCGCCTGCTGAATTAATGCTTTTACAAGATTGCGGTGGATTTGACCCAAATTAGGGCAATATAGAACCTATGTTTTTGCAGTATTATCATTGTGTGTATCTAAAATGGCCCTTGCTTTTGTTTAAATTGTACTCCCTTTTGCTTAGCCATTTTCAGTGGTATCCATACCTCCTGGCACTTAAAGACAAGTTCACTCATTTTTGATGTAGCTTCTTGCTCTAAAGTCTTTTCCTTATCCATGGCTGTATTATTACATACATTGCTTTGTGCACCTTTAGTGTGCTGCTGTTACGTTTGCAGGGCAAAGTTAGCTCTGTATCAGATCCACTTTATTAGGACATGCAAAGTACACAAGTAGGTGCTGCAAAATGCTCATTATGGGGCTTCCTGACATGTTGTTCCTGTGTTTGCAGATTCCAGATGAGTTTGACAGTGGTGAGTACAACTTTTTACATTTGTTCTGAATGTTAAATGGTGTGCTTGCTGAATGTATGTACATGACAATGAGTTCCCTTGTTATATTTAGACAAAAAATGACAGGACAGCAGTTAGGCTGATGTTTGGGGGGTCTGTGTGTGGTGTGTGTTGGGGGTGTGTGGGTGTGCACACATGTTGACGTGGTCATCTGTCATAGTCTGGCAGTGTGTGTTTTGTGAAAAACATTAAATAAAAAAAATTAAAAAAAAAAACCCTAAAACATAAAGGAACTTCTGTCCCAGTCCCAGCGCCTGTATGTTAATGGCCTCTGGCTGTGTTCGGCCAGTCCGTTTCTCCCATTAACATGTCTATAGCTGCCCTTTACACAGCTCTCCCCCCTGCCTCTGGAGAACAGATGAACCATGCTCTCCTCTGCCTGTGCTGCCGTGCTCTTGTCAGAGATGCCGATGATAAAGTGAGCTTCTGCTCTGCCAGCCTGTGCCCGCAGCTTCCTCTTGTACTTAATACCATGCCCTCCATCCTGGTTTAGAGACCAAAGCAGCAGTGTGTCTGCCTGAATGAACCATAACGTGGGTGGTGGGAGCCAACTGGGTGCAGACCAGCATGCCGTTCTCCAGGCCAGGCAGGTTTTGGAAGATGGAGTTTCATCCAGACTTTTTGTGCAGATGTTGCAGGGAAAAGTGTTCCTTTCCAAATGACACAATACCAGAGTGAGTAGTAAAAACGTGCCCAGTTGCAAGATGCTGTTCAGTTGATGTTTGGCATTAAAAGGCACCCCTTGTGAGCGAAGCAGAGGCTAACAGCAGAGCGAGGGGGCAGTAACAGACTACTGCTGCACAGCTATGTTAATCCCCCCCTCCCCCTTTGAAAGTGCGAGCGAAGGACAGCTGTACCAATTAATTACCATTCATTTAGAATGAGATGGAGCAGCAGTAACCCCTAAACACTGAACAGCCTGCCTGTTATATGATAATCATAATTAATTCCACCCTTCCCTGATGGCCCCTCGCTCCCTGTAGCTTTATTACCTTGGGGGCCCAGGCTGCACATCACTAATGGAGCGTCGGTGTTTAATACTCTAATGAAGGGTGATAATGACCTCGTGAGCTGTGATGCAATGCGCAGACCTCATGAGATGCCGGAGACGGGTTTAAGGTCCAGGAGCTGCCCTGCTTACTTTCAGGCCTCGTGCTAGCAGACGGCTGGTGTGTCAGCGGAGCGCCATGGCGTTTGTGCGTCTGTCCTTGGGGAACCCAGTGTTGGGGGGTCGGTCCTGTCAGGAAACAGGCCAGTGTGGTCCCACAGCAAGTAACGGCATTTAAAGTGATTTAGGAGGCTGGCACTGGTGTGGGTAGCAGATGCTGCACGAATGTTCTGCTCTGCCCTGCCTTCCCACCCCTCCTTCGCTGGGTCCGCTCCAGTGCGGCATGTCGTGTCACCTTGGGGTCCGCGCTGTCTGAAGCCCGCACCTCTTTGACTGTGTCTGAACCTGCTTTGCTGGTGCCACTGCATTGCTGAGCTACAACAGCTGCTGTTTTGGTTGCCCTTGAACCTCTGCTGGATGATCAAACCATGTAAATTATAATTTGCAAGATCCTTTAACCTTGTTGCTTATACCCAACATCAATTTTTGGAAACAGGTTTTCTTTTGTATGACAAGAACAGCTTCAGGAAAGTGAACTGCGTGCCAAGTGGGTGAGGCGTGTGGTGGACCATGTGGGTGGGTGGGTTTGTTCCTTGGGTTGTATTGTTTTGTCAGTCACAAAGAATTACGTCTCTATGAAGACAAAGGGAAAGGGCAGCCCAACATGGCTGAAAACAAACAAACGCCGTGAATTGACTGGGCCTTTTCAGCACTACCTAAGCAGTGCTCTAAGAACAGAAGGCCCAGTGCTGCCCTAACAGTGGACATGTGCGCGTGGCTGAGCGGCTGACTGATCGCCCCGGCTGAGAAAGGGAGACTGACAACCTAGAAAAAGGCAAGAATCCCAAAGAATGGCAGAGAATAAAGGCAGCAAAGTAATAATGGCCTTTGGCAGACCCCACAAGCATATGCCACCCCAGCAGAGGAAAAAAGGGTGCCTTTGTTGAGTGCAGAGGTCCTGCTATCGATCTGCTGCCCCCCCCCCCCCAACACACACACACACGGACGCTATTTTAATGTAATATCCCTTAGAGCACAGGAACACCATTAATGGAGCAACAAAGGCTAGCCTCTCAATTACACCGTAAACAGTGTTAGGAGTGAGAGGCTACGGACAGCAGGCGGTCATCAGAGGCCCTTTAACTTTGTGCTTGAGCCTTCTGTCTGGCGTCTTCTGCTTGCCCTAAACAAGAACCTTCTGAAACAGACATTCCTTAAAAAAAAAAAAAAAAACCCATTTGAAGACCTCATCCGAGTGCATAGTTGTGCGTAGTTCACTTCTCATAAACATACTCCTCTTTTAGAATAAGACCCACAGTCCAAGGTGTGGATAAAGACATTTTTCTATTCAAAATCTCTTCTTTTGGCTGGTGCATGTTTAGAGAAAACAATGTAAACATAATTTGTTCATTGTTATGTATACTTTTGCACATACTTTCAAAGTTCTTGTAGTAGAATCATTTTTACAGGCATGCAGTACAACAGCAGTATAAAAAAATTACTTTATGTGAGGTCCCACAAAGTGTCATTCTGTATGTTAGCAGGTTGTTTGCCTGGTTGTTGGCGAGGGTAACGCCACAGCACTGCAGCAACCTGCTCTGAACCCCCCCACACCCACTCCCCAGTGTAGGAACCGCTTGTCGATGAAGCTCACAGCTGTGTCCACGCTGCGTGTCTCCCTTTGCTGTGCTTACGCCTCTCTCCATTACCATAACAAACAGGAGCAGAGCCCCTCCCCCGCACGCACGCACACTGTCCCATGTTGACCCTCCCCCCGAAGTCCCGCGACGCCGTCTTTTCAGCAGAGGCATCAATAGCCACAGCCGGCCCGGACTTCACGGCTCCCTAACCTCAGGGGAGAAGCATTTACCTCTGCGGTCACAGTCACACGCTCCCCACCACGCGCGGCCTCCTGCTCCCCCTTCAATGGAACGGATTAGAAATAATCAAACTTGGGAAGAGGGGGTGGCACGCCATCCCTGGGGGAGTTTAACCAATGCACATTGTTCCACAGAACGCAGGCCCGGCTGCTGGGTTAAACCGGCCGTTCTGAGCGAGTCTGGCACTAGGCTCTGGCCTAGGAGCTGAGAAGCCCTGGGCAAAGGTCTTCACACTGCAGGTTCACAAAGGAACATGCTGGTGTTTAACTGTAACTGGATCTGTGTGGAGCGGGTAGAGATATGGACCCTGAGGACTGGGATTAAAAATCATGGACTTGTATGTGTGTTTTAACACATGGCCCCAGGGAAGGTGCTTTAACTGAAATGTAAACCGCATCAGTAGCTGTTACCACTATTAGACTTGAATCATTCCTGCGGAGTGTTGTCACTCTAACAGTTTCTCCTTGTGTGTTATCCCTCTCATGCAGATCTTCCCATAGTCCAGCAACTCAGAAGGACCTTTAAATATTTCAAAGACTACAGACAGGTGGGTGACTTGGGTTTGAGCGTGTGGTGGTCTTTTGATCGATATTAATGCAGTAAGCATCAAGATGACTTTGAAGCACACACACTCTGTTATCTGAACTAAGTAGCTGGGTTTAGATGTTTCGTGCATGAACTTCCACTTGTCACCTCTGGGCCTGATGAACATTTTTTGAGTATTTCTTTAATGATTTGAGATTGTCTATCTTAAACAGACTCCCAGGCCTGGTGGCAGGTGCAGAGCATATTAGTGGGACACCCACTGCATATGAGAGCAGCTGTCCTTCATGTGAAGCCTCCACCCAGTTTCTGCACAGGCTTCTTTCAAAACCTTATTTACTTCTCTCTTATCTTCACTAGTACGTCTGTGTACCCAGCCTCCAGTTATCCATGTCGTCCCGTCCTGATGTAATTATGGCAGGGTTACCAAACAAACATTCATCATCCTAGTTTTAATATCCACACACTGTTTAACCTGGTTTTTGTACTGCTGTATTGCTGAAGCACCAAGACGTTTTTATGTGGTGCTACGCGTTTCTGATGATCAGCTGGTTTTAATGCGGCCAAATTTCTAGTGAAAACATAGTTGTAATCTCAGTTTTCCGTGTTAACAATTGTCGTGTTTGTGTGCTTACGTTGGGTTTCTCTGTTTTGTTTCAGATGATCATTGAACCGACAAGCCCCAAACTGCTGCCTGACCCTCTGAAAGAGCCTTACTACCAGCCACCCTACACACTGGTGCTGGAGCTCACCGATGTTCTCCTGCACCCAGAGTGGTCGGTATGTACACACACACTCACTCACTCACACTCTCTCTCTCTCTTTAACCCCTATATGGATTTACATCTTTTCGCTGTCCTTAATAAAATCTTCTGATTGGATTTATTTTTACCTCTTGACTTGTACAGCAGATGCGGATTTGTTTTTAAACTGCAGGTCCAGCGTACACGCAGCACTTTCCCTGTATGGCGACTGTCTCTTGTGACTTGTGTACACTGTAAGGACGATATACATTACAGGATGGCTAGTTTTGAGTACTGGCAGAACAAGTGGCCCAGCAGTATTGCTGAAGCGCTTCACTCAGGGCGTCAGTAAGTCCATTCTCATGTAACAGCCTCCTCCTCCTCCTCGCCCTCCTCCTCCTCCTTGCATCCCATTTCCCACATGGACCCAGTAGCCATCTGGACACAACTGCTGACAAGCTCAGCCACCTGTCTCTCCCTGAAATTCACCCCCCCCTCCCATCTCGCATCACCCTGCCCCCTTCTTCACCTGGCCAGCTGTGCAGGCGAATGACACGCGCAGCCACAGGTGACAGGTGGGCCCTGGATGTAACAGGACACCTGCCCCATAAGAAGCCCCCTTCCTAGTTCTGTTTCTGTGCTTTGATTTGTCAAGTGCAGCTCTGGGCTTTTTCAAAAGGAACGACAAAGGAAGATCCAAACTGGTCTGTCAGCTTGTTCACATTTTAATAATGAAACTTTCAAAACTAGTAAGGAACACGGAGGTGGGACGCAATGCCTTTCCTTACACTCATCGTCTGAACTGGCCATCTGTGTCTGTACTTACTAGTACACTGATTGAAGTACTTCACAGTAAACACTCTGATCAAGAGCAATTCAGCACAGCTCCTTCATAGACTTGAACTTGTTTTCAGTTTTCTTTTTGCCTTAAATTTCATGATTCAATTCATGTTGCTGGAAACATGCTACAGTGTGCGTTCATTGGGTACTGTGTTTTATGGAAACATACGGCTAGGGAAACATATTACTTACCTCAGTAAATGTTTTAGTAGTTTGTGTTTACGGTGTTGTATATCTCGTTAAAATCATGGTCCATTAGTGAGTAATAACAAATTGTCTTTCACTACCAGACATTTTGGTACGTGAACAGTTTTAAAGTGTGGATTAATTTTAGTTTTTTAGTTTTTATTAATTTTAAATTAATTAAAGTCGAGGTGTTGGTTGTAATTGGTGCAGTGGATCGCACAGTAACGTGCAGTTTAATGAATACTCTGTGTTTTGAGTGTCTCATGCATCCTGTATGTACCATGGATACTTTGCCAGCACAGGAAGTGATACAGTAGAATATGATGACATATTGGAGTTATGGTGGAGTTATGTTTGTGGTCAAGGCAAGAGTGGTCATGTGTGGACATGTTTTGTGTAAAACGTGAGGTCGGCCCATACGAGCATTCTTTGTGGGACCTCACAGACTTCCTCTTCCTCCTACTGTGCAGTTAGCGACAGGCTGGCGCTTTAAGAAGAGACCTGGCATTGAGTACCTGTTTCAACAGCTGGCACCCCTCTACGAGATCGTCATCTTCACAGCTGAGACGGGCATGGTGAGTAGCACCTTTATGGAGATGCCTTTTAAAGCGCACTTCACTGCCTCTGCAGTCTCTACCATAGTGTTCTCTTGTGCATACACACACACACACACACACACACACACACCCTTATTAAGTGTTGTTGTA
The DNA here is from genome assembly GCA_025773905.1 of Chitala chitala. Classification (NCBI taxonomy): domain Eukaryota; kingdom Metazoa; phylum Chordata; class Actinopteri; order Osteoglossiformes; family Notopteridae; genus Chitala; species Chitala chitala. Next base: position 2,826,422 of record JABJVR010000032.1, read on the forward strand.
CAGTGCCGTTTCTCCATCTTAAATATTTAATTTAATTATTTGACGTGTACAATAAAAAAAGTTAAAATATGTACTCAGTATTGTTATACTTCTGAGTTAATGTCACTTCAACAACTTGCAGGATTTACACCTAAAACTGATATCTTTCAAAACTAAGTTGTACAGGGAGTTTGAAAATGTTTTATTTGCGCGAGTGTAATTAAGTGTATAGCAGTTATGAGGTTCCTGGTCTTTTGTCACAATATGGCCGAAAATCTTTAACCTGTACAAATATGCAGTTTTTGTATAAGCGCATGCCGCTGCATATGGCTTGCATGTATTTGTAATTTCTTTCTCATGCTGTTTGTAGTTTGTGGAGCAGAAGTCTACAACAAATACCTTGGAAGAGTACAGTGAAAAACCAGGAACCACCATAATCAGTCCAATCTGTATATGTGTAATGACTTTCATATGTTTTACAGGAAGCTGTATGCAACAGCTAAAATAAGAAACATATAAGTAGGTTTTCAGGCTGATCAAGTCAAGGTTTTCATCTTGTGTAGTAGTCTAGACAAACAGCAAAGATTCAGTATTAATTTAACGTGGTTTCAACTGTGCATACTGTACAAATACACAACTGGAACCATGGTATAAAGGCACAGTTGGAACCACGCCATAACTGTGGCCTGGTGGCTCAGTGGGTAGAACATCAGGCTGGGATGCGGATGTTTCCTGGTTCAAATTCCACCTCAGTCACCAGGTGTGTCCTTGAGCAAGACGCCCAGTGCTAGCTGGGTGCTGACTTATTCGCTGCTCATTAATAATATTATACAGATCTTTGTAAAGTAATGAATAAACTAGTATCTTAAGGAGAGTCACCTAAAATCCTTGATGTTTGTCTTTTGTATAAAGATATGAGAGTGAACCAAATATCACAGTTTATAACAAGGTGTTTTTTTCCACAGGATTTATTGTATTAACTTTGGTAAACAGGCGTTCATTTCTGGGCACTTATATTTAGTGACTCGATAAGGGAAATTCAGCCTCAGTTCACACAAACTACTTATCTTTCCTGTTGAAGAGAACAAATGTACATTCTCTGCTAGTCAGCATCAAAGCGGACAGAAGAGGGTGCCGCCAAAGAGCACGGAAGTGAAACAGCATGTTTTCACCAGTCGTACTGTGTGCTTGCGCCTTTGTGGCTGAGATGGGTCTCTGTTCAGTCAGTAAACTGACCACAGACCGGCTTTGGTTCAGCTACGTTACCCGATTGACTTCCTCCCAAAAATATAGTAATCCTGCTGCTAAGCACTTTGTATGTACCCAAAAAACTAGCAGGTATTCTAGTCTAAAGCCAGTCACGGAGTTGCTGTGCATGTGCAATAAAGAAGACTTTTGTAAGTCTGTTCCTGTACAGCAGCAACTACCATGCATGATGTTAACAGGATACAAAAATAGAGACCTGCATATGAAAACATGCCCATTGTTTAGCAAAGAGAGAATTTCCAGATAACCTAATTTCAATATAAAGTGTGGTACAAATTGTTTTCATGCACGTGTTTGGGAGTGACTGTAAGGGGAAAAATACATTTTGGCAAGAAAGGATTTTTTAATAAGATTTCAAAACTTACAAAATAAATGTGCTTTGGTTATTTTACACATTTTGTCTAAACTGTTGATTTCATTAGATCAAGGTCACATTGCTGAAGTGTTTGAAAACACACACACACACAGAGGTGATTCTCCAATGGTTTTGTAACAAAAATGTTGAAATCGTAATTGAAAATGTACATTCATACACTGTTCCTTTGAAATATGACTTGCATGCATGTTAGCAATTTGGTTCAAATGTTGAAACATTAATGTAAACTTGTCACAAATAAAAATGTTTGTTGATAAAATTCTGAACTTCAGTTAACTCTAAAAGTCCTCAAACCAGGAAACAGACAGACACACACATGCGCACACTCTCTCTCACCCTCACTCACTTGCTCTCTTGTTCTCGTTCTCACTGTCACTATTGCTCGTTCACTCTGTGTTGTTTGCTTGCTCTCTCTCACTCTCTTGTTCTCAGTCTCACTGTCTCTCACTCTGTGTCTTATGTATTATGATAAAGTAACTTTTGAATTGAAATATCAGGTATGTGTATCTGTGAGGATAAGCAGTTGGCTGGGCGGATGGGTGGGTGGATCTATGGTGCACACATAAATTTCCTCAAATTTTCATGTTGTGACGAGTTCTGGTTTTTAGTTCTTCGTTTATTACTAATTTGAGAAAAAACATCTTTGCCCAACCCTGATATTGAAAATAATATTCTAAACATGGCAAAATGAGGAAACATGACGGTGAAATATTTCATGTTCTTGTGTTTGTAGTGAACAGAAAAATGTATTGTGAGGTGTTCTGTGATGATTAGGTGAAACTGTAAGCTTCTTTATGATATTTGACACTTGAAGTATGCCCAGGTATAGTCCAGGATGTGTGACCAACTGTGTGTGTATGTGTTGTGCTGACAGACGGCGTACCCCCTGATTGACAGCATAGACCCCCAGGGCTTCGTCATGTATCGACTCTTCAGAGACGCAACTCGCTACATGGAGGGCCACCACGTCAAGGTACCATAGATATTCACCTGCTGGAGGACAAGCCTTTACACTGCCACGTCCACTGAGGTGGACATGCTCAAAACTACTCTTGTTTCCTTCTATCACTGCGTCACCTCAAGTACTTGGGGTATATAGTTTAAAATATAAAAGCAGGATATAAGTGTTTTCACTATGTCTCTGTTTAAATAATACATTTGCCTTTTGGCTGATATTTTTCATTCCCATGTCCTCTTTTATTTCTTGTCACAAATCAGAGTACCACCCACACAGGAATTTGGGATTTCTGTCTGATATGAGTGAATTTTATGGATTATATTACAGGATTAAGTAGTATTATGAGTGATGATAAATTAGTTTGTTTGATCTGTCATGCAGATTCACAGTGATTCAGTTCAATTTGAGGAAAAGAATTTCCTCAAATTCAAGGAAAAGACAGAAAGGGGATAAATTGCAATTTAAGATGCTGATTTTGACACATTGTCTGTTTTTCCTGACAGAAATGTTCATGTTTTGTGGTTCCTAGTATATGCCTGTTATTGTTGGAAAGGACTCGCTTTTCACGGCTGTTTGTTGTAGTGTTGCTTTACAAAGACTTTAATATTTTAATTCCTCACACGAGTAAATTGTAACCATAAGGTACCTAATGAAATGTGTGTAACTAAGACTGTAGTATGTAGGGGATTTGCATAGCAGTACAGCACTGCACTGGTATTGTATGTAACTTTGGCACAAATGATAATCACAACCACAATGTACTACCAAAAAAGTTGGGACATTTTGTAAAATGTAAATAAAAACAAAATGCAATGATTTACAAATACTTTAAATATATTTAATAATCGATCTCTTGAAAAGAATAGTTACGTCTTGTTTACAGGACACCTTTAGGTTTTTTTTATTTTATTTTTAATTTCAATCACATGACCAGGAAAGAAAGTTGGAAGCGTGCAGTTGCATTGGCATTAATATAATGTTCTGGAAATGTAACAGCCTGAATAAGCCAGTGGTCAGTGGGGATGATATGTGAAAGCACAGTGGGGATTTGCCACAGTGACATGGCTAAACTAGAGAAATGGCTGATTCTAAAGTGGAATTCAGTTTGGAGGCATTTCAGCTTTTATGTCTTTAATTTCAGTTCAAAATAAATTGTACAATGGTTTTATTTTTTACCTAAGTAATTTTATGACTGATTTAAGTAAGTTCAAGTAAGAAAAAAGGATACCTCTTATCACCTCTGAGAGGACAGGATTTTTAATTCCTGATTTTTTTTCTTCTTCTCAGTGGAGCCAAGATGATGTCTAGATTAACACAAGTGAATACTAGATTAAATGTTGTTTGGAGTATACAGGATAAGGAAACTAGAAATACCAAATCAGGTTACTTTTTTCTGTAATTTGTCCTCTTAACATGTTCTCTGACCCTTTTTTTTGTTTTGTTTTGTTTTTTGTTTAGCCTCAAAATAGGAAGTGTGTACCCACTCCCCCCCCCACCCCCGACTCCCTTTTTGGGCCCCATTAACCTTCTGTCTCAGACCCCCCCCCCCGTTGTGAAACAACAGAAGACGGCTTACCTTTAGAACTGTTCATGCTAAACAGTGGGCTTGATGCTATGACTTAACAGGCTTGGTAAAGGCCCTTTTAACATTGAACGGTCTTGTGTACGTTTATCGAGCCCTTCTGCTTTTAAATAGAAGTCGGTCAAATGTTCCTCTACATGTGCTTCAACACAATAGTAATATCATAAGTGTTGTGATTTCAGTTTTTTTTTTTTTTTTACATGAAATTACCTGTGATCAGTTATGTCTTGGTGTTTTAAATGGATCATATATGTTTTTTGTTTTTTAATGAACAGTGATTTAAACCACGTTTTAATGGATTGTGAAGTAAGGCAGGCGTACCTTTCAGACTACATGTTCTGTGTGCGCGCGTATGTGAGAGCGAGTGCGAACGCGTGTGTGTGAACGCGTGTTCTGTTCCAGCATCATAACAGCAGTACACGTGTCTTTTTTTTTCTCCTGCTGACCTTCTGCTCAGCCCTTTTTTTTCTTCCTCCTACTCCTCCCTTTTGTATTCACCTCCCATCTGGTCCTCTGAAGCAACAGGGGAGTGTGGAGGGGGAGGGGTGAGGCTGAAGTAGAAAGGCGAGTCTCAAAGGCCGCTTCCCTCACGGGACCGTCTGCCCAAGCTGAATTTCGATGGTGTCAAATTAGAACCACTATATTTCCAAGCAGTCAATGGACCAGTGCCAACACTGTGTTTCTATACATCAGATATGCATCAGTGTGGGCACACCAAACAGCTCACGGACTATTTTCTTTAATGTCTCTCCTTATTCCAAATTACTTGCAGCGAAGGTTTTATACAGAGCTAAGCAAAAGCACATACTGCTTAGTCCTGACCTTAGTTATAATGACTTTTGAAAATTTTTCATGCTGATAGTCTATATCAAAGGCACATTGTTACATTGTGTCAGCTTGATCATTAGGATATTATGTTTAGTTAAACTAATAGTAACTAAGTAATAGTGAGAAGTAAAATCACAAAAAAAGGGCTGTAAGTGTTTCAACAGTATATTTTATCTTTTGACGTCAAGTATTTGATTTCCCCTAATAGGTCAGACAGTGCTGTGATTGAGTTCTTTTAACTGGCATAGTTTATTTGTTTATTAGAGAAACAGTAGACACAAGGCCTTGAAGGAAGATTGTCATTATTTCATCATTCGAGAGCATTGCTGGTGACAGATGTTTTCTCAGGTCTTTTCATGTACTGAGTTTTTGGGATATAACAAACTACATAGTTGTGTCCTGTTGCAAGCTTTTAGTCTTCATGCTCTCTGTCAGTACAATATCAAATAAACAAACAAACTTTATTACTGTTTCATGGCATTTAAGACCACGAAATGACCAAATTGAGACTAATTAGTGTGTCAGTCCTACCTGTAGTCAGGCAGGCAGCTCACGACCTGTGAGCTCATATGGGGTTACAGCATCCCATTGGCTGCCAGAGCCACTGCGTGTCAGCTGTCCGTCAGCATGCATGTTTGTGCACACACAGTTGCGTGTCACACTGTCGCCATCCCAGCAATCTCCCCAGAGATTGTCAGGCAAGTGGGACGCTGTGTGCGTGTGTGCACGCACTCCTCCCGTGCACCTGAGGGGCAGATGCCGCTAATTTAATGCTTAGGAGCGTGGCTCCGTGACCCGAGGTTTCCCAGCACACAGATGCAGAACCGTGCTCATGTCAGCTCCTCAGGGGGACACAAATGACCCCTGCGATTGAGCTGCAGAAAACATAGCGTCCCTGTCCATCTGCTCACGCCAAATAGCGAGACTGGCCCAGGGACAGCTGGCCTCTCTGAAAGTGCTTTTATATGCATCTGTGTGCCTGCACAGTATGTCTGTGGGTGCTGTCTGCTTCTGTCCAAATCCTGTGTTTGACAATGTGTGCAGGTTTATTTTTTTTGAGCGAGAGCGACACATTATGAAGACCTGGCTATTAGTTACAGTTTTAATGGAGGACACTTGGTGTTCAGATGTGAATTACTGGACGATATTTATCATCCTTTGAAATCCCTATCCATCATAGTAGTTTTCCATGAAGTAATAACATTGAGTGGGTGTTTTGGGCAGGGTAATCTTGGTTTGTGTATAGATGATGTAAATAATTAGAAATTGTATAATGGTTAGCCGTAATATACTGGAAATGTACGTGCTGAAGATTGCCAAACTTTTGCTTCAAGTGACATTGTACTCCAGAAATTTGTCCATCCAGTTCTTTCGGTGTTCTTTCCCCCTCTCCAAAGAAACGTTTCCTTCATACTTGCCTTAAAAAAAAAAAAAAAAAAAAAACTGGTCCTTCTGTAAAATCAGTCTCATAAGGGTAGTTGAGAATGTGCCACATGTACCATCTTCACTCGTTTGAGAATTTGTCCAAATCCACTTTATAACTTGTTCTCCCAACAGGACGTGTCCTGTCTGAACAGAGACACTTCCAAAGTGATTGTTGTGGACTGCAAGAGAGAGGCCTTCAGTTTGCAGCCTTTCAATGGGATGGCGTTGCGGAAATGGGACGGAAACTCAGAAGACCGAACTCTCTACGACCTGACAGCATTCCTCAAGAGTGAGTCTTCCACAGTATTCCCACTTCTACCCCTTTTTCTCCCCTTCCTTCTCCCTTGTTCTCCTTGGTCCATCTTATTTCCTGTTTGTTATACAAAAAGAAAACAAGCATGCTCTCTCCCTTTCCTCACAGCCATCGCTATCAGTGGGGTGGAGGATGTCCGAACAGTCCTGGAGAACTATGCTCATGAGGAAGACCCAATCGATGCCTTTAAGCGCAGACAGGCCCACCTGGCACAGGTGACATTCTGCGTCGTATCTTTTGTACAGTTTTTGGTTTATAACGTATGTCGATGTTATGCCTGTATTTTGTGGGACAGACACTGAAAACTACACTTGTGTCTACTTGCAGGAAGAGGAGCAACGGCTGGCAGAGCTCTCCAAGCAGAAGAACCAGAGCCTGTCATTGGGTTCCATTGCAGGCAGATTTTGGCCTCGCTCCAAACAACAATGAACATTATTAAGCATTCAACAATCGCAGTCCCTTCATTCAAAGCAGCATGTCAAATGCACAAGGCTGTAGTCACACCACGGAGTATTTGTACAAACTCGGCTGAAGGGGATAGGACTGGGTAGATGAGCACAGAGAAGAGTAACTATTCAGTCCTCTTCCAGCTTCTTGGGCATGTGCATTGGGCATGTGGAAGTTGCATTTTTTGGGTTCGTGGGGGATCGGAGGTGTCTCATATCCATTCAACATTCAGGTCTTCAATGTCATTAGTGGCGTGCCTGGACTGATAAAGGTACTTAGATCAGAATTCAGTCTACTCCACTTCTCCCCTATTTGTTCCGTAATGGTGTCATCAGACTCATCGCTGTCTTGAGTTTCAGTGCAGAGAAATGATGGTGAATGGTCAGAACAGATCTGTCCAAATAATGAACCAATCCTTAGACAGGTAACTATGACCCAGCACTATTATAAGTAAACTGCAAGCTATGGATGACACCTAAGTGTCTTATCAGACTAATGAAAAGTAGCAGTTACTCTGGCCTGAACTCAGGCAATTATCAGTGTGCGGTCAATAATATACAAAGGTTTCAATGTGAGGACGGTATAGGGCATGTACTTTAAACCAATACTCCTGGTTTAAACCCAGAGACTTGAAGTTTGTACTTGGCGTTCTCTAAGGAGAACCCACAGCCTGCACATGGGACATTATTCCAGCAGAGGGGATGTGTTTGTTTCGAGGTATGCCTTCAAGTGAAGCGAGTAAGAAAGGTGGAGAAAAATGACTAGTGGCAGCGTTGCCTTTATGTACCTTTAATGGCTCCTGTTGTTGGTTGATGTACTGAATGTCTTGCGAAATACGATAAATCTGAACTGTCGTAAAGATGCCAATAAAAACTGTGCAAACAGGACTGTGTGTTTAACTAATTCTGAGCTGTAACACTTGTATAAAACAGGTCCATTTTTCTAATGAGTTTGTATTTGTTTGCTATGACAGTTATTGTAAATCTGAAAGTGAATCACGTTTTAAATGTCAGCAACAGGAGCCTACAAGAATACTTAATTTTACACTTGTTACACTAGGATGATCATACCTGCATTGTTGGAGCTGTTAACACACATGGATGACTTTTCATTGGTACCGTTCCCTTAAAGAAAAACCTACAATATTCACTGAAATAATTTTAAACTGACAAATAAAGGTTCTTAATAAACATCAAATTATTATTTTTGTCAGTTTCAACTTTCAGTATTTCAAATATTTCAGGAACGTTTGTTGGTTTTTTTTTTCTTTAATGGAATGGTACCAACAAACTTGTCTGTGTGTATATTTAAAGTACTGCTGCTTATTTTTTAATTTGGTCTATACTTAAATATTTTTGTATAGATCAAATAAAATTTTATTTAAATACAAAAATATTTAAGTATAGACCAAAGCCTTAAATAATGAGAGGGACGTGTTCAGAACCTCTGCCTCTGGGGTCATAGATTTGATTCTGGCCTTGACTTTGAGTGTGTGGAGTTTGCATGAGTATCCTCCTATAGACCAAGAAAAAATGCTGTATGTGAACTGGTGAACTGCCAAGGGCAGTTTGACCCTATGCTGGTTGTTCACAGTAAAACTTGAGCTGAGCAGCTATGCTGATCAGTGAGCGTTCTTATGATCGTTCACAATTTCATTGTACAGACTGCTATTACATAAAATTCACTCTATCCTGAGTGACCACGTGTGAAAGCCCTCCAGTGTCCATTAAAACCCAACCTCTAGCTAGTTATTTGATCCTAATAAATGACCAATAACATTGTATACCCACATATCCAAAGTTCAGCAGAATTGCCATCATATAAGGGTAGGCGAAGGTTCATATTCATATTCATCATATGGACAAAGACTGGGATACATTAAAGTTCATATGCGTATAAAAGCAGGCATCCCAATACTTTTGGCAATATAGTGTATAGTTGGTGGTTCCTACCCAGACATAAATCCATAAATAATTATAATAATTTTCCATAAATCTTTTGTTGTAGATCCCAAGTTAATCTTGACCCGACCTTTAAAACAGTAGTTTGTTCAGTACATTCATTAGTGTTTATGGGGTATCAATCCATCAAGCTCATGTAGTATTCTTTAAACAATTTACAAAGAGAATTTCTATAAATTTATATATTTTTGATAATAATAGAAATTGTGTTGTCTACAATTACCTTGGTACGTCTTTGCCAGCTGTTTAGATCTTCCATTCAATCATTCAACCTTCAACTGCTTATCCTTTGCAGGGTCACAGGTGGCCTGGAGTCTATCCCAGGCAGCCTAGGCTGCAAGGCAGAGAACACCTTGGAAAGGGCTCCAAGACATCACAGGGCAGTAGTGTCCTGCCTGGCTGCAGGACAAATGCCTTATCACTCATCCACCATACCTACCCTGTTTAGAGCTTGTGGAAGTGAACTGTTTTTTTTTGTTAAACGCATATTTTATGATGTATAAATATAGTATATAGTATAGTAACCTGGTGGTCCAATGGGTAAAACATCAGGCTGGGATGAGGAAGTCTCCTGGCTTGAGTCCCAGCTCAGCCACCAGGTGTATCTCCTACCAAGGCACTCAAACACTACCTCCCTGGGCGCTGCACGTGGCTGCTGACTGCTACCACAGGGCAATGGGTTAAATGCAGAGAACCAGTATCCCTGTAACATGTATGTGGAATGTTGCAAGTAGCTTTGGTTAAAAGTGTCGGCTAAATGAATAAGTGTATTCGTTCCTTTTATGTGCATTCATCTGTGTTAGTTGGTAAGTTGACTAAGATGAGTTGATACACGTGGCCTACAATGTCTAGTAGGCTACACGAGGTTCTGCTTACCTCTTACTAGTTTACATTTGCTATTACAGACAGTTTTGGTACACGTGCACTCAATCTTCATGTTTTAAAGTTATGCAGATACTTGTCCCATTAAACATTAATGCACTGCTGATACCAAGAGTCTGACACAACTGAAGGAATAACATCATCTGTTGCTGTCGTTTAATACAAACAAGGTGCGTTTTTTTTTTTTTGCATGAAAACCATTGAAAGTGTAGCAGTGTTTATATCTTGATTCGAGTTTTTCTAAGCATTTTGTTGGATTTCACAATGGATTTGAAAGAGGGCTAACTAATCTGCTATAAAAGTCACTCATTTAAATCACTTAAGTTACTTCCTCTTTTCATTGGTATAACTGCCTATTTTAAAAGATATCAACAGTGATTATCTAAATAATTTTAGCTATTGTATGTTGACATTTCCATAAATTAGTAAACAATTTTCATTTCAAGTCTGTTACAAAAATACCATTAAACGCTTCACAAATAACATGATGCGTATTCATATCACATCTAATATAATATCAAATCTGAATATTCCTAAAGTGTGCAGTAGTTAAACTGTTCAGTGTTTTCGTGTCGAGTGTGTATTATAAGGTGTAACATTTTTCTATCTATTTTGTTAAACTTTTCGGACCCTTTAGAGCCCGTCCTGGAGTTTTTACATGCAGCATGTTGGAAAGTGTGAAGAGGAATGTGAACCACCAACAGATTGGAAAATGTCAATGATCTGAGCACGTGGCAGGGTAATCGACATAAATGTTGGCAACAGATTGGGCAATGCCAATTGCTCTTATTAGAAAAACAAAACCGAAACCCCAAAAGGCGCAGCTTCGTTTTTAACACGAGTTTTGATATTAACTGCGAATATTGCTGCAGATATAGGCTGCTTTTAATTCATTCCTTGAAAACGGATCAGTGATTAGCATTTGAAAAGTTTTGTTTGAGGTCATGAATTATTTAACCTGTACGATCCGCAGAGCGAAGCAGTGCATATTGTGGCGTATAACCGAGCCTTCATATACGTGTGTAGTTATTTCTGTTTTATTCCAGTCTTGACATTTTGTAAAGTAACTTTTTGCTCACGTTTTCTCCCCTCAAAAAGAGTCTGGTAAATGAAATGCTGTGTCATTATGTCTTGTGATTCTAGTACAAAGGGACTTTTCCATTAGAAAATTATTTTAATTTCCTGAATAAACAGCCGATAGTTTGCATTTCCTACACTGCAGTAGTAATATAGGCTAGCCAAGTCTACTGGTATGTTTCAGAAACGGTCATACATTATGGTCTTACGCGAAATCTGTTTCATAACTATATTTACATTTACAGTTATTCATTTAGCAGACGCTTTTTTCCAAAGCGACTTACAGTGAATAATAATACACGTGCATATCAGGAACTATATATCTAGGTAATCAAATAAACGTACAGTGAAATTATAACCTACAGAGTTATTAATGTACTTTTAAAATAATCAGTAGAATTTCAGAAAACGAATAAACTGTCAATTTAAAAAGGTAACGTATTGTTCCCACGGCCACACAGAGAACTAATTGCAAACTAGGAATACATGTTTGCCTCGCGGAAGCCTGGGAAAGTTTTGTCTGAAGCTTATGGCGATACTTTTCACACCTCAGTCTAAGGACCAAATTTTTATGAGTGCCCTATGCCTTCTGCCTTTAACACCTCTACAAACTAGTCGGCCTCTGTCTTCCAGCCTGCAGAACTGTCCCCCCATTTCCCTGTCCCACATTACACCCGGAGACAGACAGCACGTCACACTTTAAAACAAAAGCGACGACTCCTACACCATTTGGGCTATTGGCACGTGTAAGAGCTACGTGCCAGGTGTTGGCACACCCCGCTGTTTGAAATGCTGACGTTTAAGGTTCACACTTAATGTCTATCTTAAAAGTACGATCATATAAGGGTTTATTTTGCACGTGTATACATATGTATATGTGAGTGTGTTTTATGTACAAAGGCTTAAATCCAGCTGACACGATTCAACTTCCCGACAGCTGCACCTGGGTGACTGAGAATCTTCATCGACATATCGACTTAATGTATAAAATATCTACAATTAAGAAACGCTTAGAAAAGATCACGTATAAGGCTGAAATTTTGTAGAACATCAATATTACCATATTGACTATAAAATGTACATTTTATGTTCACGTACTATTACCGACTATGGGCCTAGATTGGATACATCAAAAAATGAAATTTGGGATCAAGCTGATCAACAATTTGTATAACAACTTCCACTGTTTACAACAGAGGTTAATTTATTTTTTATCTTGCTAGAGCTCTTTGTTGTTGCTGGAAACTCAAGCCGTGAACGCTTGCAGTTTGGATAATTGTCTGACAAAATAATGACAATGGCGTTTCACCTACACCCCCTTCCTTTTTGTGCTGTATTTCAGCCGAAGCGTGCCTGGGATCAGGTCTCGGCCAGCAGAGGCACGCGCTCACGTGCCTAATCTGAATAATAATAGCAGAGCGCCAAAGACGAGCAACAGTTTGTAAAGCTTTCTTTGTTAGATCTCCCTGTCAGATCAGCGCCCCCGTGAAACACACACTTTACGCGCAAGCTCTCATAGCAAACGTAGCCATGTGCTTAGCGTAGAAAAACAGACAAAACTCTTTCTTGGCACACGCCAAACTTATGGATGAATTAATTAGTCTTGATTATAAGTGTTACAACATTGAATATATTATGCACTTGTATGTGTATCGTATATATGTAACTATACTCCATGTGGTGGTTTCTTTAGCAGACATTGTTATTTAGAAAATAACATTTCTTCACATAAAAATCGAATCAAAGTTTATTTGTCAAATGCACAACAGGCGAATTCTTTTCATTTATGGTCAAACGTATGTCTTATATTTTCCACGTTAATTAATGCAATACAAAACAATATTATTTCTTGCAAAATGCGAACATGCATAAACAAATTTAAAATGTTTTGTTTCTTTCGATTTTCAGTGCAGTTTAATTCTTTTTTCATCACAAATTTTTGAATCTAAACTATTTTTATCGAAGGTAAATAAAGTTGAAACAATCCTATTTCGATGTCTTCTCGTGTAAAAATGAAATTATTTCTGATATTTTCGTGCCTAGTACGAAATGCAGAATTTCAATACAATAAAAAAAAAAATTTAAAAACATTTTTGCTTTTTATTATTTGTAGCTCCGGTCATTAAGAGAAGCATATGTCTTACACACTTGGCTTGAGTGGAAGTAAGGCTACCCCCGAGGCCAATCGAACTGCTATTTTGGTTTATAATAGAACCCGCACCCCTTCTCAGGGCCGAAACAATAGGCACAGATTTCAGCGCAGTCCTCCTGCTATCTACTGGATAACAAAAGAATATGAGTACACATAAAATATTAATCAATTTCAGTCTTAAACTTACATTTATTGACATATATACTTTATGAATTTCTTGTGTTTGAGTTGAGTTTTATTGATCTTTTTGAGTACTTTGTAGTGCATCAGGTAAATTAAAGGGTATTCGCTAATTTACTTGTCAGACTTCTGGGAATAAGTGTACGTATACATCAGAAAGCCAAACGCCTTAATACTTTAGTGTGTACTGACAGTTTAACTGTGCATTTTCAAGAGGTATTTTGCGAACAATCCCGTTTAAGTGATTATTACGCATTGAAGAGCGTGAGAGGTACGGGGCCATAATAAAGCCAGGTGCCGCTGATTACCATACAGCTGTAGGCATAAAAGCTCAACAAAAGTAATTACCCCAAAATATAGAGCTCCCTGTGCAACCCCCACTATCACTCCTTAGGTTTTACAGACTTACAACCCAAACTCACATAACAAAGGACCCCTCCGGATCTCCCGGCGGCACAATAAAGAATCGCAGTCCGAAAGCCTGTCGGTTTAACGACTCGCACGCGTCAGAACAATTACAATTTCTGAACTGAATAAAGGTGTGTGTGTGTGTGTGTGTGTGTGTGTGTGTGCGCGCGCGTGGCCGGGTTGATTTTTTTTTTTTTGTCTAAATCGAACCGCCTTTGCGAAAAGAAATTAAACATTCTTAGAAAGAAACTGGCACGCGACTCACCATAGATAGGATGAAGAAAAAAGAAATGTGCGCGGCCCTTTTGCTTAAAATAAATAAATTAATTAATAAAATTAATTTTAAAAAACAAGGTAAAAGATTGTCACGCCGCTCAAGCAGAATTATACATTATATATATATACAGAATAATTATATATATATATATATATATATATATATATAGTTTGTGTCAAAATAAACAATATGTTGATGACGTCAGACTATGGCTATTAAAAACTCATAACAAAAACACATTATAAGCACGCTATTTAACTGATGTCATACCTATGAACACACATATATAAATTTGATTTTTATTACAGTTGTACATCGCCAGCTTTCACTAAGGCGTTACAGTGTTTGGTCTGCGTGCAGCTAAATGAAATAATTAAATGTCTTGTTATTGAACAACCAACTTTTAGTTTTATAGGTTGAGGAAATTACGTTATGCTGGTATAGCATCACAACATGCCCATTAGTGCGTCACTTGAACCCCTCTCCCCTCAAACCCACTTTACCCCCTCCCAGTCCCCGTGGAAGTGGGCGGCGCTGGGCGAAGTCATATAAATTCACAAGTACGGGCTTTGGCACACGAAGCTGAACGTCAAAGTCCGAGTGACAGGAACCGAAAGGAACCTAGGGACTCTATTTACAGTCAGACTCTTCACGAACACTGTGAAAATCAAGTGGTTGTGTTTTTCAATTTGTACTTTCCACCAATCCTGCTGATCTTGGAGATACTTTATCTGTTGGATATTGATCGCTGCTTCATAGCGACATCGAACCTAAAATGGCTTACCTGCTGTTAACTTGTATTTTATTTTTCATATCAACACACCTGGTGAGTTGAAAATGACCTTGCACGTGTAAATAAAATAATTCATAATGAGTTTTATCAGTTATAACGCACAATATATCAAATTATTATTATTATTATTTTTGTTCTAGGTCGATTCATCAGGAGTTTTTGAACTGAAAGTGGATTCGTTTGAAGGCGCTGGTATTTGCAGCAAGTCCAGAGACTGTCAGATTTTTTTCCGCGTGTGTCTGAAGCACTCTCAGGATGTTATTTCCCCCGAGCCGCCGTGCACCTATGGCATGGGTCTTGCTAAAACATTCCGTATAGACCACAGCGCTGTCGCGTGTGCGCCTATCAAAGTCCCTTTTCACTTTAAGTGGCCGGTACGTTTTGGGACATTAAAGCACATGGAATTTCTGCTTTTTAATACACATACTTTACGAAAATAAATTCGATCTCTTCAGATTGCATTATAAACTGGCAATAGGTTTAACAAAAGTTTCCCTTATATTTTCAGGGAACATTTTCGCTCATCATCGAAGCTTGGAACACGGACTCCCTTGAACAGTCTGCAGGTAAGAGTTTAGTATTGTCCTACAATGTTATCAGGTTTCTCCAGCAGAGGGCTGAGATCTGATTATCAGTGTGAAGGTTTAAATATTAACATTTGGGACCTTCCCACGTGTTCATTATTATATTCAAATTTTGTCTCATGCACACAACCATACGCAGTACGACTTGCCGTGAAATGCTTTTAAATTGTTTTTATTAGGGGCAATACCAACTGTAAGATCAAGACAGAACTTATTTTCATATAAGATGTAACAACTTGATGTATCGCTCCACAGACGACCAGAATAACTTGATAAGTCGCTTGGCGACTCGCAGGAGACTATCTGTTAGTGAGGACTGGTCTCAGGACGTACATTTTGGAGAGCAAAATCAGCTGCGATACTCCTATCACGTTGTCTGCGATGATCATTACTACGGCGACAGCTGCTCCGACTTCTGCCGCCCGCGAAATGACACGTTTGGGCATTTTACCTGTGATGAAGCTGGTAAAAGAATCTGTTTGGCTGGCTGGAAAGGCGATTATTGTGCAGAACGTAAGTAATCGTTAGTGGAAATTATTTGTATGTATTTATTTGTGTGTGTGGGTTTTTTTTTTTTTTTTGAGTATTTGTATATGATGTATTCATAGATTCTATAATGTATTGGTTAAATACATAAACGTTTGTCTTTTCAGTGCAATTGATACATTAACTTATGAATTAGACTTAAAGAAACCAGAAAGCGCGGTGTCGCACGTCCTATGAACTGCAGTGTAAAAAGTTTTGTACTTGTTCGGTGATTAGCGGGACCGTAAGAAGGAAGCTTCTGCTAAACGTGGGGTTTGTCCGCGCTCTTTTGTTCTCCTCAACAAAAGAAGGGAGCATGATTTAACAGCGACACGAGCTGGAACTTAACATGCGCTGCCTTGCGTGAAAAAAGACGGCATGTGTTTCTTTTGTGTGCCTACCAGCTGCTTACTTCAGTACTTAACAAATACTTCATGTGTTCGAGTTGGAAAGAAGGGGGTTGGGTTGAGATGCAAAAATCACCGTCTAATTTTCTTTTTTTTTTTTTTAATTTTTCTTTCCTCTCTTCTGACGACAGCCATCTGCTCCCCTGGCTGCAGTGAGAAGCACGGTTACTGTGATTCTCCCGGGGAGTGCACGTGTCGTCTGGGGTGGCAGGGCCCCTTGTGCAACGAGTGTATGCGGTACCCGGGCTGCCTGCATGGCACCTGTGCGCAGCCGTGGCAGTGCAACTGCAAGGAAGGCTGGGGTGGACTCTTCTGCAACCAGGACCTGAACTACTGCACAAACCACAAGCCCTGCATGAATGACGCTACCTGCACCAACACCGGCCAAGGCAGTTACACCTGTACCTGTCGTCCTGGCTTCAGTGGCTCCGTGTGTGAGATGGAGATTAATGAGTGTGACAGCAACCCATGCAAGAATGGGGGCAGCTGTAATGTGAGTTGTTTGGTTATGTTAAAAATAAATTGTGTGTGTGTGTGTGTATATATAGCACATCTGTAGTTCATCTTAATCAGATTCAAAACCAAATAATTGTCAGGTTTGGATTTGTATAAAACGTACCTTTTTTTTTTTTTTTTTTTTTTTTTTTAGGACATGGTGAATGATTATTCCTGCACCTGCCCTCAGGGCTTTTATGGCAAGAACTGTGAGATCAGCGCTATGACTTGTGCTGATGGACCTTGCTTCAATGGAGGCACCTGTATGGAAAAGATGACTGGTGGGTACTCCTGTCACTGCCCACCTGGATATATGGGCTCAAACTGCGAGAAGAAAATTGACCGCTGTAGCAGTGAGCCATGTGCAAACGGTAAGTGAGATTTTGGTTAGATGTACAATGTAGAAATTCGTGTGGTTTTGTAGCATTAGGAATGAAAATATTTACAGCGACAACATGGCATAGGAAGGAAACTTAAGTGCCTGTTTTAAAATGTTGATTCATGGTTTGTGAGTCTCAGGCGTTTGTCTTCACATGACTTATTGAACGTAATCTATTCAGTGGCACTGAGAATGTTTTATGGTATGCTCTGTTGGATATCCAAACATTTTTTAAAGTGTTGGACAGTTTTGTGAGGGTTGCTAAAGCACAAATGGGCCCATTATACCACGCTTCTTTTGGTCCTTCATATAAGGGTATATTAAAAAAGATTCTTTTTGCTCAGATACTACTTTAAATATGCAGTAAATACTCCAATAGGAACATGAATTATATAGTAATTTAAAGGACTTTTACAACCTTAAAGTGATCTAAAAATGGCACATGCATGCAAACGCACATACTTTGAACCTAATGAAATCAATTTTTATTTGAGAAATGAAATCCTGCTTGAGAAGAATTTTTAGGATGTCCCTAAACCTTTTTAAGGGCACATTAATAAAAACAACGATTAATGAGATTTTTCTACATTTGAGTTCCGTGGGGCAAATGGGGGGGGGGGGGATTAACACCAGCAAGGGCAGTTTATTGTAAAATGCTTCTACCAAATGGTTGAGCACTCCCACAATGGGACAGTTTGTGTAAGTGTTCAGCCTGTTAAAATTGGATGACTGACAGCTTCCTGTAAATTCTAGCCATGTAGAATTCACTTTCAGAAGTTCAGGTGATGTACCATGCAGGGATTTATATACTTAAAGTAAACTTTGTAGTGCACTTTATACTGGTAGCCAACAAACATGGATTAATATGAGGTTCAACAGTTTTGAAGCAGAATTCAAGACCTGTTCAAGGCAATCGGAGTGACACTGGTAATCCAAAATAGTCGCAATACTTTAGACATAATCCACATTTAATCCTCAGTAAAATCTGTACATCGTTAGGTGTTTGACGTGCTCTTTAGACTAATCCATAAAGTCGTCAATGGCATTCATATTTTACGCATGCATAATCCAGTTTCTTAGAATAGGCTCAACAGCAGTATCTTAATAGTACCATCTTGCAAATTGTTTGAGCAAATTTCTGCTCCTAAAATGATTTGGCAGGCATGAGAGGGGAGGGAATGACACAAACTACATGAAAGGAAATCAGTTGCACCACCTTGCTTGATGAGAGGTGGCAACTATTTCTACGGCTAGTTTAATGAGGTGTGATTGGCTGTATGTGGCCAACTTCCAATTTTACTTGGTTTTTACAGTACAAAGTCAGGTTTTATTACCTTTAGAGTTTTCTGATGCAAGGTCCTATTTAAGGGGCTCAACAGCCCAATCCAGAACCACAGTTCAAAATATCCAGCGCTCACAGCAGTGTGTTATAGCTGGGAAGTTCATGGTTCTTATAATGGATGTTTTTAGAAAATGTCTTTAGTCACCTAAGAAAATGAAAGTTATCCCTCAACCTTTCCCCTATTTATTTGACAAGGCCTTAAGTGGCTGGATGATGTAAAGTTAGTCTCTGTTGAACAACAAGCCAGTTTTAGTATGCTTTCAATTTCATCATATTTCTGAAGTCTGTCTCACTTTTAGCGTTAAAGGTGTCTGAAGCTGTTGTTACGTGACCTGCTAATTTTAATTCCTCCCTCTGTCTCTTGACGTTCGACAATATGTTCTGCATGTATGTTGAATAAACAGGATGACGCAGGTTTTTTTTCCCTCTTTTATCTTTATTAACCAACAATATGTTTAATGTTTGGTTCTAGCCTTTGCTCGCTGGTCCATTTTGGGAACTAAATATGATGATCCAGTATCACCAGGACTTTGTCAGAGGTTGTTATGGTTCACACAAAGTTTTAGCCGTAATTAGAGATCCTGAAAGCAAATGTGTTTCTGGGGCTCTTTCGCTTTTTCCATTATGCAGCAGTTTACAAGCTTCATCTGCGTTTGTTAGTTTCTAAAGTCAGAGACGTCTGGTAATTCACCTGTTATGTGCTTCAGCAGGCTGGCATGCAAGATCTTGAGCATTACCTTTGACAATTGAAGTATTTGCAGGTGTGACAGTTTGAGCATTCTATTATAGAATATTGTAATAGAGAATAATAGAGTATAGAGTATAATTCACCATTTTCCACTGACTGCCAACGTTGCTTTCTATGTTTGCCTGCATTCTGTGTACGCCACTGTAATATTGACATCTCACAGAACACTAATTGCTTCAGCTGCTACTGATGAGCATTGCCTCCTGCATCTCTGTAATTATCAGTGCTTTCTAGGGTCCACTGAGCTCTTCTCCCAGAGGTCTAGCCCTAGATCTAGGGCTATGGTCACTGATCAGTGACCATAGCCTTGTGTGTTTCTGTGGAGCTGGAGAGATCCTGTACAGTGTTTTCTTTGAACACTAAGACAAAAAATTTTGTCACTTTTTTGTCAAAAATTAGGTGTTAACAAAATAAAAATATAACCTGGACAGTTAGCGAGCACCCCGTTTGAAAAATCAGATACCATTCATAAATAAGTATTTATTCTGGAAGTCCTTGCAGTTTCAGTGTGGGCAGGCAGTGTAGCTGAGTCTACATTGTAAATACTTACCAAATAAAACTTGCGTACATGAGCAACGCATATTTTAGAGTTGATGTTAAACTACACTGAAGTGTTCATCTCTTTGACAAATTTTAGATTTATTCATTTTGGTCCAAAGACTAAAACTACATCAAAATTTGTTGTCAAAATTAACACTGCTTCTGTGTAATACTTAAGTATTCCTTCCACTCATAATCGTAGATTTGGGGGAGGGACACGTCTCCTCCAATGTCAAGTTTGGGGGAATACACCCCGGGGGGGCCCCGCCCCCCCCCCCCCGGCGCCGGCGGGAACGGAGACGGGGTGGGAATTAAAAAAAAAAACAAACACACAAAAAAAACCCAAAAAAAAAACAA
>JABJVR010000032.1:2861271-2880291 GCA_025773905.1 Chitala chitala
TGTAAGATCACACTGGCTAGGAGAGTGAGTTGCACTCTAAGTGACAATTATCGCTATAAGATCACACTGGCTAGGAGAGTGAGATGCACTCTAAGTGACAATCATCACTGTAAGATCACACTGGCTAGGAGAGTGAGATGTACTCTAAGTGACAATCATCACTGTAAGATCACACTGGCTAGGAGAGTGAGTTGCACTCTAAGTGACAATTATCGCTATAAGATCACACTGGCTAGGAGGGTGAGGTGCACTCTAAGTGACAATCATCACTGTAAGATCACACTGGCTAGGAGAGTGAGATGTACTCTAAGTGACAATCATCGCTATAAGTCTCCATCGTAACTTGAAAATATCGTAAGTTGAGACAAAATAAACATGCCCTCTAAAAAAAAAACACACTCTACCACCAAGACAACTGAGCTGTGCCAATCGCTGGCGAGAGTGAGGCATCTCACAAGGTGGGAGATGCGTACATCCCGGCAGCATCCCAACGTATCATACCGCATACGCTGCTATGTTTGCCTGCTGCACAAAACTTAAAATATTTTTACAATTTTGTCATATCGCTATCGTCATTGCAAGATCGAAAAATCGAACCATCGTAACTCGGGGACCATCTGTATTTATAGGAAGCTGGAGAATATAAGATATATTTTGTAAAAACATTTACGAAACACTGACAGGGAAAGAATGATGCTTAACAACCAAGCCTATGTAAAATTAATACAATTAATTTATTTATCAGATATAAACCATAACGACTATAGATATGCTAGAGTAGCCCCACTAAGCTTCTCTAATAATCGCACCTGCTCCTTGTATACAAAGCAAATACAATGTAGAGTAATTAGCAATGCTGAAAATCATACCTCCACAACGCTCTTGAGGTCCCTGACATAGGCCTGTTCTGTCTCCACTATCTCCAACATGACCCTCTCCAGGCGGGAGAGTTTGGGGGCAGGCGACGACGGTGTGTTGGGTCCGGCCCTCCGGCCACGGTCATTTGCAAGCTGGAAAAAGGGCGTGAGGTCGAGGCTGATGTCACAGTCGCTACGCTGCCCCTGGGTGTAGGCTGGCACTGCCCCATAGGGCAGGGAAGAGGAGGACGAGCAGGACTGGCCATCCTGCAGGGAGGCCGAGGAAGTGGACGAGCTGAGGCTGGCCGCCCGATCGCTATCAGAGCACACGGTGTTCACCGACGTGCAGCTGCCACGCGAAGCCCGCTCCGCAGAGGCCATGCGTCCCACAATACTGCTCAGGGAAGATGCTGAAGAGGGGCGCTGGGCAGCTGTGAGGTCAGGGACAGGGGAGGGGAGGGGAGGAGAGGAGAGGAGAGGAGAGGAAAGGAGAGGACGAAGTCAGGGTCGTCAGCAGTCAAGGTCTCCAACACGTCACACACTCCACCCATTTCACATTACACGTGTAATTACAATTGCTACAGAAAACATCCATCCGTCCCTTCGTCCATCCGTCTATCTATTCATCCATCCATCCATCTATACGTGTATCCATCACCAAACCACTTATCCCTTTCATGGGCAGGGGTGATCTGCCTAGGGTGAAGGTAAGGGGATACCCTGGGCAGGGCACTACAGAAAACAGTGGTTATTACTTCTTATTGAAAAGTGTAGTTGCCAACATGTAGTTACCAATCTGCAGGTTAGAACTCAACAAGGAAGGGAGAATGTACTAGGTGTAAGAAGGACTAGAACTTAAAATTTAATGGGATGTTTCAGCAAAATGCTCGGGCAGCATCAATATGAAGGTCTGAAAGCAACTGCAGACAAGATGAGCAGTGCACAATAATGTTGAAGGAAGCAGTACAGGAAATGTGCAGAAGCAATGAGGCAAGTGAGAGTGAAACATACCGAGTAGGAAAAAAAAAATCTGGTTTGCTCAGTCGTTTTTGAGTTTTCACACACAGCAGCAATAAAATACAACCCGATAAAAAAAAAAAAGTCATGGCTCACTCGAAACATGCATGTTGCCAAGCAGCAGATACTTGCAAATGCACTGTATTTTATTTTTGCATAATAACAGCACATGCAAAACACTAGCTCTCCTGTGACACTAAAAGCTAACCTGCACAGAGCTCAGTGTGTTAAAAACCTACAAAACTATAACTGAGGCCTTGCCAACTACTAACATCATAAAACAGAAAGTAATCTGCAAAATCCAGCTACATAATAAATACTTTAAACACACAAAGTTTTTGAGCACCATAACCAGTGATATCTCAGCTGCAACATAGTATCAAAATCTGAGAATTTACTTCTACAGACTCCTCACAGGACCAGTTCCTGTTATAGACCGGTCAGAATGGAGCCTTGTTTAACAGCAGAGACGCGCAAAGTGAAACATGCTCGACTTCCTGTCATGGCGTCAGCACACACACTCTGTTCAGCTGAGTGTGTCCCACTGACACCTCTACACGTTCTGCTTTTAACGGCACCTTCTTATCCTCACTCATAACAATAGAGAGTCCAGGTATGCATATCATCCATGTCCTTCAAGTTCACAAGAAAAGAGCTATACGGCGCAGCCACGGCATCTGCACATAGCTGGAAACAGCACGTTCTTGATAACGTTGAAATAACTTCTAGACGTTCACCGTGATGAATTAGTATTCAGATCCAGTATCATCACAGCATGTCTTAAACTAACGCATTGTTCTCCGAGCCGATTTGCATTCAGCAGTGCGGGTAACTGAATCTCTAACCTCTAAGTCAAGGTGAATAATTACTTTTACATTCCCAGTATCTGCCGGTGTTCTTTCTGCTCCCACACAATAAACATAATCACTCCTCTGGCTTAGTCTATATCAAGTGCACAACTCCAGGGTTTATTACTCAAAAAAACTGTTATTTTAATTTCCTGTTGAAGTATTTCTTTAATGGATAAAAATATTAGCTTTCGCTCAGTGGAATGTCACGTTTAATTTAAGATTCAAACCCTAACAGGAAAGACGCTCATAATCAAAATGTCAATACGTGAATTTACTCACCAACATTTGGGTCACAAATATGGACATGGTCTTCATTGCTCTAAGTTTATAATGTTTGCTATTCAAGACTGGTAACTGTTATGAAACCCGATCTCATATGCACAGTTACAGAAGGACCTTTCAGTTATAAACCTACTTGATGTACGTCAATACGTAGGACGATATTAGTCAAAGTGTGAAAGGCAAGGGCCTGTCCACCGGTCTGAGCACATTTACCGTGACATGTATTTCCCCTGAGGGGATTACCTACCTGCACCGCTACGATAACTTCATCTTTTGTAACTGTACATCACGAACTCAGACAGAAAAGTCACAATGTTCAGCAGTTAGCGGGCCCTGTGGTCTGTCAGGCTCCAGGGAAAGACCAGTCACACACACACACACACACGCACGCACGCACGCACAAGCTTTAGGTTTTGTACAGGAGCCAGCAGCTGCAGCCTGTCACACCTTCCTGCCAAACACAGCCACTCTCACTGCACGCCCAGAAAATAAATGAAAGACACTGATGTTCCTGGCTCATGTTCATCCAGCCTTGGCCTCTACTGTCTTGTTGTGAGCGGGTTGCCCTCGCACTGGCCCTGACCCCATCAGCGCAGCTCCACTCACCTCGGTGGAGACCCTGTGTGCTCTACCCAATGTGGCATGCATAACACGCCACACCTCAGATGCTGAATGAGAGAGAGCAAGAGAGAGCGAGAGAGAAAGTCTCATAAGTCTGCCCAGTCTAACTGCGGTTTCCTGCTTTATTTTGCTTCAGCACTCAAGCTGACTTATTTTCTAAATGCTCTTAACAAGTTTCTTAATTTATTGAGTCATATCAGCTCTGGATGACTACAAAATGCAAAGCTGACCAATTTCAGGAGGGCTTCTAGTTACCATTATGCCACATCATGGTTTCCAGAACTTTCTAGGCACAACAAGCTGCAAGGCTTGGCATGTACACAGACTGAAACACTTTTTTAATGAACAAGAACTGGTTTTTATATGCTTAAAGTATAAAAAATATGCACTGCCAGAATTTATAAGTTGTGTTTTTATTACCATTTTAAAATTAGCCATTAGCCATAATTACAGTGGGGAAATTTATAAAGTAACTACGAGGTCATCACTGAAAAAAGGCTATACCCACAGAGACATTAGAATGCTGTTAGTGTTAGAGCATTTTGTCACGTGTCTTCTGAAACCTAACGAGTGTGTTCAGCGACGGAGGGGGCAGGTGAGTGTGGCAGGGCAGGAGCTGGGTAAGCGCAGTGAGGCGCTGCAGTTTGAATATAACTAGCCCAGAGAAGGATGTGGTTAGACCTGAAACGAAGGTGACTGGAGGAAGGCAAAAACAAGCCAACCAAAAGCCTCTTTTGATGGGTGTTAACACCTTCTGAAAAACATCAGCAAACCAGAGCTACAGTTAACAAACTGAAATAAAGCACAAACACAACTGAGATGTGTTCAAGCAGCCTACACATTGTTCTCCTGTAGTATTGCACATTTCGCTGATTTGATATTAAGACCATCCCGTAAATTAGCAAGCCAAGGTGCAATGCAGCAAGGACACAAACTACATGTCATTTTACTGTGGACATAACAGGCACTGAATATTATTAAACTGACTACAAATACATCTTACAAAATTACATATTTTAAGAATATAGTTGTTTGATGGCATTGTTGTAAAAACACATTTTAACAGATATTTCTTTTCAGTGCCTTTTTAGCTTTTGGACTTATTCCAGGTCCTGAACAGAACCTGAACAGAAACATCTATTAAAGTAAAAAAATTGCACTTCCCCGGGTTTTTCAGTTCAGTGAAAAAGTATGAAATATAAAAATAAGTGTTTCGTCTGTGTGACAATATTTCTCATTTCTGCAGGTTCTTCAGTTCAGTGGAAAAAAAAAAAAGGTCACTCAGACGAGACTTGAGAAATGTCATCACCGTGACAGATTTCACCTTGGTTATAAAACAATCTCACCTCATCTCTACTCCAAGAAGAATGCATTCTGTAATTAAATAATTAAAAATGATTAATTAACAATAACAAATATCTATATTCACATGCTGTCATGATTTGCCTTTAAGGAACCACGTCGGGCTTATGCTGCTCAGAACATTATATGGCAATATAATGCAAACTGTTATGTTTAATTGTTAACGTTCAAGCATTAAATTATGGTGACAAAACAGCTGTCAAATGCTGAAGGATATGTAAACCATATATTTCTGAACAAACTGATATTAACTGGTTAGTAACCAATAACTTTCTAAAGCAATTAAATAATTTAAAGGGTCACAGTTAATAGAATTCAATGCTCAAGAGAGATGTAATAATCTAAAAAATATTTGGGCATTTTCTAATATTGATGTTACCCTGGCATTTGCTTCAATGGTAACAGAAAACAGACAAGTTCTGCACAGAGGACTCTGTGTGAACATCAGACCCTGAGGTACCAGCGAGCACTATGCCTCACCAAGGCCCCACATCACTCTAGAATGTCCACACACATACTGTTCTAATACTTAATGAGTTTTTCTCTTTGACCACTGCCCAGTAAAGAAATTTGACAAAAACAGAAAAACTGAGCCTTCATTCTAACCCATACCAAAACTGATTTAAATAAATCACCAAGTTTCCTGAAAAAAAACATATTCCATTCTCCATATTTTACACATTTTCCATTAATATATCTCATGTTGGCCAAAAATCAAAAGTATAATGCTTAATCACAAAAATGTGTATACTACAGAACTTGACATGCAATGTGAAAAGACGGCTGGGCTGGGCCAGAGGTCATTGTAGGCAACTCTCTGTCGGTGTCTAGTTCTTCAGAGCATTCTGAGCAGCCTGTAGTTCTCCAGAACTTTCTGAGCAGCCCGCCGGTCTCATTCAGTTTCATTTTTTGGGTGAGATGGCCCAGCACAGATAAGGCTGGCTTTTTGGGCCACTGTCCTGTTTACAAAACATGCTCCAATAAGAAGTGGCTATCCCAAATCTGAATTGTTTCACTGCACGTCATTTTCATTTTTAAAAAGCGTAAGCAGCTATTCTTTGTTCGAAGGTCCGGAAAAAAACAGATGGTCTAAAAATAGGACAGGAGCTTATAGCGTGACATGGAGCATCCTCTCTCACAATAATGACTTCTGTCTGCTTGCATAGGCAGAGGCTGTTATCTTGGGTCTGCACATGTCATCGTTTCATACCACGCCACATCATTTAGTGTTCTTATGTCTTATTTAATAACAGAAATGGGACAGAATCCAGTCACAAAGCACACATTTAATGATAAAACTGCAGCCCAGCAGTTCACATTAGACTGTCATTCAGCATCCAAAAGATTTAACAAGACAATTGTATTAATTGCCTATATATTGTATATCTGGATATCCTCTAAGGCAAATCACAGCCATGGTATGCTAAAACACTCCTGGCGGCTGTGCGGCTGGGGAACACGCTTAACTGAGCTTTATACACCTGTGCGTGTGTTTCTACATGAGCACACTTCATTGTTCTTCACATTGAATTTTGCTGTACTGCGCAGTACAATGACAATAAGGGAATTCAGCTGAATAAAGGTTCAGTGAAAGGCACTGTACAGTTACATCTGAAAACAACAGGCTGTTGAGCCATTGACCTCTGACCTTGGTTGCTGGGTTTTCTCTGGCTGCCGCGGCCCACCCCCTCAGGCATGGTGCGAGGCTGTCACGGAGAGCAGGTACCTGTGAAGAGCGAACACCTGTGAGGGGCAGTCACTCTCAACTCGAACCAATGAGCTCAGACTCGTAAAAACTCAGCTCAGGCCTGTTCTGAGCTCTGGGCCAGGAGCACAGATTCCAGGACCAGCTCAGGCCTACTCACAGACAGATGGACTTGGGTGCCTTTGAAATACTTCACATGTGTGCAACAATTCTTTGATATTAAATTCTAAGGTTTATAATCTATAAATTTCCAGCAAATTTCTTATTTGAACTTTACAACACTTAAATACCCTTTAAATGCCATTTAGCTAATTACAATGCAAGCTCAATAAAACCTCCCATCTGCTTCAGAGGCACAGAAGCCAGCATGACACTCATTTCCTTGTGTACACGAGGACCTATGGAAAAATATCAGTTCACCTGACACGCATGCTTTTAGACAGTGGGAGGGAACCTACACAGGCATGAAACAAACATGTAAACCCCACACACAGAACCAGAGCTCAGAGCCCAAGGACAGAACCCAACCCAGAACTGCAGGAGGTGTGACAACGAGAACATATACAGAACTGCCAAGCTATGTCTGCATACACCAGTACTGTCATAATAATAAAATATATTACAAATTATTAATAACATAAAATACACAGTATTGAAAAACATTTTAACGTTATTGATATATGTATTTATCATGAAATGTGCTAATTTAATTATACTCACCATTATATCACCTTATATTTAGTAATTTGTGCCTGTGTTCATGAATAACAATGAAAACCACTTTGGTTATGTACATATCTGCATACCATCAAGTTAACTGTACTGCTGCCATATATCAGAGAGCTAATTTTCTCTTTCTGTGGGGTAACACAGCAGTTTTCTTTTGCCAACTGCGGGAAAATATGAAGACACACGCATTGGAGTTGTTCTTTCTAATTAATTTCTAATTGATTTCTTTAGCAAGCACACAGATTGGCTCCCATGCGAACTGTCCTTTACCCCCCTCCTTCACTCATGCACTGATGACATCAGACAGCCTTGTGGATGACTGCCCAAATTATTCATCACAAATCCCAACCAATAAGACACTCCAGGCTGATGTCAGAAGACAAAAATAACAATTAATAATTACACCAAATGCATTTCCACTCTCCACACTGTATGACCAGGGTGTGAAATCCCAGATTGCATTTAATATTATTTTTAAAAAGTGGATAAATTTATAGGAAATTGTATCTACTGTATTTTCCCAAGGGGAAAAAAGCTGAAAACTTTATTTAAAAATATGTTAAAGACATGCACTTCTTTTCTACATAAAGTAGCTCAGATGTTGAAACCACTATCAACAATAGAAGTGGTACAAATTCAGTGCCAACAATAGCAACAGCACATTTTAACATTGTTTTAAAAGTGAAACAGTTTCTTCAGTGCTTTTCAAAGCTGTAAGAATTCAGTCTTTTCAACGAAAGAGAAAACACCGTAAAGCGCTTTGAATTCTGCAGGGCACAGGGATGGAGAAATTCTTCTCACTGCAGGGGAAGAGAGAGCAGAACAGACAGCAGAACATATGCAGTGCTTGGCTAGAAAACAAGAATGCACTCTTCTCTTGGCCAGCTGCATTTTGTGCAACTGTCCTGTTCACTCAGAGACTGATCCGCAGTACCAGACTTACAGGGAAGATTAAAAACAACAGTCCAAGTAATACCCTTGGATTCACTTTCAGCATTGAGATATAAGTTCTTGCTCCTGAATTCAACTCTCCACATTTCTTGCGCAGCTCCACATATGGCTTTGTCTAAGCGGCTCAGGCAGCGGAGCCCCGGAACAAGCATAACACAAGCTGCTCTACATCTGTAACTTTGTTTAGTCTAGGCTGAAAGTGGGCAACTGCATGAATAAGTAATTGCTGTCCTTTAAGCAGGGGCTTGCATTCCACATCCTGGGCCGACACTTCAGTGTCTTTGGTACCTATTTGAAATCGGGGCTTTTGTGAATGGATGTTGATGGTATTAGCTGGGAGAAGTTGGTCATTCCAAAAGAAAGGAGACTAACATCCCAAGGAGAATGTAAGAAGATAACAGCGAAGCGCACTGTGTTAAAAAAGAAGAGAGCACAGAACTGATGTTTATGCTTCCTCTTCAAACCACAAATGGACATTTTCTGAGAAACCCATCAATTCACATTTAGATTTAATTTTAGTTTTTTGTCTGTGCCCAATCAGTGTTAAAAGGACCTTTTCCCAAATAATTTTAATGCTACTTCATTATGCTTCATTAAACTAAGTTTATGTTTTTGTAATCTAGTCAGAAACTGTCCCAGTCTGGATTCTCAAAAGCCCTTAAAAACCTTAGGCAGCATTTTGAAGTTATCGCTCAGGAAGCTCATTTTTCTGTTAGTCATCATGACGATTTCAGAGCCCAGACCTGCACTCTGACCCCACGTCTGCTCCCTTGGCACAAGATGTCAACATTCCACAAATTGTATGTGTGGCAGGAACTGCCCCAACCCCCAACTAAACAAACTGCATGCGTTTTTTTTAGGAGGGCATGAGGTGAAGGACCTGTACTAATTTCTTACTGAGAACGAGTGGATGGACGAAGTTCAACATCTGAACATCTGATTAGCGAACTGCAAGGTTAAAGTAAAGTTACCTCATGTCCTCCAAATGGACCAATTTATTTTCTGAGATAATTGCACTGACATTGAGCAAAAGACTGAAACTATGTTAAAGTGGCCCCTTTGCACACTTTGGTGTTTCCCGACACAGTCCAAATGTGCTGCAGCTCCAGGTGCATCACGGGGAATGTTCAAGTAACAGCCAGTAACTACCCGAGCCGGACCTGCTGAGTGACGGACCATTATCTCCAGAGGCCTCAGCTGCACAGCTGCAGGAACATGACACTACTTGCACATGTGTCCATAGTACATGGGAAATATACGTCTTTATTTGCGTAAAAGTGTAGTTGACTTTGACAGGATTATTTGGGGCACTAGCTGAAAACACGTTCAACTTTTCTGAGTCCAAATGGGCCACAGTGAGTAAGCCCCAGTGCTCCTTAAACATTACCTTATGTGGATGGCTCTCAGCATTAAGCACACTGTCTTCTAAGTACTTAACTTGCTGTGTGAAGCTAATCCTTAGGGAAGAAGAGCAAAGACAACAGGAGGGCATTGACAGGAACCTCTCCATGGTCTGCACGGCGCCAGCGATGAACACATAACTGCCGACCTTCTCTCTTCCTCTAGGGCCCTCACGCCCAGAGTCCTTTCACCAACCAAGTGAGACTTCCTCTGGGAGACGTCAAACACAAAGCCAGTCCAATGCAGAGAGGAGCCAGACGGCAAACACAACAAAAGTGCCGTGAGGCTGCAAACACGGCAGGCACAAGAGCAAGCAGCTGGGGACAGAAACGGTCAGCAGGAAAGAGCTGCGAGGGATTTACAGCTGGCTCTGAACAAGCTCCGTCAGCACAGCTCACGGCACACACGAGCACATGCCTGAATGTGCTCTGGTGTGTTTAACACACATGCCACAGCTACACAGCAGAACTGGCAGTGTTAATTTAACTCTGACAGGGTTTATACGAGTCCGCACTGAGCAGCGAAGTTACGGCTCTGCACTTCAGCGG
This sequence comes from Chitala chitala, assembly GCA_025773905.1. Lineage (NCBI taxonomy): Eukaryota > Metazoa > Chordata > Actinopteri > Osteoglossiformes > Notopteridae > Chitala > Chitala chitala. The sequence continues at coordinate 2,871,596 of JABJVR010000032.1, forward strand.
AACACAAGAGAGACGTTGAAGTTATTTAATGCACTATCTGTAAAAACATATTGTGAGCAGCTACGATCAAATTTTCAGAGAATATTACAGTAACGTGAAAAGGCATCTTGGGTAACTGAAATAGTAAAGAATGTCATAAAACATTCTTAGACGATCTGAGATTCAGAGACATTTATTTTACTGGAGGATTTCTGGTTTATGGGAACTTGACCTCATATCTCTTCCAGCTATTACTACACACATACAAACATATGTAATATGCAACGGTAATATTATAAAATCAGGTCAACATAACAAGTATACAGAGCTGAAATACAGGATCTATTAAAATGGAGATGTGCTGTATGTGGATAACAGGAGAATGTAGGGAATCTGGCCAGGAAGACGGAAACATATAGTATGTTGACGTTCCTGAGCCTGACCTGGAAGCCCTTAAAGGTAAGAGCTGGACAAGGGCACGGTTGGTGAATTTCACTAAAGGTTAAGACAGATGGTTTGCAATATAATTCACAAGGAAAACAGCCAAGCAAAGTAACACCACTAGTTCAGTGCATGCTGCCAACTACACTACTGAAATATTAAGATAAATTACAGCCTCATACCTGGAAGGGCATCCAAAATACATGGTCACAACCTTCACAGCTTAGCAGGCAAAACAATTAGTGTACCCAGTCCTTAGTTCAGGGAAACAACAGATGTCATGCCCTGCCTCCAGGGGGTGACATCCCCCTCACAGAAGGTTCGTTACCATTTACAAGCCCTGCTACAAATGCAAAGACACATACTAAATAACAGGTGTGTTTTCATACATAGAATCTGATGTTGTGCTTCATGTGTGCTTAAATTCCACAGCTTTTCCCTTTGTAGGTACAACAATCAAGCAGGACACTTGCAGTGAGAAAGTTGTGGTGTCTAAGGATGAGGGAAGGCAAGGGATGGAACTAATGAAATATGTAGGGTTGGGGGGTAAGAACAAATGACTCATCGTCAGACACTCTTCTCTCAGACAGAGACGGTATAGTCTCCAATCATCAAACAGTGGGTGTTATTCATGCAGACACAAGAACATACTAACACACTCACACACCTGCATTTGGTGACACACACAAATGTCATATCACAGAGAAAGGAGTCTTTCCCACAGGGACAGACAGTGAGGTCATGACTGCTAACCACCTTCACACAACTTAATTCATGGCTTTAAAAATCTCGACTGCTGAAAGTCTCGGGAAAGGGGCACCGTCTCCCACCAACAGAGGCTGCATATATGTGGCACTCTGACAGCTCCGAAAATAAGATTTGCTCTGTAAGCCCATTTGGGAAAAGTTTTCCAAAGCTTCTGATTAAAAATCAATTTAACTTTACAGACAGACTCTACTAAATCACACTTGTACATATTTTATTACATTGACTTACATGTTGATGAAGATTCTCAGTCATCCAGATGGAGCTGTCTGGAAGCTGAATCATGTAAACTGGACAGTTTTCTTCTTGATAGGAACATTTCACTACTCATCCAAGTAAAACTAGACTGAAGAAACTACTGGGATTAGCAGCGAAACGTTCCTATCAATAAGAAAGAAATCCAGTTCACATGATTCAACTTCCAGACAATTACTTAAACGTACTATCCATTTTATACCAAAATAGACAATAGTCTTTATGCCTTGTTCTTTTGTTTAATTCAGCTGTTACTGTTGTTTATAAAGAAAAGATGAAAATAAACGGTGTGTTTTTTGTTACTTATTACCCATCCGTGTTGTACTGATATGGGTCCTGTGTCTGAAAGTGTATTTCTGCAGTACTTCAGAGGAGAGGTTATGAATATTTTAAACATAAACTAGTTACGAATAAAGTGCAGTGTTGCTACACCAGCACTAAGTGGATTTTATTATACTGTTATTCATGAAGTGTCATAAAGCTATAACTTCAAATTTAAGATTTAAATTGCCATAAAAACTGACTTGACAGGATTTTTGTTTCTACAATTAGTATGTTTCAAATGGCAAGAATCAGTGATGCAACCACAATGGACAGTAATAAATTCAACAGAATAAATATCAACTCACTTTAATATAAACAGACAGGCAAGGAGAAAAAATTAAATGGTGATCAAAGCGCTTCTCCCAAAATTGGTTGCAGACCTGTGTGAGGTGTGTCCAGTCCTGACACATGAAACCCAAAACAGTTCCAACTGGTGTACCTGGTGTTCTGCTCAGGCATTCTGCATTTCTGAACCTTGCAGAACACTGTTGTTCCTTCCCATCTCACGCCTAGCATGAACTCTGGATGTTCTGGAATTGCCTTTTGACCTTGCAAGCATGAAACTGAGAATCGCAAAACAGAAAACACGCCAGTGGTCGGCTGGCCCTGCTCTGCACCCAGACCGGCTCTGTTTTCTGACTCACACAATCCAGTTCAAAATATAAAAGAACATCAAGGCATTGTACTGCTCAAACCTCCACAAGCATGTACACTTCCAGTGTTCCATAGTTAAATGATTATTTAATCTATATGGTTACATATTGCTATTTAAAATGTTAACCTATTTTCTTCAGAAAACAAGAATTACTTTAAAAATAAATAATGCTGTGATGAGAATGTTATTAATTTGTAAAATTAATGTATGCCTAAATTATAAAATGCTTATTTTTAAGATAATTAATGTATTCACTGTTGAACGTATTTCTAACCATGAGGATGGGAATATCGCCCTTCAGAATCCTGGTACTCCCTACTGCAAAATCTAAACTTCTAGCATAAATTCAAGTGTCATATGGCGGTTAACTTTTCTGTAAAATTTTGCCACAAGTCATATCAATCATGTCATGAAGAAGGGGAATTCTCCTGTAAGACAGTACACAGTCTGAGCACATAATTTCAGCTTGGTAAGCATAACTCCCCTCTGATCTTTTCCCCTGCACTTCCTTTTTAATGACTGTACCATTCTGGCATTCTTTCCCAGTCTTTGGAAAGGAGAGTGTTTCAGTCATCCCTGGAGCTCAGATTTGTATGAACCTACAATAACCTCATCGCTTCTCACCACAGCCTCTGGAGCTGAACTGTCTGGAAGCCGCAACAGACATTGTGCAGAGAAGCAAGCACTGCCGCTAGCATAGCACAGCAGTACATAGATTTGAATACAAGTTCTCTCTCACTTTTCCTCTAACAATAAATAATCAATGTTATTTATTATGTGGTGAGTTATAGTGCTAGGCTTCATAATTCTTTGCATAAAAGTCTTTCATCTGTACACACCCAGTCTGGGAGGTCAGTTCTTACACTCAATTCTCCCATTTTTTTCACTAGAGTTTTGGAAGCATCACTGACCTCAGACCACACAAAACTTCCCCTGAGCCTCTGTGTACTAGCTGAGAGATTTAAGGCTAAGATCTGGGAAACCCATCAATATAATTACTTTAGCGCTTTCATTTGACATTATTACTATTACCGTCCAAAGGGGTACATCTGTGAGAAAGATAAGGACACAAACAAACAAATAATAACAATCTCAAAACAAAAAAAGACTTGCTGCAAGTTCAGGTTATTAGAATTTCAAAGCAAACAGCATTGCATGTCACCTTCAAACAAGAAGCACAAGGACTTTGAACGCCAGGTTCGGGTCACTTCCTGCTTCTCAGTTTGGATTCCGTGACCAGTTGATATTCTTCTTCTCTTAATACAAACGGAAAAGCCGAACAATAACTTTCCCCATGGTTCCAATATCAGCTTCACACTGCCCACAGTCTAGCGTATAAAGCACAATATACACAAAGCCCATTCAAATGGAAAGGGAAACAGTTGCTTTAGGATGTGGGAGGGGTTCCTTTTCATGAGGACTGACTCTCATGTGCCACCCTTTAACTCCGTGTCACATACACTGTGCAGCAAGGTCTGCATACTGAGTGTTAAGTACCAGGTCCAGAGAAGCTTTTCACAGACTTCTAGTACAACACCATTTCCGACCTGCTTAATAGGAGAGAAAGCAGAATATCGTAAAGTTTAAAATAACTGCATAATTAATAATCAGTTGACTAAATAATATTGCAGGAACAAAAATAATTTCTACAAACGTCTAAAAAAGCAAACAAAATCTGCACACAGTAAGTACAATTTAAACTGAACGGCTACTTCATATCACAGAGTGTAACTGGCACCTCAAGATTTCACGCAGCTTTTGCCTATTGTCTATTGTCAAAATCCATTTCCATCCTTAGTTCTGATTTTGGCAGTTGCTTTGGGGAAAATGCAGACTGAACTCTCTGTGCAATGTTGTTCTAGTTATAGGAGTCTCTACCTTTTCTTTTCACATTGGGCTGACACGTTGTGCTCCACTGCTAACAAGACAGTTAAAATGCAAAGTCTGCACACAATGACATCACATCTTGTTCCAAGGCCTGTCAACCTTGAAAAAATCAGGTACCACTTCTGGTTTCTAAGCCTAAACCAAGAGTAATACCCAGGATTATTTTTGCAACTCTGAAGAGAATTCACGTCCATATGTTTAAACCTTATTCGGTCAACAACTTGCATCCCCTTAGGCAGTTAAATGATTCATTTGTTATTGCAATCGAGAGCTGGAAGAGGGAAGATTTGTGAATGTAGAACATAAGGAATTCATTGACATTTTTTTTCCCTGAATTGCAAGCATTCCGGTTTATTTTCTGGAGAACATAATGTTTGTTGTCCAAGTGAGCCATTGGGGCACCAACTGAAAAAACGTTAAGTCAGAGAATCGTTTTAAGGAGCAGACGCACAGCGAAACTTCACCGTGGTATAAAGAGACCGCGAGCTGACACCTGGAGGCGATCCACATGTCAAGATGTTCGGCAATTGTGTTCACCTTTTAAAGAGAATAAAGGTGCAAATATATTTTCGTGCCACGCTATGTATCGATCATAATTGTGTGCATTCCTTTGATTGCTCCATATTAACCCATTCACGTAGCGTGATCTGTAGTGTCTGTGGAAGCGCACCTCTAGAAGCGCACACACTGGTGGAATTCCTTAGCAATTCACTAATACACAGTGTTGCATGTGGTAAGACTACAATAACAGGAAATTCACGTGAACACATCTTCTAGTTATCATTTCGTAATGCATTTCTCTATTGTGTATTTCGCGTTTAGGCACAATGGTACATGAGATGATGCGTATATGTGACTCTTACTTACGATGGTAAATAAAGACGTTTGTTCAAATCTTTAGCAGATGGACTGAGTTGGGTCAGTGAGGACGTGACTTAGGTAAACCACTGAACAGACCACAGCTGCCTCCCCTCTTTGTCCAAGGCAACATTCCAGCACCGCGACTGATTCATTAAAAGGACATTATACTGAAATTTCCCATCCATTCAATACAGCCTCACCGCACTAAACCCACAAAAACCGTGCTTGATAAACTGAAGGGACGGTCGTTTTGAATAAAAATACTAAATTAATATCTGTACACAAATACATAAGACATTTGCAATTATTTCACTTAACTCCCGTTAAAACCCGATATCAACGCAGGACACTACATTGTTGAAGGCGTATGTATTTGTCGTGTTGGTTGGTTATGGCTTGACTTTGCCCTGCTTACAATGCGGTTGCTTTTACCAAGTAGCCTCCATTTAAATTATGGCTACAACTGGTCACAAGTAAAAAAATGTGATAAACTGACCTCTTTCTGTTTAAATATGGACTTTAAAATGGGTATGCCGTATGGCGTCTGCACTTACCTTCACAGGTGTAGGCACATAGAAAAACTATATCGGAGTCCCGTTTACAACACAGACGCAAACGTCTCTTAATTCAGACAATATTCCCAAATTCACGGCAACGGATTCTTCTCCTCCAGGAGGAAAGTGCAAGAACAAAGCATTTCTTCGTCTCCGAAAACGGTCAAGTCTATTCACCCCCCTCGCAATAACGTTATCATTTTTTTCCCTTTTCAGATGCTGTATTCCTACTATTGGAAACGACACGCCATCCCTTCACGCGTTTGCATAGGCTGAACACCGTCTCTTCTGTTGTGTGGTGGTCAGTCAGATGCCAGACATCCAGTGCATCTGAATTTAAGTGTTTCTCTGTGAAAAGACACTACCGATTATGTTCCAGCTATATATCCTCTTTAAAGACATTTAATAACACATGTTTTATTTTTCTTAAAAAAGGCACCGCCTACAATATATGGTGGGGAAAAAAACGAACTGTTATGAAGTTTGAGAAATTATGGTAGTATTTCAACACAGAATGCCTGTACAACTAGCACGAAGCCGATCATAAGGAGAGGCGAAGATCTAACTGGAATAGCAGTAACAAATACCCCCTACACACACACGCGCGCTCGCGCGCACACACACACACACACACACACAAATACACACACGCACGCACACACACACTTTCTAAAACGCCCTGAGACGTCCTAGAAGTTAACTCCTCTCCTTCTATTTGGAACAATTTGCTCGGGTCAAAATGTTCTTGATGATGAAAAATTACACAATGAAAAACAGTTTGTAACAGTGAAAATATGTTATGTGCTTTTCATTCATTTTCAAGAATGTAAAGTCAACCACATTCACAGACTGCTTATGCCAAATGAGAGACTGGTTTTGTTCTTCTAACTGATATGTAAAAATATCTAACGAAAGTAAAATTGCATTAACTCGAATATAAACGTTTGCTGTTTTCTGATAATCGGATTATGATGATGGTGAAGATGGGAAGTTCGGTTTTCATTCTGCTCGTCCTAATGAGGATTTCGATAAAGGAAGTCTTTTGTCGTCTAAAACTACATGGATGACGGATTTGTTGAAGAACATTTGATTTCCTAAGAACAAGTGAGCAGATGAAGAACAGTGATGAGTTACTGAAGAACACTTTTACTACCTTATGAGTCGCTAGTTTAATGCAAGGAGATAAACCTGTTTTAAAGAGCATTTAAGATGCCCTTGTACATAGGAGTCAGGTCCAGAAAACTGAAAGTAAAAACTGTAGAAATTACAACATCTGAACCAGTAATCACGTTTCCTCTCGCAGGGAAACAGCACCAAATCAGACCTTATCAAGAGGTTTTTCCCCGCCCTTGAGTCACAGGCGCTTCAGACATGCAAATATAAACCAACGTTTTTTGGATCAGTTTTCCCATGACGAAATGTCGAAAACACGAAGTTTTCCATCAGCTGGCAAAGAGAACATCTATCATCTTTGTTGTTGAAAAAAAAGGAGCTAACATATGAATTCCTAGAAAAAACGTAAAGCGTGACAAACATGATTCTCTCCAAACATGGAGACTTACGTACTTTTTCACGTTAACATTACGTTACATGATTAATTCAGGTACGAACTTTATCAGAACGATATAAAATGGCCAATTATGTTTGTCTTAACAGAGTACTGTACGCCATTAATTCATTGATGTTAGGATTATATTGTTACTGTCATGGCTGCAGACAGGAACCGAGACAGAAGAGGTCTAGGAGCAGAAACTTTATTGAAAAGAACATAACAGAAACAAAAAGCCAAACAAAATAACAACACAATGAAAATGAAACCAATACTAGAGAACAAAAACTTGGAAACTAGAGGCACACAAGGGAAGAACCAGAACATAGACAAAGACACAAACCAGGGCCAGAGACAAACACCAGACAAGGCCAACCAAAAGAGTTCAGGCAAAGTCCAACATACAACACTCAGTTTAAATGGAGAACTAAAGAGAACAAGCACCAGGTTTGAACACCTAGAGAGAAAGGAGAGTAAAGGGGCAGAACGAGGAGGCGTGGCCACAGGAGGCGTGGCCACAGGCAGCACGTGACAGTTACATTACATTCTTAATTACAGGTAACCTGCTAACTCTACATAGAAGTCAAACACCCAGGTGTCTTAACATTAAACAATTTCCTTCTCATTCCATCCATGCTCACAAAACTTAATATTTATTAAATCAGGCCTATGTAGTGCATACAATCTTACTAGTATTTGTAAATATGATGAACATAATGAGTATTTGTAAATGTGATGAATGGAATTATTAATCACTAGTAAAGGACACTATGAAACTTGATCATCCCATACAGACTGATGTGCCCTACATCGTGCAGCCCTTATCGTGCTATCCAACACGTTCGTTTGTTATCAGAATGTTTCACTCTCCAGCCCTTGATCAACATATGATCAACATGATCTCTGATTGTCTTTTTTTCACACACTGACTTGTTTTGTTTAGTATTGCTCATTAAACTTCTATATGTGTATGTTTTGTGTTGTTTGTTGCGGACTATTACACTGTTAAACAGAATTACCCATCTGTGATAAATAAAGTCGTCTTAATCTGAATCTGAACATGTGAAACACATCTGAAGAGTGTTGTGGCATTTTTAGGAACATATACTGTTTCTAAAGGAAGAGAACATCTGAACTTTACAAGACTACCATGTCCTTAGGCTATGATATTGGAAATTGGGGGAATTATATGGAGTTATAGTACTAGACCTGCCCTGTAAACCATGGACTGTAAAAGACTTACAGCATTTCTTAGGACTTCTTTTTTCTTAGCAAAATATCACAGTTATATTGGCATGTACAGCAAAACCAGCAGTATTAATTACAGTGAGCTATGGATACTGTTATGGGAACGCTAAATCAAAGAAGTAAGCCTTCAGTCAGGATTTAAAGACTTAGGCACACATAACCAGGCAGACTATTCCAT
>JABJVR010000032.1:2880391-2898473 GCA_025773905.1 Chitala chitala
AGGCACTTAGGCACACATAACCAGGCAGACTATTCCATAGGCACTTAGGCACACATAACCAGGCAGACTATTCCATAGGCACTTAGGCACACATAACCAGGCAGACTATTCCATAAACTAGGGTCCCTGTAGCTGAAGGCTCTAGTGCCAATATGTTTGGGTATGCATGGAACAAAAAGAAGGCCTGCATTCTGGGTACTTTGGGAATTATTTGGAGGACAGTATATGTATTAATCAACTAACTCCATTAAAAATACTGGTGCTTTGCCTTTGAGTGCCTTACATGTTAACAGGAAAACTTTGAAATCAGTCCTGCATTTAACAGGAAGCCAGTGGAATGGGGATAGTAGAGGATTTATATGGTCATACTTTCTGCTCCCAGTAATAATTCTAGCAGCTGTGTTTTGGATGCGCTGAAAAGTGTTTAGGGTGCAGTTTGTACTTCCAGAAAGTAAAGCATTGCAGTAGTCTAACCAACTGTAAACAAAAGCATGAACATATTTTTTTCAGTATCTTCTGTAGTGAGAAAACACCACAGCCTAGCAATATTTCTCAGTGGTAGGAAGCACATCTGTGAAACTGCATTAACATGAAAGCCAAAGGAGAGGTTTGAGCCTAAAATGACACCTAAATTATGCACTTAGTCCCCAATGGAGGGAATCAGGTTGGCAGCATTGAGGCTGAACTGAAAGCACTCCTAGCAGGATCATTACCCCCAAACAACAAGATCTCAGTTTTATCCGTGTTTAATGAGAAGCACATTTTACTCATCCATCTTTCAATGTCTTTGAGACCTTTAACTAAGGTGTTAGCTGATGCATTATTATTTTTAGGTTTAACCATATGGTATAACTGAATATCATAGGTATGATGATTGTTATTATATTTACCTAAAGGTAACATGTAAAGGGAGAAGAGTACTGGGCCCAGAACAAGTCCCTGTGGTACTCCATATTTAAGTGGTGACATGGGTGAGGGTGCACTGCCAGTGGTCACTTTTTTTTTCAATTTGTAAGATAAGAAGTAAACCACATAAGAACAGTTTCTCTAAGGCTAACAACAGTTTGAAGGCAGTTTACCAAAATAGAATGATCAACAATATGAAAAGCAGTAATAAGATCTAATGAGGACAACTATGTTTGCTGCATCAGTAAAATTATAATATCAACTGTACTCAGTGCATTTTTGGTGTTGCCTTCTTGTTGGAATCCATACTGAAACTTATTTAATAAACGGTTGATTTCCAAGTGAACACACAGCTGTTTTACAAAAAAGTTTTTTCCAGAATTTTAGAGAGAAAAAGAGACATTTGAAATAGGTCTATCATTACTAATTACTTCTGGATCCAGATTAGGTTTTTTAAGCAGTAGCCTAATGACTGTACCTTTCAATGAGTCGTGTTCAACACCTAAAGTCAGGAAAGTGGTCATTAGGTTAACTAAGGGTCCAAAAACTTGTTGTGAATCTAAGCAGTTGCATTAGAATGGGGTATAGTGGACTGGTGGTGTTCTTAGGCTTACCTATCAATTTTTTAAGGTCTAAGGTATTAATTGATGCAAACTCACTAAAAGGATGTGTATCTAATATTGTTGGTGGGCTTGAAGGGGGTATATTGGAGATGTTGAGTCTAATGTTACTGATTTAATTGTTAAAGAAAGTAATAAAATTATCATTAGTAATACTGAAAGGTATTCTAGATTAAGCTTTAGAAGTTAACTTTGCCAGTGTTTTAAATAGGAAGTGGAAGTTTTGTTTGTTGTTATCAATAAGTTTAGAACAGTATTCTGAATGTGCCCTATATACTGTTTCACTGTACTGTACTGTCTTAGGTTGTTGGACCATGCTGACTGAAATAACTCAAGATATGTGGACTTTTCTTGCACTCAAATTTACGGCGTTCCTGCTGCAGACTCCGTGTATATTCATTCAACTATGGAGAGAATCTGGATGGTTCTAAATAATTTAGTTTTTAGTGGAGTTACTTTAAAGTCTCACTGACGACTATATTAAAGTTTAATGTAATTTCATTATTACATGCAGTGTGAATGAAAACTGTTTTATGTAGTATCTATAACGTTTTTAAATTTATCGCTATTCAAATGGCAAGTTGTAATAACCTTTTCTGGCACCTGCAGAGAAGAAAGTTTAATCTCAGAAGTGACGAAGAAATGATCAAAGCAGGAATTACCTAATGGACACACTAATAAATGAGATATAATCACCAAACTCATTAATAACATGTCTGTGGTCCTGGAGGTCTATAGATTGTAAGTAAAGACACAGATTAATCTGATGCAATATTAAGCAGCATAGCTTCAAATGTAAAAGTCACTAACTGTTTTTGCCTCAATTGCAAGAGACTCATCAAGGACAGCAGCCATGCCACCTCCACGTCCAGCACTGCGGGTCTTATGTAAGTACACTATACTAACAAAAGTATTCAGCCACCTGACCATTACACCAACAGGGACTGAAATGACATGGTAAATACATCAAATACATATACTTCAGTATGGAGTTGGACCCCTTTTGCAGCTATAACAGCTTCCACTCTTCTTGGAAGGCTGTCCACAAGATTTTGGAGTCTGGAAGTTGAATCATGTCAACTGGACTTCTTTCTCATTTAGAGTCATGCAGAAACGTTTCACCTTTTATCAAAAGGCTTATTCAGACTGAAGAAATGAACTGAATTGAATTGAATAGAATGTGCTTGTGTGTGTGTGTTTGTGAAGTTTGTGTGTTTTTCCTGTACTTGCACAGATTTCCTCTAGGTCCTCTGATTTCCTCACAGGTTAGGTGAATTGGGAACTGCAATCTGGCCTTAGTGTGTGCTGCTGGGTTGTTGTGTGTGTGTGTGTGTGTGTGTGTGTGTGTGTGTGTGTGTGTGTGTGTGTTGTGATGTGCTGCTGCCCTGTTCATGGTGATCCCTGCCTTGTGCCCTTGGCAGCCTGTACAGCATTATAAAGTGTGTAATACCGTATTTGTGGTTCTTATTTCCTATAAAATCTTGGTGGGAGATAAGCAGAGTATAACATCTTTTGGTTGTGCCTGTGTCTTTAACTGCTTATGTGTCATTACCAAAGCTGGACGTTTTTAGATTTATGAGGCCAAAGACGATTGTCAGGGGTGTGGGTGAAATGCTCCACACATATAATTGAACCTAATACACATATAATTGAACCTAATGCACAAACAGGCATATTTCCAAAGGACTGATGTATACTAGCTCTGCAGTCATGGAATCAAAAGCAAATCAACAGAATATTTCCACTGTGTCGTTTCTCACTTCTGCTTTTCACTCTCAAGCATTAAAATGTGTGGAAGCCATAAAACTTAATTCAGCAAAACAAGATGTCAATTTCAATTGGTTGAAATGTCTGTCATGTAGCAAATTTCTTTATAAGTTTTTTTTAGCAGTGAAGAATTTCCAACAAGTTTAATTGTCCCCATAAGTAAGTTATCAATACGTTTCTGTATCCAATGTTCAGGGTAAAAGCCAATGTTCCCCCAGGCCATACAATCACCAAACACTCTTAGAAAGACTATAATGATACTGGATTGGGTAGCCCTTTGCTTTCAAAACAGTCTCACGTCTTTGTGCCATGGATTACACAAGATGTTGGAAACATCCCTGACATTTTGATCCATACTGACATGACTGCATCATACAATCTGTACAGATTTCTCAGCTGAACATTCATGCTGTGAATCTCCTGTTCTCCCACATCCCAAAGGTGTTCTGCTGGATTCAGATCTGGTGACTGGGAGGCCGCTGAAGACCACTGAACTCATGGGCATGTTCACAGAGCCAGTTTGACATGAGTTCTGCTTGGTGACATGGTGCTTTATCATGGTGGAAGCAGCCATTAGGAGATGGGCAAGCTGTGGCCATAAAGGGATGCAAATGATCCGCAACAATGGAAAGCTGTGGCATTCGAGTGATGATTTATCAGTATTATTAAGCTCAAAGTGTGCCAAGAACACATTTCCCACACTAAAAATAGCATTGACTGTTGACACAAGACAGGTTGGATGCATTGATTCATTTTAACATCAAATTCCAACGCTACCATCTGTGTGCCTCTGCAGAAATGGTGATTCATCACACCACGTGAGGTTTTTCCAGTCTTCCACACTCCAGTCGTGGCGAGCCTGTGCCCACTGCAGCCTCAGCTTTCTGTTCTTGGCCAACAGGAGTGGAACCCCACATGGTCTTCTGCTGCTGTAGATCATCAGCCTCAATGGGCAGCATGTTATACATCCTGAGATGCTTCTCTGCTCACCACAGGTGTAACGAGTGTGTATCTGAGTTACCGCAGCCTTTCTGTCAGCTCGAACCAGTCTGGCCATTCTCCTCTGACCTCGCTCATCCATAAGGTGTTTCCATCTGCAGAACTGCTCGTCACTGGATGCGTATGTGTAAAAATTCCAGGAAATTAGCAGTTACAGAACTACTGAAACCAGCCCATCTAACACCAACAGTCACGCCATGGTCAAAAGTAACTGAGCTCACATTATTTCTCCATTCTGGTGTTTGATCTGAATGCTAACTGAAGTGGTTCACCTATATCTGAATGATTTATGCGCTGAATTGCTGTCACATGATTAGATGACTGCAGGAATAAGCAGATGTACAGGTGTTCATAATAAACTACTTGGTGAGTGAACATTATACACCTAGATGTATAAACTGATTCAAGTTTCCCCATGCAAGTGAAATTGTGCAATGGGAGCAAAGTTTAATGACATTACGTCGGTGGGTACCAACTTCATTTAGATTTGGCAAATAGAAAGACAGTGAAAAGACTGTCCTGTAGAACATAAAGGCACTGAATGCATGGCTACATCTCTGTTGCCAATGACAATCACCTGAGCCTTGACAACAGAATATAACCTTCCTTGCCATTGCCAGACAGGCGAGTTTTCTGTATTCATGAATAGACATGAAGTTTCACACTGTTCCTGTCAAATGATGGTGCATAGTCCCACTTCCAATCAGTGTGTCTGAACACGTCATCAAAGCAGGAGAAATGCTGAGCGCTTCAGTCGTAAATCTATCGTTACAGGCCTTAAAATTGCTCTGGCTGGAAATCCCCTTTAAATCTTTATTTAAACACAAAGATTAAATTAAGTTCTTTTTATTATTTACCAGAGAGTATTACTGCATGTAAATGCATAACATGGTCCATGAAAAGAAGACTTGTTTTTTCACTTTGCTGTCCAAGTCAGTTCTGTCCTGCTCTTGATCCTTTAACTACACAGGAGTAACAAGAAAGCTGTGCTTTAAAAAAAGTCAACATTAGTATATACAGATAGGGTTAGCACCTGAAAAGTATTACCCAATGACTCTTAGTGTTTCATCATTGGACAAAGTTAAAGGGGCATTTTGGGTCATATTACTACTACTATAGATATGGTTAACAATACTTGAAAGGATCAAGATTTGCTAGATGTTTTCTAAGAGAATAGGGGGAGGGATAATGTTTGTCAGTTAGTCAGTTGGCTAATGTGACTGACCTTCAGAAAACACACAAGGGTGGAGTGAAGGTCACCAGTGTAACACTGAAGGGTTTGACCAAAGTAAATATTCAGCAACAGGTAAAACAGCCTAAAGGTGTCACTATGGAAAAGTACAAAGGTAGCAAACTGTAAGACCACAAGCTACCTCATGGCTAATGGGTGGAGGTGGTGTTTAAGGTAACTAAGGGATGGAGGTGGTGTTTAAGGTGGCTTAGGGATGGAGGTGGTGTTTGAGGTTGCTAAGGGATGGAGGTGGTGTTTAAGGTAGCTAAGGGATGGAAGTGGTGTTTAAGGTAAGTAAAGGATGGAGGTGGTGTTTAAGGTAGCTAAGGGATGGAGGTGGTGTTTAAGGTGGCTTAGGGATGGAGGTGGTGTTTGAGGTAGCTAAGGGATGGAGGTGGTGTTTAAGGTAGCTAAGCCCAGTCTTGTTATCCTAAAGGCTGAACGTTCCTACCAGTAAAAGAGAGGAAATAGATGAAGTCCCCAGGGTAAACAAAGAGCCAACATCCTGCTCTTCACATCTCGCTTACTAAGGGCAATGTTCTGCTGTGCACTTACCAGGCTTAGGAGTAATAACCCAGGAGGAGCAGTGACCCAGGAGGAGCAGTGACCCTCACCTCCCCGCCTTCCTGCTCTGACTTGAGCAGGCCCCTGCACAGCACATGCTCTAACAGTGCCCCAGGAGGAGCAGTGACCCTCACCTCCCCATCACACCATCATGTCTGCTGCATAAATTTGTCCCCTTTTCTTTTTTGTCTTCCCGTTTTTCCGTCTCAGTTTCCTCTAGTGTAAACCAATCACCTTTTATGCCAAACATACATTTCTTTATTATTTGTAACTATGTTAATGGAGTTTAAAACAAGAAGGAGGTTGGATCAAAATGTCATTACATTTTTAAAAATCTATATATGGTACAATACAACATTGGGCATTTTCTGGTAGGTTATGTATTTGTACAGAAATAACAGTATTTATATTATAATATTATTAAAGTTTGCTTTTGCTACGAATAATAAGAAAATGCTGCACCGATATCATGAGTAGTCGTTGTGCATTTATAAAACTTGTAAGATCGTAGATTTAAATACTGGGCCTTGTAAAAGTTGTAGAAAGAAGACCAACCACACAATAATATAAATATAATTTAGGGAACACATTTATACAGTGAAAGCTGAGTGGGACTGAAAATGTAGTGATAAAATAGACAAACCACACAGCTGAAGATGAGGACCTGCTGAGCAGAATTCCTTATCATTTACAGCACACACTGTATGTGTGTCTGGCTGCTTCTTAATGCATTTCCATTTGGTTGTTTTCTCTCCTGCAGCCCTGCAGACTCCTGCAGTGCTACAGAAGTACTGACTCACACACACCAACTTGTTTTCTCTGCTGGGAGCTAAACCTCTCTCACGGCTGCACACACACGGCCTTCTTTCCTCTGAAATGTAACCGCCTTTTCAGGGATGACTCAGTACTGTCAACACTGTGTGAAGCATTTATAATGCATATTATGTTTACGTCTGCATAACGTTTGGTGTAGACGACATACCTCCCTGTAAAATACATGGGAGTTAGAAGCTGTTAGAAGAGCTGTGATAACACACCTTTCTAGCAATCCCTTCTGGCCTTCAACCCAATGGATGTGTCAGAGCTGGGCTGGTGCCAACTGGGTTCTAGAAGCAGCCCTAAGGTAGGCTCAGCACCAGCTCCTAACGGCTGAGGTGGCGATGCAGCCCCCACCCCATGATCGGTGGAGCTCAGCCAGTGTCGCATGGCATTCAGTGTGAAAAGATTCACCTAATTATAGTGGTTGGGGAGCTTGATCAAACATGTCTCAGAAAACCTGCAGCACAACAATAATGCAGCACTGCAACAGCGCAGCCCCACAATATCGCAGCCCTGCAACAACACAGCCACGGTGGTCATTGAGCTGTAACTGAATGCAGAAAGACTTGCTGGAAGAGGGAGACATATTGTGGAGAAAGAGCTTCAGGAAAGTGATTTAGAAGTCAGACTACCAGAAGCACTGCGCTGTTTCCTGAATGTTCTTTCAGATTTTTACTTAGTAGTATTACTGCACTCGTCTGTTCTGCAGCTCATAATAGAGGCTTTTTGAAAGTGTGTGCTTTGTCATCTGCACTGGGAGTACATGATATAGAAATTAGATGTGTGGAATCCTTGAGAATGAGGTCATGTACATACTTTGCGGTTCTTTGTCTCTAACTTTTAACCACAAAAACTGACTTCTTTTTGTCACTCACCTCAACCCACCTCTTCAAACCTCTCAGTTTTCGCATTAAAGGATTATTTGTTTTCAAACTTTGAAAAGACAGATGGTTCCCTAAGAGAACATTTCTATAAGATCTACATCAACGAACATCGGATTATGTGAAAAAATTTACTTTTTTATTCTATGGATTTATGTGTAGATGATGTTTTTGTTCCGGGAATAATCACGTTTATTTTTTAAAAAAGGTCCTATTTTCTCATTTCTCTTATTTCTAATGGGTCTTTTATGTCATGCTATCCTTATATTGTATGTGTTTCATCGGTGACAGACAAGTAAGCCTGCTACTGACTTGTCATAAACAACTAATATCTGTTTTGAGGTCAGATTGGTTGTCGTATAGATGAAACTAGTAAAAGAGGTACACTGAATTTTCACATCCCCAGCACATCTGTGTGTGTGTGTGTGCGTGTGGGTGTGTGTGTGTGTTACAGGGAGGGGGAGGGTCCCTTGTGCGGGTGGAAAAGAAAACGGCCCTACTGAACAGAAAAGTGTCTAATTGTCTTGCTGAAATGACAGAGCAGGTACAGCCTGCATACCAAACCGCTTTTGAAGCAATCGCCTTAAGGAAATAAAGGTCTGAAATTCCAGCTGTATTCACACAACATGCTTTTCTTCATGTCTGTACATCTGAAAAGAGCAAATAAAATGTGTGTTTCTCTGTAGTCTCCCTAATCAGTGTACAATACAGTATTTTAAATACATATAAAGATACCTAGCCATAAAACATTTCAAAAACCAGATTTTCTCTATAAATCATATAGATCTTAGATCTTACAAACTTTGATTCTGTACATTCCAGAGAGCGACACCCAGAGGCAAAACAATTTTCTCTCTCTTTTTCACTCATTCTCACCTTCTCACTCACTCATTCTTATCCTCTCTCTCTCTCTCATTCATTCCTTCAGACTCTCACATCCACTGTCCTTCTCCCACACACTCTGTCATTCATTCATTCTCACCCTCGGGCTCTCACATCCATTCTCCCTCTCCCATACACTCTCACTCATTCATTCTCACCCTCTGGTTTTCACATCCACTCTCCCTCTCTCACACACACTCTCACTCATTCATTCTCACCCTCAGGCTCTCACATCCACTCTCCCTCTCCTACACACTGTCATTCATTCATTCTCACCCTTGGGCTCTCACATCCACTCTCCCTCTCCCGCACACGCCGTCACTCATTCACTCTCACCCTCGGGCTCTTACATCCACTCTCCCTCTCCCACACATGCTGTCACTCATTCATTCTCACTGTCTCATTCAGATTCTCTCAGTCTCTTTTGGAGTCACATTCACTCCAGGCATTTTCACATTCATACGGTTCATACTCTGTCTTTCTCATTGTGAACTGCACTATAGGAAGTTTGCTACACAAATTTAAAAAGACTTGGGGATTCTTGCAACGTCAAACATATCTGAACATAGTCCTAAAATAATCAACAGCCAAATTTACAAAATAGCATAATTTAGGCACAAGCAGAATATTTACATGTTTTGCATGGTTTGCATTCCTAATCTACCTAATGTACCTGAGCTCTGGTGTGTGGCCATTTCAAGACATCTTCTCAGTTGCTTTTGAGGAAATGTGCACCTTTCCTAACAGAACCCTATGAAAATGCACTGTGCTACCAGCAATCAATTCTAAAAAGACACAATGTCAATGCATGTGTCTGCACATGTGCGGGACCACGTTTATTTATAACAGCCTGCACATTTTCACAGACTGCTATGGCACCATGTGCATACTGTAAACTATCTTTCATGGCACACTGTGAAACATCAGCTCTCTCCTTCTACCTTCTCTTCATGTCGTCATGCACACCTAATGTCAGATTTACAGTGAAAATCTCAGCAGGAGTTTTTGATCTACACACATCTGACAAAGCAAGTGACAGAAAAGGGAATGAACAGAGCACGAAGAAAAGATGAAGGTAAAGCTGAAACCATAGCAACGTATGGGATGGAGAAATAAAAAGAGCGGGTGGGGGGTGGGGTCCGAATCTACTCTCTAGCCACCCAACAGACCCCTAAGTCGTCTGCCTAAACTATTTTCCATTTCATAAACATTTTATGATTCTCAAGGTTGCTTTTTATAACGAATGAGTCAGATCCCAACCCCCCCACCCCAAACCTCTGCCTTTTTAAGCACCATTAGCTGCCTGTGTTTTTTCCAGCTGCCACCAGATTTCCCATTTATAGGCACTGGGACCAACTATGCAGACACAAGGAAAAAGCAGGAGACAGAGATCGTGCTTGGGGGGTTACTGGGGGGGGGGGACAGAGAGGTGGAGGTTGGTTGGTGTCGTGGGAACAGCAAGCTGAGCCTGCGCTGTAGATATTAACCTCTCCTGAGAATTCACAACTGCTTTCAATTTTGGATGGGGGTCACTCAAATTACAGCCCCTTTTCCGCTTAAACACCCTTGACCCCTGCTAGAAAACCCCTCCTATTCTAGAGATCCAAAGACATGACATCATGATTTCATAAAAAAGGCTGTCCCCTCCCCCAACCATTAGTGTCACTTCCCTTGTTTTTGTTTCTCGACAATCCGGTTGATAGCTTAGGACCGATTGCAGCCACAGCGTTGTGCTGGTACCTTCCAAAGGGACTTAACTCAGCCCTCTGTCATATGAACTTCAAGGAGATACTCTTTGGGGTTGGGGGAGCGGTGTAGACTGCCTCTTCAGAGACACATCACTGCATCATTTTGGGATGCTTAAAAAAAACTTTATTGGGTGAGGTTTGCAGCAAAACAGACAGAATTGGGCAGTTTTACTTGTATGCTCTTGTGAGGAGCAAAACAGGCTCAAGCAACACAGAGCTTACCCTTCGAGAATGCAGAGAATCCTTCGAATCCATCAAGAATCTGGTTGAAGGTCACACTGAACAAGCAAAATTACGCTGGCCTGGGATGAAAACCAGATGTCTGCTATTACCAACAGTGCTCAGCGGGTTAGCAGGCCTGAGAACACAAGAAGAGATTTAAAACTTTATACGGACAGGGAGGGCACTGGCTGCACTACGTGGGACACGCTTCCTGCACTCTTCCAGCTCGTTAGAGAGTTTGCTCACAGCTGATGAAACCTGACAATACCTTCCCCAGTTTTCTTGTTAAACCAGGTTGTTTCTCTGCCCGGCCTGTTTCAGCAGGCTGACATCCTGCCCTAGTCCCCTGTCACAGTGTGCATGTCCTCATCCGACCAGACTGTCACACGGTAAAGCCAGGGGCTGTGTGTGTGGTAGAGATAGTGGAGGGCTGGGGGGAGGGGGGGTTTATTTCACATGTCTGAGAAGTGAGCTAATCTCTCTGTTTCGGGGCCGCGATTTCAAAACTCATTCAATGAGCCAAAATCAAAGTGCACTTGCATTTCAACGCTGGAACAGAGAAGCCAGCGCTGCTGCTTTCTACAGTTTATAAAGCCATTCTGTAGCGTTTAGAGTAATGACTGTAGGGACTGACACTGAGCAGCCCATCAGGAACATGTGGAAGGTCCCACATAACTTCTTGTGGGGTAATTCATTGGTTTCCTAAATCAGGACATTAAAGAAGGTTTAATTTAAAAATATATCAACATCTTCCAGTACCCTAGGATTTCAGGATGACTTGTACACCAGCTGAACATATTACTGTTCAAAATAAATCCCAGGATATCACACTGTACAAAAATGAATTTATTAATGCAAATTTTAGTTTTTCCTCAAACATTTTTGTGAAGGAAAGACAAAAAAGTAAGTCTGCATGAAAAAAGTAAGTCTGGTAGTAAAATCCCTGGCTGTCAGAGTCTGATTACTCCCCCAAGAGAGGAATTTGGGTCTTCAGCCCAGTCAGTCAATCCTTTTGTCTGGTTGCTCTGAGTGAGCGTGGCAGGGCCACAACCACCCCTCATATGCAATGTTTTCAAGAACCAAGGATATGTGAAGGGAAACGTGCAGAAAGAAGTAGAACACAGGAGTTTGGAATCCAACCATTTTAGTCACTTATGTTGCCATTCAGGATAAAAGAAAATTGCCGTGTTGCTTTTCATTAGGCTAATAAAACAGTACATTTTCTATGACTTAAGAAAGTCGGCTGTAGGTGTGTGCTTGAAAACACGTATGAACAATGTTGGCGGTGCCAAGTGTGCTGTGCAACAAGTTGCAATCCTGTAACTTTGTGAAATGCAGTCCAGAACGTAGACGAGTATTTGATTTGCAGCCACTGCCCTCTAGTGGACCTATTTAACTCCTGAAAACCATTATCTGGTTAAACTGTATATCCGATCAAAATTGAACTTTGTCCAACCTCCACATCATCTAGTCACTTCTGTGTATTATAAAAGTTATGTATCATTCTTTTACTCTGACTGCAAACATCTTGCCACATGCAAATGATTACGTACAACTGTTTGCCGTTTCTTACGTTATTAATTGCTTATGTCACGTTGATCAAAAATATACTGGATTGATGTTAGTCTTATCACCCCAAACCTCGAAGGGATTACTTAATTGCATACGTAAATCCATGCAAAATGGTCGAACCAGTTATCATAAACTCTCAACCATATTCTCTATAAATTTCTAAACCGAAAACGTGAATTACGTCCAATCTATTGCAATCTGCCACATATGTCTCACTTTGTGTTGTTGAAATTGATGTCATACATCAAAGCGTTGCCTTGTGCATTTTCAATTAGCTATCAAAACCTCAGCCATAACGAGAAAACAGTCACATCACAGTTACATTGACAACATGGCAAAGCGTTTGACATAAATATTTTTACTTTGGAGAGATAAAATACAGATTTTAAGAAAATTATAGACTTTTGCAGATAATCCTATGTGTAGTGCTGTTTGTACAAATTGTTTCAAGAAACACACTTACTGTTGTGAATGTTAAGGATGATTCAAGAGATATTCCATAGCAACTGAGAAATTGTAAAAGAAATTTAAAATAGTGCAAAATCACAGACATTTTAAACACATCAGGTTACTTTATTGACGTATACGTGTGTGTGTGTACTCATTTTCAATAACATTTTATTAAATTTTTTAAAATTAAAAGCCCAGTTTAGCTACATAATGTTACCTGCATGTTGTCATTCCTGTTTTATTGTTAAAAGTTAATAATGGCTCACTTATTAAGTATGACCTCATTCATAACAAAACCGTTTAAAAACAGAAGCCCTTAAAACCGAAGGAAATGTCCCCTTTGTGAAGTAGTACGCTGCATTATTCACAGTCCTCCCTTCTTCCTATCAAATTTTATGTTCTACAATCCACACACACACCAAAGTTGCACCTGACACAGCGGTGTGCATAAGCAAGCAGTTATAAACACAAATCTCTAAACAAAAGTACCTCGGGTTGTACATGGACCAGAAAAAAGATGTACAATAACTACTTCACTGCGTTTACATAGTTGCATTCATGAGCATATTAAAAAAAAAAAAAAAAAACTAGATTTAACCTGCATAAAAGAACCTGAGGCACTCCAGGCATGTCATGATAAAACACCTGCACACTGAAGCTCCTGAACTGGAGTGAAGGAAACCCGAAGTGCGTTTCACAGGAAGTTCCATTCGCAATTACAATTTAGTGTCCACACTGGTTCAGAGGAAGGCTCACAATCACACAAACGGTGCTTGCCAATGAGAACTGGGAAGACCGAACTGGGACCAGCATCACTTTAATGATGTTTGTTTGTTTAAATGATTTTGTCTAATCATTTTAAACAAACCACATTCAAGACTATTAGAAGCCTAAACAGGAATAAACTGTACGTATAATTTTCCCCATTTTATAAAAGAGCAGCATATTCCTGCCCCCTCTCCAAAAAAAAAAAAAAAAAAAAATTCAATCAGCTGGCACGCATAACTCCAAACACAATTTGTTACTGACATATGCAGATATACTTCAGTAAAATAATGTCCTTCACACACCTCCCTTTGAAGCACTAAGAGATCGGTGTCAATATGGGCACCGCAAAGGATGATGGGTTTTAAGAACCTATACACTCATAAAATGCTTATAAAGACCCATCATATGCAAAACTATAACTACAATTACTGTTCTATTAAAATATTATCACTCAGTATATATCTGCTTTAGCTTTCATGTGTTTAAATGTCTCTAAGCAAAAGCTCAATGGTTTTTATTCTTTAAATGTGTATAATAAGTGAGAGAAGAACATTTACTTTTTTCCTGGAGAAACAATAAATTTTAAAGCTTAGCATAGTGAGAAAAGGTCCAACAGAATTGCCCAGGATTCCCATCGCATGAGCAGCAGCTTAGGTGCTCACAGGTTTGGGTTTGTCATGTTCTGCCAACTGCTCCCCTGGCAGCAGCTCCTCCTTGTCATCACGTAAATGACGACTGCGACTCCGGGCCCTCTGCACCAAGAGCAGGATGAAGCCCCCGAGGAGCAGGGCTGACATGGCAGCCAGGGTGGCCACCAGGAGGAAGGCTGGGCAGGAGAAGCAAGTCACACAGTGCTTACTACAGCGCGTGCGTGCACGCACACACACACACACACACACACACACACACACACCTCACCCTGTCTTACTCACCTCCTACACCTTTGTGACTCAACCATCTCATAACAATAGTAACAAACGCAGTGTGTTTACTCAGAATTCTTCCACAATGTTTTACTTTAACTTGAACTGCCCTCCCACAAAAGCCTAATCCGACCTCCTAAACAACCGGTGCCTTATCACACTTCCTAGAAAGGGCAGTAAGACACTTTGACAGCCATCAAGGTAACCAGGCCATTGTTAGTAAGGGCCTTACCTGGAGTGTTCCTCCTGTGTTTGTGCTCACTTATATGACCTGCAAAAGTGGCATTTTAATAAGGCAAAATAGGCACAAAGGTAGACATACATCCCCTATGGGAACAGTATCACATGATCATCCTCACCTCTTATCAATATTGACTATACATTTCTTTAGATGGAAACCTTTGTACACCCCCATTAATTGTGAACAAACATTAAGAACACTTGCCCTGATGTCTTCTCACACTCACCTCCAACACAAGTGGACATGCACTCTTCCACACTGTTATAGCGGTTGTTGTTGCCTTTGCATCCCCCGTAGATAAAAGGCAGGCAGCTACCAGAGCTGGCATCAAAATAGAAGTTCTGGAAGGCTCCTCGACACGGGCCGGTTTCGTACGAGCCAGAACAGGCCTGCTCTGTACAGGTAACATGCACAGCTCAGCATCATCTAAACTTGGCTGACTTCAGGCTTTGAGCACTGTCATAGCCATGAGTACAACCTCAGCTCTGCTGTACCCCGGTGGACATTTCCTTACCGTTAGTGGGACTGGGAACCACGTTCACTGAAAGAAGAGAGGGGAAAGAAGCTGTGTGAAAGTGGGAACCGATCACATGGCTGTGAAATGCAATTTTTAAATTTGTGGCCATTAAAGGGCAGATTTATGCATGTATGCATGCGAATGCACGCTAAAGACCACCAAGCATTTTTAAAGGTTTAATAGAACTGCAAATTACTTCCATTCAAGAAATCTAATGCATTTGTAAATTCCTGTAATCTGCACCTTGCTGTACGTCAGTTAAGCTGTTCCAATGGAAAAGCACCTTCCAAATTTGGTGATGTCCATCATACCAATATAGACAGGTAACGTGTGGACAGAGAGGCACACAGGTGTGCAGGAGCAGCTACCTGTGCAGGTGGACATGCACTGCTCTGCTGTGGCGTAGTTGTTCTTGTTGCCTCCACAGCCTCCGTAGATAAAGAGCTGGCAGGAGTTGGTAGAACTGGTGTAGTAGAAACGTGGCATGGAGGCACGGCAGAGACCAACCTCGGGTGGGGCCTGGCACAGCTCTGAAAAGACAGGTGGAGGGTGTCAAGGCAACAAAGTTTCCACAAATCACCGCCCTACAAACCCGAACTACACCCACTTTTCCTTGGAAGATACAAGGTCATTATATAAAAAATAAATAAATAAACAACAACTGAACACTTATAGTATTAAAGGCAAAGATGAAATTAATAATAATGTATCACAAGAAGGAAACAAGAGTTACACAAAGTCAAGTGAACGAGATGATGTGCCAAAGGGAAATATAAACAGCAGCTAATGAGGAGAAATCTGACTAAAGAACGTGAGGGCTGCTGACTTGCCTGAAAACATACTGGAAGTCATCTGAGGCAGGGGAGAGGGGGCATCTGTGGAAATATTTACATGGGCCTTTTAACAGGGAGACGGAGGTGCATGATAAGAAAACACAGAGGTTCTCCTGACTGATCACTTCCACAAACCACTCTCACACACAGGCATCACCTTCATAGATGCATGGATGCAATGCAGACATACCCCTTCCAAACAAATCAACAGTTTTAATAATTCTCCCCGGACACACGCACACACACTTCATTTGTAAGAAAGAAAATCAGACTCTCAGCCAATCACATCTGTCAATGAGGTGGATTTTTCTGAGAAAACAGTTGGCAGACTCAAAGCTTTCTTAATAAAGTAAAAACGGACAACTGTGACATGTATACACAAAAGCACCCCGTAAGGGAAATGGCCACACATTCACATGCAGGGTCATTATCTACACACAGAAGCAGCATGTGGCATTAGGAAATTTCTGTATGTTACAAATGTCTGTTTGAGGTTCAGGGACTTCTGGATTCGTTATTCAGGGTTTTGTTTTTTTTTTTGATTACCCATTTATAAATACAAATTGTATTACATTAAAATGTGCATTAAAATTACAAAATCAGATATGCAAATACAAATTCCTCCTCTCAGCTCTCAGTTACAAAATAATAATAAAATACTTTCATACAAAGACAAGCAGCAGATGACAGCACCGTTACACATAATGTAACAATACAACGTGCCTTAATATGTACAAGTGAGAATACACTCTGTGGAGACAGACGATGGAGTTGTGCTGCATGTCTGCTATGTGACATTTTAAGATAAACGCACTTTGAGGTAGATTGTTGCGAAAGGTGATATACAAAAAATTCAACTGAATAAATAACATTACCAGCACAGTGCATTAAATATTATATAGGGCAACATAAGAACACAAATGGAATATTAACTTGCCCTCAGTGTGGAAGTGGCACAGAAGGTTTCATAGCCTCGTTTGCTATGGCTCCTCACTGCTCTGCACACACTGAGGGTCTGGGACAGCAGCATCCCTAACTGCAGCCAGGCTGTATTTTAAGTAGCTCTCATATTTTTTAATGAATGATGTCTACCTTGGACCACAGTTTGGGAAACTAGATCTTGTACATGTGCCAACACTAGCAATATGTATGTACGATACCACCAATTGAAGCATCCAATTAAATGCTTCGGCCACTGCGTGTGAAAAAGAAACATACTAGAGGCAAAAACAATGACAAAGTAAGTGTTTTTCATTCAAATTTTGTTTTTGACATCGTGAGAAATCACAAAATGAAATGAAATCACAAACCCAATATCCTGAATCGAACTGTGCTTAGCTGAGTGTATTGTTACATCCCTAAAGAAAAGTAATGCATTTGTTTACTGAAGAAAAGGTCAGCTGAAAGGTGTTTACTCAAAAAACTGGTTTATCCACCGAGGCAGCTGAACTACCAGTTTCAGGTTAACAAAAGCAGTAAAAAGCCCAACATTCCTTCAGAGTGCTTTTGTCTTCCCAAAAAGAAAATGTGATTGGGATATACTGACACACTTTCAACAAAATATTATCTTGATTTCAGGTGACAAAAAACAGAATTGCAGCAGTTAATATGAAGAGTTACAGTGACATAAAATGGATCTATTATGTCAACTCTGACACACCCTATTACATGCAGTCCTTACCTGTCAATAACAAACATCAAGCCTTTCTATAATGTACTGATTTTCTGATGTACTGGTATTTGTATTCAAGATGGTAAAGCTCTCTGAAGTTGCCAGTTTCAGTGCACATGGGCCCTTGACTTGACATCAGTTGACTGTAACCTAGATTGCAAAACACTTAGCAGGAGTTGCAGCAAACTGCAGCATCTGAAGCCACTTCAAGAGGAAATCCAGCTCTGCTGATGTTATGCAAACTTTTGTCAACATCACAATTACACAATCGGCACTGGTACAGATTGCTGCCAAAGAATGCTCCCCTTTGTACTGCTGCTAAAAGGCATTGTGATTTGTGAACTGTGAATGCCGAAAAGCTCAAAATACAATGATCAGGAACCTGACACCAGCTAATATCCTCTTCGGCTTTTAAAGGTATAATTCGTAATGGGGTGGAACATAAGGTATCCCTATATGCTGATGAC
>JABJVR010000032.1:2898573-2945564 GCA_025773905.1 Chitala chitala
CTGCCCAGCGCCGACTGCCGGCCCACAGTCAGAGTCAGAGTGACAAACAGCGCTACTGTAACATTCTAACTGCCCAGTGCCGACTGTCGGCCCACAGTCAGAGTCGGAGTGACAAACAGCGCTACTGTAACATTCTAACTGCCCAGGGCCGACTGCCGGCTCACAGTCAGACTCGGAGTGACAAACAGCACTACTGTAACATTCTAACTGCCCAGCGCCGACTGCCGGCCCACAGTCAGACTCGGAGTGACAAACAGCACTACTGTAACATTCTAAACATAGACATTCGGTTGACGACCGAAAGTCTGTATCAATTTAATTCGGCCAAAACCGAAAGTTTAATTGTTTTCAGTCGAAACCGAAACAACGCCGAAAGACGCAATTTGCCAACTTTCGGCACCGAAACCGAATTTCGGTCGGCCTCTATGTGTATAGAGAGCTGTATAACCACTTTTTATCTTAGGCTTCTGTTTATCCATTTTCAGTCTTCTGTACCTTGCTGCATAAAAAATCGATGTAATGATCATTTGCAAATATTACCAAGACCAACAAATCTATCATCTTGGTTATCAATATTACAAAGACCCAAGAGACAGGTACACAATGGAATGAACCATCATGATATACTGTGTGTACACAAGGTAACCAGGCTGGATAATAATGGTTGCAAATAACCAGAAATGGTTGAGAGTATTAGAAACTATCAGTTGCGAATGGTTCAAGGATATGTGACAATGTGATTGGTTAAGTACAGAATGAAATGTAATTGGTTTAGTATAGTTTTTACATTCTGACTGTATAAAAGAAGCTGAAAACTTGGGTTCAGAGCAATAACAGCAGGAATAGTTGCACTGTGGACCAACACTGCTTTGTTGTCATTTTTTGGAACACAGTTTTGACAAAATCAGAGCTCTGGGGTCTTTGCATACATTTGTGTAAGAATGATCAGTGCATGTTCCATTTACATACCACATCTTGCAACTCCTAACAAAGACTTTCATAGTCTCAGTGATGCGAAAACTCTGCTGAAATTGCACTGGACTTAGAAAAGTCAGTTTTCAAGATCTCTAGTACCTGGCTGAATCAAACAAGTTGTACCATTTATCATTTAATATTGTCTCAATCTCACACCAATACAACACTCTGGCTTCATGCAGCAAAGCATGAAGCAGTTCAGGAAAATGGCATGCCCTTTATCGAAATCTCTATCAAGAGACACAAAGCCAACAAAGACTGAACGCAAGAAAATGACGATGGTTTGTATATACACACAGGGTTGTTATAATCAAAGTTTCCCTATTCAGAGCTCTCTGTAGCTCTAATTCAAAGGCAAAATGGCACCAAATTTTGTAAAGTATAGTATTCAAGGAATAAGGAGAAGGATTCCGGATGAAAAGTGTAGTGCCAAAGTCTGCCCTAGATATAACGCTGTATTTCCGCCTATAAATATTAATTTTTATTCCCGCTCACTTTACTATCTTGATCGCCATGCAGTATAAAACACTTAAATATATAATTAATTAGCGGGACAAAAGGACAAAGCATGTTGTCACAGCGGCAGTGTACCCCCGTAGAACACGCTATGACTACTAGGAAAGCTGTGCTAAACTTCAACAACTACATTATACATGAGAACAACGTAGTAAAAGCTGTATATACGGCTTACATTTACATTAGAAATAGGTTTTTGCTTCGCCATAACCACCTACCCAGTCAATAACGTTAAGGTTCTCAATTTCTAACTTGGTTGAATCATAATAACTCGTTATAAGTGAAGTATTACAACCCAAGGTTTGAAATCGACGCTCCGATTAATCGACCTGATCACTGATTTGGACAAAGGCACATAAAAAAAACAAATTAGGAACAAACTTGCGGTCTGTACGCTGGCTAAGGAAACAATTACACTATTTTTAAGTGTGTAATGTATTGTTCTATTCACGGCAGCTTATGTCAGCTGATTTTAAAACCCCCGCGCCAGCGCTGACCGGGGAAATGAATGGGCGGCGTGGATCAATGGGGAGGCGGTGCTGACCCCCAGAGCTGACCCCCACACCGGAAGGACAACGTAAGTAACACAAACATGGCCGCACGTGGTACAGTGCGCTGGCTCGACATTGAAGCGCTGTGTTTCAGATGTAATAACTAGTTATCGCTCATAACTGGCGTGCCCGTCCTAGTTTGCTGGTCTATGTCATGTCTGTGTAATAAAGACTGTGACTGATTTAGTGCACGATGCTTGAGACAAAGTCGACTTGCGACAGTTTTCAGGCTCAGATAGCCTCCGTAATGGAAGTATTGGTAACAGCACTAATGTCCGAAATCAGGAAAGTGCTGAGAGAAGTGTCCGCAAAATTGGACCATCTAACGGGGTCATCTAACGTCGGGAAAGAAACCGAAACGTCTGCCGCAAAAGTAGCGCTATTGGAAACTGAAGTTAATGCGGTGAGCTAGTAGTGTAGTGTCATTGTTAGCAAGCTAATAAGATTTTTTTTCTTTTGCTGACATGACAAACCAGTTTAAACTTTGTTTTCGGTTAATTTGTGTTTCTATATGACAAAGTACGCTTTTTAGACATGTTGAATGTGTTATTGTATTAACGGTCTTTACAGGCAACACAAGTAGACACTTCCAAGATGGTCATTATGCTCCATCACAGGTGTTTTTAAATCAGTCATCCATTTTAGTAATACCTACATCCAACACGAGTTAACTGGTATTATCAACCGATCGTGTTAAGCGACTGCTACCTGTCGTATAACCTTTATAAGGTTATCTTTAATCTGTGTCAGAAGTGTCAATATATGTATCTGACTTTTTTTGGTGGAGTATAAACATTTTCTGTAATCGTTGTGATTAAAATTATATCATATGCGTAACTGAATTTTAGATAATTTAAACTGAATCCCTAGTGACATAAAATTTAGCCTGTAGACGGTGCTCATGCGAGATTGCAATGTTGTACCTTAGATTATGTGCAAGTGTATTACCCTGTAGGATGAATTTCTGCCCATTGTGGAGAACCTGGCTAAAGAGGCCATGCAGAAAATTTGCTGTCTCATCAACGAGAACACTGATACGCTGCGTCTGGAGGTGGCGCGAAGTCAGACGGAGAGTGAGGCCTTAAGGATGAGCGGTCACGCAATAGAGGATGACCTGAGAACAGTGCAAGGATGCTCAGGAGGAGCGTCAGGAGAGGAGGGGCGCGAGGTGAAACAAGCAGGAGGAGGGGGTATGTTCACTTGTCTTATCTTCACAGGTACTCTGGATACAAGTGTAGGGGCATCCATCACGTCATGGTACATGCATCTCATTCTTGTGTCATGCAGGTGTACTGAAGTCTGTCATAAGAACATTTAATAAGGGCAGCGGCATGGCCCAGTAGGCCATGTTCCTGCCTTTATGTGTACGCTGGGCATGTGCGTCTCGTTTTGGTGCGGGTGTACTGTTATTCCTTCAGCTCTTCCTCATCACACACAGCCCTCTAATAGAACACATGAGTCTAAACTGCTGTTTAATCTACAAGTCATTTTACCCTGATGGGTGAATGGATGTTTAATAATTCTCCACACCTTCATGACTTTTTCAGTGGAATGTTTTCCCAGTCTTCATCAAGGTGGAAATGCGGAGAAAGACACCGCCCTGCGCTCTGTCTCAGTGGACCAGGTTAGCTTAGAACCCTGTTCCTCTGATCTGATGAAGGACTCTATAGTGGCATTCCCATTCATAGTCTCCATTATAAACTCTTTATTCTGTAATGTTAGCATGCCCAGGAGGGGCTGAGCAGCCAGTCAGCCTTGGGCCCCCAGAGGCGTTTCTCTCCACACTGTGGAGTTTTTGGATCCTGTCCTCTGTTGTTGTCTGGCTTTATCTTTAACGTCAACCATCCACCTGCTGTTAATTATGTAACGTCTAACTTCATCCTGTGAAGTCCTTTTGAGGCGATTTGTTGGAAAAGACACTATATTAAAATGAATTGATGTTACCTGCAGCAGGGTGGCTGTGGAATAGTGCATATTAATCTCTTTGCTAAAATTTAGTTCAAATTCAGGTTATTGACTGTTAATTTTTGTTTGCTTGCCTAAGTATACATATCTGTATAAAAAGGCTGTATATATACGATTTGTTTTTTAAATAAAAAAAAAATTGCTGTTTCCAACTTTGTTCATGTGGGTTTGTGAAACTAAGTTAATGTATTTGTTCCCTAACATTGTACATCTGGAACAGTCTGTAGTTCTGGAGTCAGTTGGAATGGTGATTATCAAAGATGAATTATTTGAAGAGGAATCTGAATGTACTGTTATGCAGGAAGGACGAAAGATCAGCAGAGATGGTAAAGCATTTCAGATACAATGATAAGAGTGTTGATGTTTGACTATTAAAATAAAAATGCTTTTGAGCTTCATATAGTTTTTTTCTTTATCTCATCTTCAGGACAGGAGTATCTTCTCTCTAATTCTGTGGAGCGCCTTGAATCTCAGGAATGTCTAGAAGACGGAAAAATGCCTGGGAGCTGCTCGGAACAGAAGGACATTGAGTCGACACCAGAAGTGATAATACAGGACCCTCAAATGAACAGTGGCAATAATGTGGAGGCACGTCCGAATAAGGTAAAACATGCTGTAGCCAGGAGAACCTCCAGCAAAGGAGAGAAGCTGTTACGAAGTGCATTCTGTATGAATAGGGCTAACCTTAAAATGCAACAGTCTGTTTCAATGGTGGACAAGCCATGTAACAGCACTTCATGTGGAAGAACATTCATGATGCCCCAGAAAGCACGCACGCAGGGTAGGGCTGCCAAGGGCTTTAAGGTAAAACGGTTTCATGAAGAGCAGGAAGGCAATTGTACAGGAGAGGTGGTATGTCATGCCGATGCGTTTCTGAAGTGCGCTGTTCATGCAGTCCACACTACTGAGCAGGTAAAGTCCAAAGAAGTGAATGGATTTACCTGTTCGGTGTGTGGTAAGAGTTTCAGTCAAAAGCACAGTCTTAAGACTCACAAAATGGTTCATTCTGCTGACAAGCCATTCAGATGTGCGTCCTGTGGCAAAAGCTTTGCGGTCAAACATAGCCTCACGGTGCACCAGCGGACACACACTGGAGAGAAGCCATACAGGTGCATTACATGCGGCAAGACTTTTTCTCAAGCCAGCCATCAAAAAATGCACAGCAGAATCCATACAGGGGAGAAACCCTTCACTTGTGATGTATGTGGGAAAAGTTTCACAGACGCCCGGGGTCTTAAAGAACACCAGGTTGTCCATACAGGCGAGAAAGCTTTCAAGTGTGAGAAGTGTGGAAAGTGTTTTAGTCTTGCCGTTAATCTCAGGCGACACCATCGGATTCACACTGGAGAGAAACCGTACAGTTGTGATATATGCGGTAAGAGTTTCAGCCAGGCTAGCAATGTGAAAGCCCATAAACGGATTCACTCCGGGCAGAAGTCACACACGGGAGAGAAACCAGGCATGCTGGAGAAGCCGTACAGCTGTGGGAAATGTGGGAAGAGTTTCACTCATCCAAATAGCCTCAAGACACATCAGTTAAGCCACACAGGAGAGAAACCATTTAAGTGTACCATCTGCGAGAAGGGCTTCAGATGTGTGTATTCGCTCAAGACACACCAGCGGTTTCATACTGGAGAGAAACCGTATAGCTGTGTTAAATGTGGGAAGGCCTTTAGCCAGGCGAGTGCTCTGCTCTCTCACCAGAGAGTTCACACAGGAGAAAAGCCGTACAGCTGTGAAACATGCGGGAAGAGCTTCGGTTTCACCAGCAGCTTCAAGGCGCATCAGCGAAGCCACACGGGAGAGAAGCCATTCGTATGTGCCCTTTGTGGAAAGAGCTTCAGTTTTCTGAGCAACCTTAAGAGACACAAACGAATCCACACCGGAGAGAAACCGTTCAACTGTGAAGTGTGTGGGAGGAGTTTCAGCCAGGCCAATAACTTGAAGGCTCATCAACAAATTCACACAGGAGAAAAGCCGTACATGTGTGACAAATGTGGGAGAAGTTTTGCTTACCTCAGGAATTTAAAGGAACACAAGTGTGTTTATGGCTGAATGCAGTTTGCTGTGCATTTGTTGTAGAATGTCAGAAACACCTGTGTTTAAAATTCCTGTTGCACTTTTTCATATCCAGACACAAACATCACTTAAAAAATTAAGCTGTTTTAATGGAAACTTTCAGATACTTTTAAACTTTGCCATTCAGATGGTGACACCTTATGATACAGATGTAAATGGTCTCTTAGTAAAACATACAAATAATCTGCTATTGTATGTGTTGTAGTGAAAGTCAGGCTGTGTTCACAGAAGTTTTGCTGGAATAGACGGTCCTGAAGCGACTGTTGTTTGGATTTTAACTTGAAGGCTATTTTTGGAAGGTTTGCAGAAAACCGCATATCTGAGTGGGATTTGTGCAATAGTGGGTTTCAGAGGTACAGTGTGTGTGGAAATACCATGTCAGGTGTGTGGAATAAGCATTCACATTTATGGTTAAGCCATTAATGCTGTTTTTTTATATATAAAATATATCTGTGGTTTACAGCAAAAACACTTATAAATGTGATTTTCAACACTCACAATGTATCTAAAGATGAATTTTAATGTTTTTCATGTCATGATTTTGGTGGATAGATCTGTATTTGTAATAGAACTAAAACCATCACATGTATAGGTCCATCAGATGTATAGAAGAGGACTGAAGTAAAACAGTCAAATGGGTGTTGCCTGCATTCATGTTATTAATACTGTGATTTTGCACGAAGTGACTTCTGGATGTCCTCTTAATGGACAAATGGGGCATCGTTTTGCAGGGGCCTTGTTGTATTGCATGTCTGGAAAGTAGGTGTTTCTGCACTGGTGTGGGCAGTGTGATTATGGAGACTGGATAGCTTCTGTAGCAATGAGGCAGTCCTGAAGAGTAGGTCAGCTGGTCCAGTCTAAGGACAGCCTTTTTTTGCTAGTATGGAAAGTATTGCAAATGTAGCAAGGTATTCCACACAACAAGAATAAGCTCAGACCACACAAAATGCCTGAACTGTCCTTATATTTTCTGCTATAATTCTGCAGTTAGGGGGACATTGTAATGTGTGGTGTATAACTATGTTACCAACCATAAAGCACAAGAGTCTGACTTTAAACTTTCTCCTTTGTAACTCAGTAATTTAAAACAACTAAGCACAGAGAAATTATCATGGAGAATGAGCATAATCAGTGATGTAATAATTGATAGTTAAGATTGTGTTGTGGAAAATGGTCAATTGACTGAATTGGCTGAAACAAAACCCTGTGCCCACTGAGACTCCTCAGGACCGTGATTGGCCACCTTGGACTAATGTGTGCCGATATTTTGTTCTGGTTAGGATTCTTGCAGCTGAATTTTTGATATGGTGTGGTCAGTTTATGTATTTTTTGTTTTGACCACTGAGAACAACATTTCAGTACTGAAATCTGCATGTGATAAATGCATGAATCTGTTTTTCTAGGTCATGTCTTTCTAATTCTGGCAGTGGTTTTCAGACGGTGGAAAGGTACTTTAGTGATTGAGGTAATGTGACCAATGAAAATGAGGTCTGAGTCAAGAAGGACACTGACATTTCTAACTTCATTTTTAGCTTTGACCCTCTTTGTTCTACTTCAGTACTCACCACGTATCTGATTTCCAAACAGAATTACTTTTTTTTTCCTTCCTTATTTAGGACTATAACATTTTTGTATATCCAATCATGTAAGGTTGTAAATGGCAAATAATGTAAATAAATCTACGGAATTCACATCAGATGGAGGACACACAGATTTGCGTTCATCAATGTAGCAGTGATAACTTATGTGTCAGTGCTAAAGCAACTACCAATGTTAAAAATTTTGAATAAAATGGGCTCCCAGGATCGAGCGTTTGAAGAACTCCACATGTCAGGCTGGGCAGATTTGCCTGATTAGTAGTTTCTGAGAAACACAAAGTAGTTTTTGCCTTCTGAGTATGATCTAAACGTTTCAGAGGACCCCACCCAGTGCTTTAGTCTTTCTACTGTTTTATGATCAATGGTGTCAAAGGTTGCCCTGAGGTCTAATAGTGCGCAAACTGATGTTTCTCTTGCTTCTAAATGCCATTTAAGACTTAGATAAGTGCTGTCAGAAATGAACATATTGTTCTTCATTATGTAACAGTCCTGAACTATGCAGAAGAGATGGCAACCCAGTCTAGATCCAAAGACCTAGGTGTAATGTAGATCATCTACTTGGTTTTGTGCAAAATGGTCAATGACATTTTTGAGATTTTTTTTAAGAACATTAAGTGATTCGTTGTATACTTTCCTGTTGTCATCCATGATTTTTTTATGCCCTAGTCTTTAAAAAATAAAAAATGGTAAATCATCCAGGTTCTAAAAAGTCTTAGAAGAGCAGTAGAGTACAGTGTCTGAATGGCACTCATTTAAAAACAAACAAATCTCTGTTTTTTTTGGTTCCAGTTTCCCTGAACGGCATGCTTTCAGACTACAGAGGAAACCCACACAGAAATGTTTACGACTGCAAGTGAGGCAGTAGCCTTACTACCTGATCAACCCACCACCCACAAGCAAACATATTCGTTTGAAATGGCATAAGAATAATTAATAAACAGCAGTTATTTTACATCTGTTACACTAATGAAACCAATTATTTTATTTGTCTTGTCTGCTAAACACAGGTTAAAACATCGGTCAATAGCGTTTAGTATTCAACTTTCAGCGTTTTCCTTTGAGGACTTTTATCTTATAAAGAACAAAACGGAAGAAAACTTTTATTTTGAAATAGGTTTTGTTCCTGAAAGTAATCGGGTTTGTGCTCCTGTCCCGGAAGTGTAAGTGTAGTACATCTGGCTCAGCTGTGGCTGTACGTTCGTGAGGACGTTGTATGTAGTTTTAAACTTTGAAAGCATAAAAAATTGATTCTGAAACAAACTGAACAGACTTTTCAAGAGGGAGAAAACAGAAAAACATGTCGTCTTTTGAGACACAAATAGCATCCATTATGGAGATGCTGGTCCAGTCGGCCTTGGCTGAAATCCGGAAAGTTGTGAATGAACGCTATGGCGGGTTACACCTCGAAACGTCTCAGAATGGAAGCATAACCGAGAAGGCGGAATTGCCGCTGCCTGAAGGTGAACTCCGTGATTGTTTGGGATCTGTGACTGAATTAAGAATGGTGAGTGTTCACCTGAAGGCACGACTATGTAAAAGCGCGCTTCTGATGGCTACACACACAGACTAGATTTTACCTCTGGGTGACTGACATATCCGTTATGTTTTAAGACGTTACAAACTGACTAGGTGAATAGATGAGGTTATAATGTGAAAAACCAAACAGCCAGTAAACTAATAACAGTTGACATGCAATTTTATAACTGTCTTAATACACAACTACCATTGTTAAAGTATAATTCACATTGAAGATGGTGTTGTCAAAGTGTTCTTAACTTTAGTCTCCTACGATGGATGTGTAAAACCAGTTAGCCCGCACTCAAACTGCAGAACTATCGGTTAAATAAACTCAGTTTAATGTATTTGTTTGATCCTGTAGGTTGTGAAAGTAATAACAGTAGTAAAACTTTTTTACGTTTGGCAACTGAGTCCACATGTCTAATTGCTACATATCAATAAACTGAACAGTTATACCCACAGATCAGGAACAAAAATCTACAGCTCCGGACAAAATTATGGAGTCATCAAACCTGGAGGATGTTCATCCAGCTTTTTAGCAAATAAACAAATCTCGGATATGACGCAAAATTAATTTTGGTAAACGGCTAAATATTTTGACTTTGTGGAACAAACTCTATGATCATGCAGGAACTTCTGTCTGGAGCCGCTCCAATGAAACATGTAAAGGTGACTGTCTCAATAGAACAAGCAAATTTCCCCAATCATTGAAGATATGGGGTTCCATATCAGGTGAAGGACCAGGGGAGATGCCGATCATTAGCTCAAGAGTCCATGTTTACACTGAAATTTTGGACAAGTTTCTCAATGTATCCGTTTAAAAACCTGTTTTGTAATGAGGAAGTCGTGTTTCTGGATGATAATGCATCTGCCACAGAGCCAGGTGTGACAAAGCTTTTCTTTAAACAGTCAACTGAGAATTTGTGGAGCTAACTGAAAAAAATGGTTGATGAGAAGACTCCATCCTGCAAAAGTGAACTGTCAACTGCAATTTGAGAAAACTGGAACCAGATTGATAGAGAATATGGTTTTTCTTTGGTTAAGTCTGATCCTCAAAGAATGTGGGCCGTCATAATGCCCAGAGGAGGCGCAACAAAGGACTAATTGTTAATTTTCTTTTTTGTTCTTGCTGATTCCATAATTATTTCCTCAACATTAACCGTTTCCATTTTTTTTCATTTGTTTGATATAAAAAAACTCCAGTACTCAAAAGAATTGCATTTGATTTGTTTGAGGTCTGTTCCACAAAGTCAAAAGTTACGCTGTTTAACAAAATTAGTTTTGTGTTATATCTGTAACTTATTTTTGTGCTGCAAAGTACAAAAGGTGGATGAACATTGGATGATTCTGTAATTTTGCCAGGGGCTTTACAATAATCCCTCTGAAATTCTAAATTATTGAATTTTTAAAATCATGGTTTTGAACCTTTAAAAAAACTTATTTTGCCCATCTTTAAAGAACAGGGATATCCAATTTAAAGCCCTTTCCTGTCACAGACCAATAAAGTAGAATTTATTGAAATCAATTTTGACACCATAAAAGAGGGGGAAAAAACAAAAATTAGAGATTAACAAATGAGAAATATCATCAACCGTATATTTTTGTGGCATTTTAAAAATTAGTACTATAGATTTGTCTAAGTGGTGTTAGTCAAATAGCAGATATGGCTGATCAGAGCAGGCTGCCATGAGGGAGGATACACAGGGACAATACAGGAAAGGATGACAGCGTGCAGGAGCGGATAACCTGCCGCTGTGTCTACAGAATAGAGCCATATCTTTCAAAATTAAATGGTTAATATTTGTAACTGTTTTTGCAGCTTGAATAATTGTACAAGTAGATCAAAGGTAAGGCGTGGGCTGGTAACATCCAGATCACAGCCCAGGGTGCAAAGTGTGAATATTAACTTATTCAAGAAAAGAGAGACTTCACATGCACAAGAACTCCCAGTCTGGCTCAGAACTCTTGACCGTTATTGTAGTCTTGGCAACAAGTCCAGTGAATTAATTAGAGACTTTGTAGTGACAAAGTCATAATCCACTTCATACCCTGCACACCTTCCCACCACAAAAAAAATCAATAAGCGGATAAGCAAGTTGAAGTCAGTATTTTTTCTCATTCGTTATAAAAATCTTTGCCAAACTAAAGTAAAGCCATTTGTAAGCCTTTTCATGATTTTCGCTAAAATACAAAGGTTCTTGACCCTAGGAACCTTAGGAAAATATGCTGTA
The DNA here is from genome assembly GCA_025773905.1 of Chitala chitala. Taxonomy (NCBI): domain Eukaryota; kingdom Metazoa; phylum Chordata; class Actinopteri; order Osteoglossiformes; family Notopteridae; genus Chitala; species Chitala chitala. The sequence continues at coordinate 2,910,007 of JABJVR010000032.1, forward strand.
TTTCAGTGTAAACGTATATAATTATTTTTAAGGAACTAATTAGCATTGCTCAGCCCATGGCCGATGCTTTTGACATGGATGGCAGCCTTGTTTGGAGAAAGATGCATGTATAAAACAGCATTGTGTTTCTGTAGTAAGAGTTATACATATATATTTGATGTGACTTGCAGAATGTAGTTTATTTAAAGGTTTGATTTTATGCAGTGAACTATAATGCCAGTGGCTCTACAGAAGCACCCTCTTCTCTGTATGAAAACATATGCAGTTCTTTGAAAGGATTGCCAGGTTGAAGGAGCTTCTTGCTGTGTCACCGTGCAGAACCAGCTCGCCTCTGTTATGGACATCCTGGCCCAAGAGGCAGTGCAGAAAATCTGCAGGCTTTTCAGTGAGGACACAGCAGTGGTTCGCTTGGGTGTGACACAGATTCAGAATCAGAATGAAAGGGAGGTAGTGAAGAGGAGAATGCAGCCTTCAAAGGAGGTGATGGAGCCGAGCACCCTGCAGGAGGGATGTGGGAGCAGCCTCTCCGCTGGAGTTCACCTAGGAGACAAGTTAAGACAAGCAGCGGCAGGTTGGCAGCTATCTTGTGCAGCTAACTGTTCACCTTTTTGTAGTCTCCAAGTTTCTCTGAGTATTGATAATGGGTGAGAAATGCTTCGGCATTTGTTGTAATGTAAATTTTGCATTTCTCTCCACGTTGTGCCAGGTCAGGAATGTTCTTCTACTGTCAGCAAGAAGACGGATGTGGACTCCTCCCATTGTGAGGAGGAAAACGGGGCTTTGCGGACTGTAGTGATAGTGCATGAGGTCAGTGCCTGCAGCTTTCCCTTAAGGTAACACCTATAGCTGTAGAGTTGTACAGCAAGCACAAAATGCCCTCATTTCCCTTTATGATTCCACATGGTGTCATTTTGTTGTTTCTTGCCCATTTCTGTGTTTGCTTTATGTGCTGTGACTCTTATCATTATGACAAAGTGATTAATTTCACATGCAAGTCAGTGTCCCCCAGATGAAACAAATAGAAAAGCAAAACTTGTGTTTTCAGATCAGGGTGGGTTGTCTGTCATGGAGATGCGTGTGAAAGTGCTTACTGCTGTGTTACAGTTCAGAAGTGAGGAGGATCCAATCGGCTCCATCGTCATCAAGGAAGAGGGGCTTGAGGAATGTTTGGGAGGCGGTATCCCAGAAGCAGGAATGAACAGCATTGTGGGGGGTGAGTGAAAAGTGGGGCAATCTATAGTGTGCAGAGGGAAAAGAGGGAGAACGCACTGTGCCGGGTGGAGGGAAAAGAGGGAGAACGCACTGTGCCGGACGTAGGGAAAGGAGGGAAAACGCACTGTGCCGGGGGGAGGGGAAGGCGGGAGACCGCACTGTGCCGGGGGGAGGGAAAGGCGGGAGAACGCACTGTGCCGGGGGGAGGGAAAGGAGGGAGAACGCACTGTGCCGGGGGGAGTGAAAGGCGGGAGAGCGCACTGTGCCGGGGGGAGTGAAAGGCGGGAGAATGCACTGTGTCAGGGGGAGGGAAAAGCGGGAGAACACACCAAGGTCACTGCAGGACTTTTTGCTCCTGACGTTGATCTTAATGCTCCTCTTCCTTAAGAACCCCAGTAGAGGAAAGCACACTGAAGAGCCTACGGCTGTAAAGGGAAACGCAAACTTAACCTCTGACGCCCTCTGCCCTGCCAGTGCCACAGAGGAAGTGCAGTTAACTGGTCCACACGTGAATCAGCAGAAATATTTATATGTGTAATTATAAAAGGAAAACCCGAAGCAGTTATGTTCACTTTTTGTAGGAGGGTGATTGTTGAAGGTTGGTTTCACCCAGCATTTCTTCACTTTCCCAACTCACTTTTGTTTTTGTGTATGCGTCGTTTTTACTGTTTTACACACTTTCTGACTCTGAGACCCAATATTTATTTCTTGTACCTTTCAACTTTCTGAAATAGTATTTAAATGTACAGTACATATAAACAGTGTGTTAGCTGTAGGGGAGGGAAGGCTTTCCATTGTTGTGTACGTCCTGGAGGACAAATCTACTGCCAACCATTCATTGTTCACACCTATCCAGACATGTTTGTCTGGTAAGTTTGCCTCAACAATATACTTCAAACAAAACAAATACCTAAATATTAATATTTCCTTTCTGTTAAAAAAATATTTTGTTTAGCAGTATCTGCCCATTGTTGGGCATAGATTTTTCTAAAATTTTTCTAAAAGCAATTTCAAGCTTGTTTTTACTTTTCTGACTAGCATAGCATTATCTTTTCCCTGCTTATTTACTTTTTCATTTCTGTACTTTTATAACCAGATGTATGTGTAATATAGGTTTAGTTTATTTTTTTGCAGTTCATTAAAAGTACATTTATGTTTTGGCACATGTAATAAGTAGTGCAATGAAAATGTTAATGAACGTTAGTCAGAATTGGTTTGTAGGTACCTGGAGCTTCTGTCTGGGTGTACAAGGTGTAGACCTATATACTATACCATTGTTTTGGAATATTATGAATAAAATGAATTATTTAGTATTTTTATTACTGTTTTCATTTATTTAGTAATTCTAGCAATTTTTACAATTCAGAATACAGAATCTAACAAAAAGTTAAAATAATATGATAATGTCTTGAATTTAATAGAGAAAAAGTGTACCATATCAACACTGATATAAGTTAATATAATATGGCTTTCAAATAAAGCATTGTCAGCCTCATTGTTTTGTTGGTCAGGATTTGTCAGTCTGGGCTCTACAGGAAAATTATTAAATTTCAGGACACTTGTTCTACACTTCTGTTTCAGTCAAGGTACTTGTTAACCTTTGGTTGTAGAAAGTCAACAGAAATTGCTTTCTTCCTTTACTCATTTGCTTGTTTTGAGTCATTCCAGCTTTTTAATGCATTTGTATTGACCTTGGCAAAAAATATCATGTGGGCACAAATTTGGAAATCCCCCTTTTTACACAGAAAACCAGCTGTTAGACTTAACATGGTTTTACCATCTGTACAGCTATTGTGTGTGTGCACGCGTGCATTATGCAGTAAATTTTTTACATAGTTAAACTTGTAACTGAGACACGCTGATGTTAAATGACAGTAGTATGAGAGATGCATGTTGCAGAGCACAAAAGTTAAAAGAATCTATAAATGAATAATAAGAAGCAACAGTGACTTGGATGTAGTACAGTGTAATAGTACTTGTGTTCATGGGGCACACGCTCCAGTAATACTGAACACCCTATGTACCATATTTCTCCTAATTAACACGCCTGCTCTAATGGATGCGCCCCCCCACCCGATAATACAGTACGAGACATGGTAAAGTACACCAAGCGGTGACAGAAACACGGTCAATGCGTAGAGGTGTGGATTTACGGAGATAGAATGTGTAAATGCAGTGAATTATACGCATTTTCTACAAGATCATTAAATTGACACAAAAATGCTACATTATTTGGACAGAATCCACTTCTGAATCCCAAATTGATTGTACTCGAGTACAATAATAATGTGCCTTTTTAAAAGTTGTAGTTAATGGGAATTTTGATTTTTCAAAAAAAAAATTTAAGAACTTAGAAGAACATTAGGCTTTTTAGTAACAATTTGTTTTTAAAGGTTTTTAAAAACCTGAACTTCTTGTTTTAAAGGTTTTTAAAAATTTCATAATTTGCACATTTTGGCATCAAATAGACGCGTGATCTTGTAACGCGCTGGGCACGTTAATTAGGAGAAATATGGTATGCTTATTTTTCCTATATACATACCTTTGATTGTTCAAAAATTACACACAGAGCTTAACAATAATTCATAAAATATAATTTATAATCATATACAATCTGATTAGTGAAAATTTAACAATAATTAATAAAATATAATTTATAATCAGAGTAGCGAAATAGATACTAAGTGACCAATTTCGGATAGCGTATGCAGCGTACAAAGCTGGACAAAGCGTTAATTCACATCTTGGCATGCAACTTAAAATTTATGAATTGTGTATTTCTGGAATTTTCCATTTAATATTTTCTGACCACGTGTAACTGAAACAGTGGAAAGCAATCCTGCAGATAAGTGGGTGGAGCTACTGTAAAAATTTTAAATTTAAATTTTCCTCTGAATTTGTATGCTTACATATAATGACAAATTCAGTTGGGTTAACATAAAAAATGTATGTACAATGGTTTCACATGATTATTTTCATCTAATTTAAATCAGTTATTTTTATGAAATGTAGTTTTACTATGTGGAACGGATACATATTTTTGTTTTAAAATATTGTTTGTCTGCCTTTCCTTTCTGTGCCTTGTGAACTCACCCTAAATACACTTATATAATTAATATATAGTATAATTAATAATAATAACTGCTGGTTATGAACCATAGTGTACATATCTTAAGAAATGTTTCTAAGTAGAGGTGTGCTTTTATTTTATATTGGAGCCATTGTGATTTATGTGGTTAAGACTGCAGATGTTTCTGATTTCTTTATGGCACCATTATATAAGACAGTGTTTGTGCAGATTGTATATTTAAAAGAAAGTGGTAATATAGTTAAGTCTTCAAAGAAGCAAGGAATTTTTTTTTCTCTCAATTGAAATTTCAAAAGATGTCTGTTTAAATTGTGCTATTAAACATGCACAGGTCTGTTTTGAAGCCGAATCACTGAGAGAAACACATTGTGAGCTTTTAACCAAGTAACTGACGGCCATGTTGCCGTGTTTGTTTGCTTCTCAGGAGTGGTGGAGCTGTGTGCCGACACCGAGGAGAGGCGTACCGCCGACTGCCACCACAGTAAGGAAGAGTGTGATGACCTTCCCGCCGAAAACAAGGAGGGCCTGCAGGCCATGTCTCTGGTGGCCGATTTGGACGTTAAGAGCTCCGTTCTCGGGAAGGCGTTGCTGAGGCAAAGAAACGAACTGAAAGTGGGTAAAGCGGTTGGGTGGGGAGGCAAGCAGCACAGCTGCACACACTGCAGGAAGGGCTTCGCAAGGCTGATCGACCTCCGGGCGCATCAGATCCTCCACGCAGCCGAGAAGCCGTTCACCTGCACGCAGTGCGGCAAGGGCTTTAAGCAGAAGCGCAGCCTCAAGTTCCACCTCCTCATTCACACAGGAGAGAGGCCATTCATCTGCAAGCAGTGCGGCAAGGGCTTCACAAATAAGCAAAGCCTTAAAGTCCACCTACTGCTTCACACGGGAGAGAGACCGTTCACCTGCAAGCACTGTGGGAAGAGCTTCACACACAAGTATAGCCTTAACGTCCACATTCCGATTCACGCAGTCAAGAAGCCCTTCATTTGCACGCAGTGCGGGAAGGGCTTCACACGGAACCGCAACCTCAAACTCCACCTCTTGAGTCACACGGGAGAGAAGCCCTTCATCTGCAAGCAATGCGGGAAGGGCTTCACGCAGAATCACCATCTTGCAGTCCACCTCCTGAGTCACGCAGTGAAGAAGCCGTTCACGTGCACGCAGTGCGGGAAGGGCTTCGCGCAGATGCGCGGCCTCAAGCTCCACCTCCTGATTCACACAGGAGACAGGCCTTACCCTTGCAAGCAGTGCGGCAAGAGCTTCACGCAGAAGGCCTTCCTCACGCAGCACCTGAACGTTCACAAAAACGAGAGGCGGTTCAGCTGCGAGGTGTGCGGCAAGCGCTTCAACCGCGCCTATGCCCTCAGCAAGCACCAGCTGGTCCACACGAGAGAAAAGGCCTTCCATTGCGAGACCTGCGGCAAGAGCTTCAGCCTCGCAGGGAACCTGCGCAGACACCTGCGCATCCACACGGGGGACAAGCCATACACCTGCAGCATGTGTGGCAAGAGCTTCAACCAGAGCAACACGCTGAAGGCGCACCAGCGCATTCACACAGGGGAGAAGCCATACAGCTGTGGAACCTGTGGCAAGAGCTTCATCCAGAAGAGCGGGGTTAAGGTGCACCAGTGCAGCCATGCGGCGCACATTCATGCCGACCCTCTTTCCTGCAACTGCGTCGTCTGCGGCATCACGTTTCCCTCAGTGCGGTCCCTCAGGGCCCACCAGCAAGCACATGCCGGCGAGAAGCCGTACAAGTGCGGCGTATGTGGGAAGACGCTCATCTCCATGAACTCTCTGAAGATGCACCAGCTGATTCACACTGGGGAGAAGCCCTACAGCTGTGGCGTTTGTGGAAAGGGCTTCAGGGTCGCTAGTTACCTCAGAATCCATGAGCAGGTCCACACTGGACTCAAAATGTTTCGCTGCAAGCAGTGCGGGAAGAATTTTGCTCAGCAGAGCACCCTTAAGACGCACCAGAACGTCCACACGGGAGCAAAGCCGTTCAACTGCGGTGTTTGTGGCAAGAGCTTTAGCGTTTTGGGAAATTTAACCAGACACCAGAGAATTCACACTGGGGAGAAGCCTTTTACCTGTACAGTTTGCGGCAAGAGTTTCAACCAGGGAAATAGTCTAAAAGCCCATCAGAAGATTCACACAGGAGAGAAGCAATACATGTGTGACAAGTGTGGAAAGAAGTTCTCCTACTTACGGAACCTTAAAGAGCACAAATGTTTTAATGGATAAAAACCAGTTGGCTTGAGACTTTTTTCACAGCACAGACAATGTCTGTGATTGAAAATAGCTTCACTTTGCATGGAAGATGAAAGTGAATAAGCAAGCCATCGGTTGTTTGCAAAAAATATGGACATTTGAGTCCAGCACTAAACCTGTACAAAGTGCGGAGTGCTCAGGTGTTAGTGATACACTGATAGTCCAGGATCGACATACTGTAGTCAAGAAAGAAGAGGAGCTTCTCAGATGCCTCTGAGGTGATGAACTGAGATAAGACTGAAAGACTATGAAGAACTTCCTTGTAAATGTTGGACTTTATTCACAATCAGAAGACAGAATCTCCATGCTGGAATCCTTCTCATCTCATATTGCAATAACATTCATTTGAAATATTTTTGACTGTCTTCCTATGGTGGGCAGAATGTAGAACAATGTCAATAATGACTGTGTTTTCTGTGCTATTTCAATGGAGTAACGCTGAAAAAAATAACAGTGTAAAAATTATAATATACTTCATATGAACAGATGTTAAGTAACTGTCTAGTGTTTTTTTAGCACGATTCTACAGGGTCCAGTTCATTTTTCATTAAATTTAGAAAAATTGCATTGAAATATAGCAGTTGTGGCATTCTTTGTCTAATCTGCACAAAATTATATATGTATATGTGAATATGTTCAACATCATTGAAACTTAAACGTGTACAATTTTTTAATTTGAATTCATGTTTGAAGTACCCAAATTCTTGTGTGCGCGTGTAATTTAGGGTAAGATCAGTGAGTATGAATCTGTTATTTTTAAACAAATTTCCTTTAGTCTGGATTATCTAAATTTAGTGTCTTTAGTATCCATGGATTAGTAACTGATTCATTGTTTTGATTTCTCCATATACTAAAATCACAGTCTTCAATTCACGCAGACATGTCAGTAGTACTGCTGAATCTGAGCTGAGCAGGTCATCAGACATGAAGGTCAAGAAGTTTCTTAAGAAGGACATGTTGGAGGGCTGCAGTGTGTTTTACTGAGGTACACTGCTGTCATCAGAGAAGCTCATTATAACAAAGGGGGAATGAATGGCCACCATACAGTCTACTGTGCTGATGCCAGACTGCAGAGACCTTTGGCGTATCCTGAAGATAAGTGGGTACTTCTCATTAGGCAGTTGTATGTCAGCTCCCAAGTAATGCAATGGGCCAGTAATGAAGTGACACGTGGCCTGCTTGTTTATTCACTGCCATTCATTGTAATTTGGACAGTTGGTGCATACGGCACAGGAGTCTAGCTGAGTGATGCCTGAGGATTCCCAACAGCTCTGCATGAGTACTGAAGAGTTGGGTGTGTATAAATATTGAATTGCTCCTGAGCAGCACGTGTGATTACAGGAGCACAAGTAGAAGACACTGGAACATTAACTGCGTCGCCCAGCCTAAGGCCCACGAGACTGAACTGGAGAAGTAGCTTTGCATGAGAAAATTAAGAAACGAAACACTTTCATTACAATCCATTACCTCAGTGACTAAATATTTCTGAGGACTCATTCTTGTACATTTTAAAATTGGTCTCAAAATTCTAACTTTTTTTCTTTTGTATGTATAAACATTTTCAACAGATGGGACAGGTTTGAGTGTTTTCTATTTCCCGTAGGGTATATTTTAGTTGATTTTAGTGTGTAATATTGTCATGTTTGTAAAGTAACTTTTGTTAGCTGATCAAGATTAGCAAACGATGCATTATTGCGTTGCAGTGGCGTGCCTGTTTGTCTTTCCTTAATTTATATTTCCAACACTGATTTAACATACAATGTAAAAATGTATAGACAAGTAAACAGAGGATATAACAACCAAAACTTAAATTGGAATGTGCCATCAGTTCACATTGACGCAACGGTGTGATTTCCCCGTTTCGCTGGCAGGATGGACATGTGTTGGCTGTACACCAGGAATTCTTCCTAATAATCGACAACAATCACAGGAAAATGAGCGTGGCTAGTAACGTGTCTGATTAAGACGGGATTTCTCATGGTGCCCTTTTCAGCGTCCCTTCACTGTCTGCTGTTGCACACGTCTGAGGTAAAGTAGACCGCAACACAAGTTTACATTAAACAACAATGAATTAAACCTTGTAATAAAACGAACACTTTTATGCACTAGTGTGAATGCTGTGGGAAACTTTTATGCTTGTGGCCATCTGTGGGAAAACCCAGAGAAACTGACAAAAATTCAAATCCAATATTCACTATGATATACACTAAAGTTGTGTTTCAGTGTTTGTCACTTTGGCTGGGTCTTCCTATACATGGTCACATTTTATGAATATTATAAAACAGTAAGGTAAGAGGAAAAAATCTCTGACCACTCTACATGGAGTGGGGACTGATGGTCAATACTGTGCCTTTTTGATATGTTCTCTTAATTTGCATTCACAACATCTCTTGGGATTAAAGGTAGGGGTTTATAGTTTGATACATTTATCAGATTTAATGTTTGATTATGATCTCGTTTACTGACCCCTTGTATCTTTTTGTATCAGTTTAACATTTAAAAGGTAGTGGAAACAATACCATATCATATGGTATAGCTATAATATGAAATTGGATAGGTTTTGTTATTCAGATTAGCATGTAAAATTTGTTTAACTTTATAATTAAAATGTTCAGACTGCAACATAAAAACTGCATTTTTTTTTTACAAAAATTTGAATATACATATATAATTGAAAAATTTATAATTGCTAGAGATGATAGGTAGTTAGCGTTGGGTCACTGTAGATTCTGTAAACAAGTGAATAGAGGTAAGACGTCACTTGCATTAATGGCATTTCCTTATATAGTCCCTGATCTGAGGTACAGGGAGTATCTTTAAGCTTTAGTTGTCCACACTGACCATGTGGTGACATGCTGTACGTTTCTTACGAGTATATGCCAATCAGACGTGCTCCCCATGTCATCAGTACAGTGCATCTCCGGCCATGACTGTAGAGGAGACGGGTGGAGGTCAGTGCCACTACATCGACCTGTTAACATCATCCAGCACAATGAATTCCTCAGGAAACGCTAGCAGGCTTCCTCTAATTAATGTTCCCTGGGCTGGAAAACATATTGACGTTAATCACTAAAACTTCTTCTTAATTATTTATTTTTTGTGACATATTTGTTTTATTCATATTTGTTGTTTTTTCTGAGTGGTGGGGGTTTTTCGGACTTCTTGCAGCAAATACATGAGCTGAAAAGACTGCCTTTGTCGTCTTCGGTAATGGTGACTCGTGTTACTCATGAACACCTTCTCTTTAAACGTGAAAGGGTTTGGCTGTAGGAAAGACTTGACCAGCAGGTTCAAGATTTAATGCACTCAGACTGACAGCAGCTCCCTAAAACACACGTAAATCTTTCAACAAAATACACATTTACACACTGTCTATTTGACAAGGTTATTGAAGATGATAAACATTTTTTTTCTATATTTATCCTGTAGGTTGCTTTTGGTTTTGAGGAGTTTCTGCTCTCTCTTCAAACTTCAACTGTCAGGAACCATGCCATTAACCACTGAGCCACCTGCAGGCTGCTTGTATAAAAGCACATTTGCTTGAAAAGTAAATCAGGCCAGCTGACATCTCAGATGTAGATGAAAATAATTTAGCACAGATTTTAAAGTTGCCACTTAAGTTGGGTCAAGCATCGTTCAAGGGGGAAAAACACAACAAAAAACACGGCTGAGTGTAAACAGGCCAGCGCTGTACCTGGCCGACCCCTCCCTGGTCTAACAATAACCATTCCCAAAATAAAGGTCCGCATCACTCCTGCCCGCTCTGTAAATATTTGCGGCGGAGCCTCGTGACTCTGGCGCAGACGGAGGTGCTGCTTACGCATTGTCACTGACACTGTAAACACAGCTCCATCCAACCGTATCTTTTTCCATTTGTTTAAGTTTGTTTGACATTCAAATAATGGGAAGAGGGGAGGAAAATGATGATGTCCACCGTGTGGACGGGGGAGGGGCCTTTATTTATCTGGCTGTCTCTGGCTGGAGGGGAAGCTCTGGCTGGCATGTCGCTGGCTACATTCGTGGGACCGCCTTATCGTGCCGGTCATCTCCGTTCTTCCTTTCCTATTTAGAAACGTCTGTTTATCTCACAGGGAAACAGGTTAGACAGATTAGTCTAAAAAATGTCCACATCTTAAAAAAGTGTCTTGTTGGGTGTTTCATGCTAATTCAAATATCATATCCTATTTCTCTAGGACCATAGTTCTGAAATGTGTCACAACATATCCTATCCTTATCCTATAATTTATAACGCACAAACTATTACATTACTAAACTTCATTTTTTTTATATTCTTCATGTGAAGTATAATTTCATATTTCTGTCTGAGTCTGTTTGTCAGTAATACAATAGTAATTGTAAAATCTCTTGCAATGGCTGTCTAATAGCCCATATATTTTTGGTGGTATATGGAAAATTACTGAGTCTTCCTGTGAATCTAAATTGAATTAGCAAGTTTATAAATTAAAAAGGGGGGGGGGGGTTGTACTGGCTGCAAGTCAGATCACCCTGTGAAAGGAGCAGATAGTATATGATATGATAAACACAGTATTTAAATAACATGATGGTTGGTAACTATCAATTCAACTGTTCCAAGATGTTGAAATTTTGAGTGGTTTCAAAGTCCATTCAAAGAATAACACTAAGATGGAATAAAATACCCCCTAAAGATAAAATGGAGAATTCCTCCTGTGTGCACACTACACCTAAATGCAGTGCAAGCTTCTTGATGTTTTGAAGAAAGCTTCGACATGACAGGTGACATTATCGCAAGGAAACAAACACAAAGGCCTGTATATACACACCGTAGGACATTATGTAACGATAAGAAAGGAAAAGGAACGGCATCTCATATGTTTTTTCTCCTTTATGACAAAAGCAAAAAAAAAAAAAAAAAAAAAGACAGTATTCCTTATTGGTCACCAAGGCACCGCACAGAATGCTCTCTCAGACTAACTGACTGTTTATTCAAAAAAAATTAGTATCTCTGGGGTCATGTTTAGGACCAGAGCTGTTAGTGTATTTAAGATAAATCATACACGCAGCAGCAGACACGCAATCATGCAGCAGTTCTACCTCTGCAGTCCTTTTGACTGATGAGAATAATATCAGAAAAATGAAAGTGAGAAAGCTGGAGCGATGAAGAGTCCACGCACCGTGTGAAAACGCAAGAAAGTGAGAGCATTGTTTTAGCACAGGGTGGACAATGGGAAATCCTCTCGACGTGTCCAAGTTATTCACCTCTGCCAAGTTTTTAAAAACTTATTTCTAATTATAATCTCACCTTTGGTTATTGTCTCTTACAAGATCATATATTTTAATGTCAGTAAAATGCCTCACTGAAATGAACACCTCTATGTTTAAAGTTCTTATTATGCATAATTAGTATGCATTCCCAATACCTTCTCATAAAGGTATAATCCTTTTTATTTTAATAAACGCACAATTGGGTAGCATGTACCAACTGATAATATCAGTTGCTATGTGTACACACACATACACACATACATACCTACATATATATTAATGTATATAAAATAACATATAGTGAAAAATAAAATATAGTATATTCATTAAACAATACATTAAATATTGTACGTATTGTAATAAACTGAGAATTTATTTGAATACAAGCACATACAAACTAAAATGTATTACACTATTAATCTTTCCACATCAAGGAAAGGAACAGATTTTTGTACATATTTGCTTTTTTGGATCAGACTTTTAGCATGGCGAGCTCTAAGTTGTGAATGGCGCCATGTTAGCTAACCCACGTTAGCTAACCCACGACGCGTGCCCTGGAGGGCAAGGGGCTGTAGACACACTGCATAGCCAGGCTGAAGCCAACTCACAGAAAATGTTTTGCACTCAGAGACATTGGGCTGGGAAAAACAATGTTAGAAATGACGGTGAAAAACGGCGACGGACACTCACCTCTGCAACCTTTTGCTCCATTGTTTGTTTGAACTGGTTGTGCTCTCCACGGTCTCATCAACTCAGGAAGAGGTGTTACCTAAAGGTTTGGGTTTCCTGTAAATATGGGGTTTGTCCCAGCCATCGTACATGTCTTCTCAAGCACAACCCACTGCCTCCTTCGGTGGCCTGTCTATCATGCTCCTAAACCCACCTCTTGCCTTTCAAACACCTCGTACCTTCTCAGCGTAAAAGTCAACTTTGCGATGCCATGTCCAGAAAGGCAAGTTGGAGAACAATTTAGCAATAACTTAAAACATACTGAGTGGTATTAAGTTTGACATAAATTGTCCTGTTGACAAAACAACAAAATTTTTTAAAATTTAATTCTTGGTTTTAACTGGTTGCTCACCGATGCTAAGCCGCAGTGCTTGGTACAAGTTGAGCAGCTGCTCAAAGTGGTGGGGGCTACAGACCTGCAGAGAGCTGGTAACATGAGGCTTATTAACTGTGTGCTTATAAATGTTCATACCTGACACCTCTACCTGATCTAATGTGAAAAATTGTCAGTCCATGTCAACCAAGCTCTTTGAGTGTTATTTCCTGTCGCATGTGGTTAGCGGAGCACAGTGAAATTCCTCCTGCCTTCTTCTTGCCACTCAGTTCTTACTAACAGCCTAGTTTTCCATGAAGAAAATATCATTTTCACAATTTCACTGGACATCAATCTTTTACAAGTTGTTTGCTTTTTAAAAGTTGTTTGAGACAAACGATATTAATTATTATGTATCTTAATGTGCTGAATTAAAAAATTACAATAAAAGCTACAAATTGGCTATACTGTTTTCAAGACAGTGTTTTTCAGTTTTGGCCAATATACTGTACATATAATATAGTATTAATAACAGATTGTAAACCCAGGTCTTCAAAGTATTTATATGTGTTCTTTACGTATTCCTAATCTATTCTTTATAACCAGAGTGATGGAAGCTAAGCTATGATTGTATCACCCATGATTTCTAGAAATATGACACTCACTGTTTTGCCTAAAAAGCAGGTACTATCAAAATTTTCTGAAGATCTGAATATGACTCTACTTAAAATGTATAGTAGCCATTTAGCCATTTAGCTATTTAGCCATTTAGCCAGGTTACTTTAAAACCCACTCACTTGAACACGCAGCTGACATCCGACATTCCCATTTTGAGGCTTATGAACACTGCCCCAGTATCATATCTTGATAACTACATCCAAATGACAATTTTTAACCATCATTTTCATTTTTAGCAACCAAAAATTAACCAAGTTTGATTACTTTTGTTTTGGAAACATTTTAATTGTAGATCATAGGTATTAGTTTTCTGTTATCCTACAGATAGCCACAAATATTCAACATTTATGAAGTAGTGCAGCATGTGTACAAAAAAAAAAAAACTGGTTAAGCCAAACGAACCTTAATTTGTGCTTAAAAAAATTCTGTGGTCATTTGTTTTCTATGCAAGGAGAGCACAAAGCTAATCGCCACTTCCGTAAAGTGGACTGCAAACATGGATGACCATATGAAGTTATTTTTCTCACATTGAATTTAATATTCAGGATATGGAATGTAGAATCAGGGCCTGTGGCAGCAAGTACTATTAAAATTCACTGAATTCACTGTAATTAAATTCACTGAAAGTTCTGATTGCTTTTATAAGTTTTGTAATGCTGAAGACTACTACAACCTCACAGCTTGTAGGAGGCCAGTGAAATTTTATATCCAAGATGTGCTTTAGAGGACTTGCTGCTGGCCAACTGCGATGGAAGTTGTGGTAATTAAAAGTATCTAAAATAGGTGCTGACTCGGGTCTGACTTGCAGCCAGCGTCCATCAACTTAACCAGACTCTCTCCTGGGACCCAGAAGCTGTCTTGTGTTTATAAGTAAAAGTCCTTCCTCTGTTTATCTTCTCCAACCTTCTCTGACGTGTTCCAGCAGCAGAAATAGCCAAGGAGATATCATTTAGATTAAAGCTGCTTTCCTTTCTATGACAGGGGGTACTTCCTCAGCACCACCTTCTTCAGAACACAGCACAGGAGGGAGGTAAGATCTGATCTGGCCTGCCCCCCCCCCACACACTGGCCTCCCTCACCTGGGCACGGAGCCCACCGTCTGAGTTTACCAGCACATCCTCTAACATGACCTCAGAAGTGCTTGACGCAAGTAGACATCACTGCACTTTATGGGTCAAGTTCTCGAGATCATCCCCTTGGTGTAAAGGTCAGCAGCTGTAACCATGGAGCCTGCACCTTCACAAAATTATCTCTAACCCAGTCCGTACAGAAGCTTAGTTCTCATGTTTCATCAACAAGTAACCTGGAAACAAAATTTAACAGCGTGAAAAATCAGCTCTCACAATTTGCCCATGACTTTGGAAATTGAAATTCATCTATGAACATTAAAACGCTTTGAAATGAAACCGAAGCAGATTTTATGCGGTGGATAGAATTGTCGGACATTTAAGGTCTAGTAATGTGAGGCTGACAGTGAAACAGTGACACCTAACATAACATTAAGGTAGTCCTTTTTTTCATAACTTCTGTGACCGTTTTACTTCGGTAATTTTTCCAGGCTTGTATTTGTGATAATATTGTTATTCTTATTGGGTTGTGGTAAACTAACATTCCATAAAAATATAAAAAACATTATTATTTTATAATGCCATTTATACTTTAAAGCTGAATGAAACCATGTTCATTGTTTTTTTTCCGTAGATGAGAACCACCATAACGAACAGGATATTGCTGTTCACTTCCTTACGTGCCTCTTGAAAACTCTTTTCTTGTGGTTTCTCTGCTAAAGAGCGGTGGTTGCGCATTTCTTCCTTCATGTAAAGCCACATCAGCATTTTCACAGGGGTGAGATCGTCACCGGCTGCACTTCCTACAGCTCATGGTGTTCCTTTTTTATGCACACATTATCTGTTTCAAGCTCAGAGGTAAGGAAAGCACAACGCGCAAACACAGTGGGAGAACTTTATAAAGATGAATCTATGTAAAAACATTACATTTCATTAAAATATTATTTATACTCTTCCAAGTCTATGCCTTCCAGTCACTGCACATTACACAAGTTAATATTTACTTAATGGCAGTTACAGTCCTATGAATAGCAGTATAGTAGCAAATGAGTGAATTACAATACAACTTATAAGCTTTTCAGTGAAATGCAGAGGCCCACAATACTGCTAGCATTAAGGCCAGTATTTGCAGTGATTCTGTGGCTGAAGTGCACCAGACAGATCCATTTGTGAATGACGGTTTGGAAAGAGTCAGCTCCGACAGAGACATATTGAGTCCGTAGCATTTGGGTTGGTCTTGCAGCTTCTGGGCATTTTGGTTTATCCACCTGTTGATGTACAGGTTCGAGCTGAAGTTGCAGACCCAGGGGTTGCCTTCCAGATGAATGGCCATGAGTGATTTCAGGGGCTCCAGTGTCCCATTACTCAGGGCTTTGAGCTGGTTGTGTTTCAGAAAGAGGTCCTGAAGATATGTGAGATTCCAAAACAGGTCATATGAAAGCTGCTGAATCTGGTTTTTATCCAAGTGGAGTTCCTGAAGTCTTTGCAAAGGAGCAAAGATGTGCCTGGGCAAGTGTTTTAGGTGATTGTTATTGAGGAACAATTTCTGGAGGTGCATTAGAGAGCAAAAGGAATCTGGATGGAGCTCACTGAGTAGATTGAAACTGAGCTGAAGTTCAATGAGGTTTTGTATATTCTCAAAATTGTGTGGAATCACGCTGGACAGGAAGTTATTGTCCAAATGAAGCACCTCAATACCATGAAGGTCTTTGAACAAACCTACAGGGAGCGTCTCTATTTTATTCATGCTTAGCGAAAGCTCTTTCACACGCGTGAGGCCAGAAAATAGAGTGGGCTGAAGAACAGACAACTGGTTATTGTTTAATTTCAGCATCCTGAGTTTGTTCAGATTTATAAAGATAAAATCTGGTAAAGAGCTCAGATTGTTGTGGTCCAGCTGCAGTTCTCTGAGCAATAGTGTTTTGTGGAAAAGATCAGGAGGGAGTTGGGAGATTCTGTTACTGTTCAGCTGTAGCTCCTTCAGGTTTGTTGTGCTGTCAAACACACCTTCAGGAAGAACTCTCAGCTCATTATGGTCAAGTTCTACAACCTTTAGATTCAGCTGATCCTGGAATAAATTATGAGGAATAGTCTGAAGCTTATTGCAACTAAGGTTCAATCCACCCAGCTGAAACAAACCTTTCAGCGCTATGTCAGCTAGGCTGTTTAAATGATTATTGCTTAGATCCAGTATCTGCAGTGACACAAGATTTTCAAAATCACTTTCTGAAATACTGGTGAGAAGGTTTTCATGAAGGGACAGTTTCTTTAGTTCTGGAACATTGCTGAGAGCTGCCACTGGCACAGACTCGAACCTGTTGCTGCTCAGGTCCAGATGATGTAAATTTATTGCCCCTCTCAGTGATCCATTGCTCAAGTCACTGATCTCATTTTTGGACAAAATTAATTTCACTAGATTAATGGAGTTCTGAAATATGCTCTCCTCTAATCCTTCTGTGGTAACAGCCGTTTTGTCAATGTTGCCAGGATTAATGGTTGTCAGGAGGTTGTTGTCCAAATCAAGGACCTCAAGACTGTGGAGGTCTTTCAGCAAACCTGCTGGTAATGTTTTTAGCTCATTTCTATTCAGAAAGAGCTCTTTCAGACTTGTGAGGCCAGTGAATGCAGTTGGGCAGAGAATGGACAAGTGGTTGTCATTCAGTTGCAGGGTCTTCAGGCTGTTCAGGTCTTGGAAGACAAAGTCTGGTAGTGAGCTAAGGCTGTTGTGGTCCAGTTGCAGATGCTTGAGGTTATGGGTTGTCCTGAACATGCCAGGTTGGATGCGTGAAATATTGTTATATTCTAGGTGCAGCACCTTTAGCATTGTCAGGTTGTCAAAAAATCCATCTGGCAGTAAACTGAGCTCATTATGAGTAATTTTCAAGATCTCCAGTTTGCTTTGGTTTTTAAAAAAATTAGATGGAAGGAAAATAATCTTATTGAAACTGAGATCCAGCCTTTCGAGGTTGAATAAACCTTTCATGGTTCTATCAGACAGCCTAATGAGAAAATTATTGCTCAGATCCAGCATCTGCAGTGACCCAAGAATTTCAAACATGTATTCTGGAACACTTTTTATACAATTATTATGAAGGTTAAGGTTCTGGAGTTGGGGAGTGTCCCTGAGTGCAGATATTGGCACAGTCGTCAACCTGTTGCTACGGAGGTCCAGGTGTTGTAGGTTTATGGCACCCTTCAGTGAGCCATCCCTTAAATTGCTAAATTTATTTCTGGACAAAATTAATTTGGTGAGATTTTTGGTACTATTAAATAAGCTGCCTTCCAGCTCCTCTATGGGGACTGTTGTGTCATCAGCACTGTCTGGAGTTAGGCTAGTCAGGAAGTTACTGCCCAAATCAAGCACATGAAGACTGTGAAGGTTCTTAAGCAAACCTGTTGGAAGCCTTTCTATATTATTTTCACTAAGTGAGAGCTCTTTCAAAGTCCTGTGTCTGGAGAAGAGAGTAGGCTGGAGACTGGATAACTGATTGTTATTCAGTTTCAGGATTTTGAGTTTGTGCAGGTCTTGGAAGATGAAGCGTGGCAATGAGCTGAGGTTGTTGTTGTCTAGCTGCAGCTCTTTGAGTTTATGAGTTTTATGGAAAATACCAGGAGCGATGATGGATATTTTATTATGTTCCAGCTGAAGCTCTTTCAACATCCTCAAGTTGTCAAACAAACCAAACGGTAGATACCTCAGGTCGTTGTGGTAAAGCTCTAAAACCTCTAGTTTTCTCTGATCCTGGAATAATCTGGATGAAAGGGTCTGAATGTTATTAAACGCAAGATCCAATTCTACCATCCGAAATAAACCTCTCAGAGCTCTGTCGGCTAGACTTTTGAGGAGATTGTTGCTCAGGTCCAGTGTATGCAGTGAACCAAGACTTGCAAACGCATCTTCTGGAATATTGGTAATAAGGTTCTTATGTAGATAAAGCTTCTGGAGGTGGGGGGTATCCTTTAGAGCAGCTACTGGCACAAACATTAACCTGTTTCTGCTGAGGTCCAGGTATTCCAGGTTAATGGCACCTTTTAATGAACCATCGCTTAAGGTTCTGAATCCATTTCTAGACAAAATTAATTGTCTCAGATTAGTGGCATTTCCAAGCACACCTTTTTGCAGCTCTTCTATGGCATTCCCATTCAGGTAGAGGACAGAAAGCTGAGAACTATCATCAAGCGTACCAGGCTGAATGGTATGGATTTGATTCATGCTAAGCAGGAGGGTTTGCAAACTGTGCAGACCCTGGAGTGACCCAGGAGCTAGAACTGTTAGGTAGTTCTCACTGAGATCCAAAAGAATAAGATTGGGTAGCTGTTGTAGCCAGCCTGGGCTTACAGTACTCAGACCATTGGCCATAAGGTAGAGCTTAGACAGATTTCTCATCTCTGGCGTGGTGAAGGCAGTGGCGTTGAGTACATTCTTTGTGAGATCTAAAACCTCTAACTCCTCCAGTCCATGACTGGGAAGAGAATGAATCATGTTATGAGGAACATAGAGCTGTTTTATACTTGGTGGTAAGGGTGGGATCTCCCTGAGCTGTCTGTCAGAGCAGCTAACACTGGACTTCTCCACACACTCACACTGTTCAGGGCAGCCTCTTGTCATCACTGCCAGAGTCAGCATAAGACTCAGGATCTCCAGCATGGTCACCATCTAAAAGGTCTGCAAAGTAAGAAAAGGTGACATGTACTATAATTATATTAGATTACATGCTTTGACAAAAAATTTCCTTTACAGACTCAGACAACATATCAAACTATGAAACAAATCAAGTAATTCTGGAGAATATAGGAGAAAACTAAATGAAAATGTGTTGGATTTGAGGTTATCCTGCTATACAATGATTTTCAATATCAATTGGCCTTCTGCACCCGTACAGTAACAAATGGATGTAAAGTGTGTTTTGTGTGCAGACTTCCTCTTGTGATGAGAGCGTGAGCACCTGCTTGGTATGAATCCTTGTATGTTCACACACAGAGAGGAACACAGCTGCCACAGCAATGTGTAACGGCTCTTCACACACAGTGAGGAACACAGCTGCCACAGCAATGTGTAACGGCTCTTCACACACAGAGAGGAACACAGCTGCCACAGCAATGTGTAACGGCTCTTCACACACTTGAAGCTGAAAGGAAGCAGGCTTGTTCAGAGGAAGCATTGCAGCTAACAGGGTAAAGATATATAATTCATCATATGGCACTTTAAGGCTTGGCAGTTCATGTTTCCTTTTCAGGTGCTGATGCTGCTTTTTGCATCTAACAATGAGAAAACCTCTTATCATAAAATAAATACTGAAGGCAGGAGACTTACTAACCAGTCTCATGTTCATTGCACTTAAACTGGAAAGCCGACCTGTTGCACTTTTGTAATGTTATACTTTATGCTTTTATTTCAACACTTCATTCACAAAACATCTCATGTTTTAAAAACTGAGATATAGCATCAATCCATCATCAGCGCTATTAATAATTTTTTTAGAATAACAACTGCATGTTGGAAAATTGCTGCTTTGTACCATGAAGGAAAACCAACACCTTAATATATGTTTACAGCTGCGCTGAACCTACAAAAAACAGAACTGCCTTTTTTGTTTTAAAAGAAATGGATGAAACATGAAGGGATTTGTTTTAAAAAGTATGATATAGCCAACTTACCGCTGTTTTTGTGCTACTCCTGTGGCTGGCGAATGGTATTGTTTGATGTATAGCTGAGTCACAAGCAATACAGGAAGCATCGCATTGAATGTAAAGGTCTTCTTAGAACCCGGGACCTAAACATGACAGCTAGTAACCCACGGATGTGAGGCCCCCAGAGGGCAAAGCACCCTGCGTCTATAAGGAGGTGCACTTTCATTTGCTATGAGTGCCTGATCAAGTACATATATTTCCAGTTGTACGTAACAACTGAAACCTTGAATTGTTTTTTTTTTATTCCCAGTTACTTTAAGCCTGGTCCATAATAATACTAATTGGTGTAACATCAATTAAAAATAGTCTTGTTTTCCAAAAATAATCTCCTTTAATATAGTAACATCAAACAAATCAGGTTTTTAACAGTTTTCTTTTCCCGCACGTTCTTACAGATGCTAATAGCAAACAGAAGAGCATGTCTCCATTACCCTCCTTCAAAATACGCCCAAGTGCTGCACAGCAGAAACAATGCGGTGGCAGCACACATCATAGCCATGCGTCTATCAGCCTGAGCACAGTGCCCACAGGGTGGTGTGCCCACCTGCTTCTAGAATACTGAAACTGATGCATGGGTGCACTCCTGCCCTGCAGTAACTAGCTGTACTGTGGTCTTCAGTAATTTGGCAATGTTGACATTTGCAGATCAAGGCCGATCTATGGTAACCACCAGCATTCCAGTACAAACATCACTGGCGTGGTCACAACTTTGGTAAAGATGTCTGGGGCTTGCTGTAAAAAGATTATCTTAATAACCTCATCATTTGTCATCATATGCATGTGATTGCATAATTGACACATTAGGTCAAGCAGCAAAGGAGTATAGCCTATTTAGAGACTCTGCTCTGTACAGGACTACAACCATAACACTGATTATTGTCATTGTGTACATACAGGTGTTACAACACATACATGTTACAATAAAATTGGTTCTCTGTACTCAACTCATGGCGGTCATCATTCAGTTCCCAGGGAGCTGGCGCTGGGTATCTTACTCAGGAACACACCTGATGTTTGGGGCAGGATTCAAACCGGGAGACTTCTGCATCCTAACCGAATGCCCTACCCATCCTGGAGACTTCAGCATCCCAGCCAGACACCACCATGCTAATTAATGCAAGATATTTGGAAGAGGTCAGTAGTGTTATGTGCACATTCCCCCGCTTCAAGCCATCATAGTCTTGTAGCAATTCACCACTGTGGATCTGACCTGTCAGTAGGGGTGCCATTTTTTAGAAATAAAAATATGGAATGCCGGATCTGTCACACGTTTGAGGGTTTGGATTTTAACCGTGTGTAAACGTACTACTGTACTCAAAAACCCAGTGGAAATGCATTTCCATATGTAAGTATATAAGCGTCACCTGTTCAGCACCATATCTGTTTTTAAACCACAAATAACCTCTGACAGAGGATTATGATACAGAGGATGTGAAGTCTAGTACATGCCAAGAGAAATTTAAACATAAAGCATCTGAAATAGTTTACCTATTGATGTATAACTTTCATCTGTTACAATGGCGCCACCTACATGCCACACAAGGTATTTCATTGATTTTTGGCAGGTGGGCCACAAATGCAAGTACTGTATATTGAAAGCACGTTTTTGTTCTTAGTGTACTGAAGATTTAGTAAGAAGCATTTATGATTAATAAAACATATACCACTTTTCCAAATGAAACATATTTTAAAACAGAAGTACAAAACGTATAAGAATGGTGACAATAACCGTAGCAAAGACAGCACACAAGTGATGCAAATGCAGAGCAGATTGATTAACCAAAGCCAAGTCAAAATCCAAAAACACAGTCAGAGTCCAAGCACAGGAATCAAAAACCAATAAGTCAATCCACTGGAGAGAAAACTCAAAAGAACAGGACAGAAATAACAGAAAGACCAGGGTTCAGGAAGACCAAACACCTCGATTGCTCAGTACACTTATGATTACACAGTACCTCACACTGGAGCTGGATAAAGAGTGCAGTGTATACAGGGGGTGTCAGGAAATGGGAACCAGGTTGATGTCATGATTGAATGATTATGTATTTTATAAGTATACAATGAAATATTCTAATTGAATAAGTGGTTCAGTGAATGTTTCAGTTGGCAATTCACTGTTTTGTGTGTTCATGGCCTGGTGTGAGTATAAGGTGCTTTGTTATAATTTTTATTGAAAAATAACAAGAACAGCACTCCAACAGACATGAACTTTAATGAGAAGAAAAAACTGGCACAAAAGTTTTGGGGCAAAGCTCTTCCTCAGTTCATGGTTACTGGTGTGCTGTCCTCTTTAGTTTCCTTTACTTTAGTTGGGTGGATTCAGCACCCTTGCCTATTTAACTTCTTGGCTGAGTGCGTGTTTACATATATTTTTGTTATAATTGTTTTTGCTGAGAGATTGTGTTACAGTAACAAAAAAAAATCTAAAATATGTATAAGACAGTACTGAAAGAGTCAGTGCTAAAGACAGAAATACTCCAGAGAAATAACAGAAAAAACTGAAAAGAACGCTGTACAAAAAAGACATATTTGAACGTACGGAAACTAGTAAGTATACATGATACAAGAGCTCCTTTGGCCAAAAGTCAATAGCTGCATTTACATGGACGCTGATATTTGTAACATTCGGAGGGAATGAAGGCACGGATGTGAAGGTAGAGTCTAATGTGTGAAGGGGATTTAATACAATGAACAGGGTATTGGTACATAGATTCAAGAAAACAGGAATAATAACAAGGCCAACAGCTCTACATCAAACACAAGAATCAATTACATCTAACAACTGGCCATCCTAAAGGGGAACTTAAATAGGGACCTAAATGAGACACCACTGGCAACTACTAATACACTTAACATGGAACATGGGGATACGTAGGGAAGGAACCATGACACCAAGTGGACATAGGGAACATAACAAGACAGAAAGGAACAGTGACACCTAGTGGGACCATAGCGAACAGGGCATGACAATATTACACTTTTAATTGGAATAATAGTTCATTCAGAATAAAATCGCATCATGTAACCATCTCGTTCAGAACAGACTGATCCGATTCGGCCCAATCAGAATGAATTTTCAGTCCGAATAAAAGGGGTGGTGCTTACTAATCCGATTGTTTGGGCACGTAAATATTTGACCGCATATACGTCAAAGCAGGTGGAACCACTGCGCATGTCACAACAGTTTTATTTAGATTAAATGCTCTGAGCATTGAAACATAAACCTTATCGGATTAGTGTACATGTAAACCGTTCAGTTGGAATCATTAAGCAGAATGATTTCAATTTGATTGAAGAAAAAATGTCCATGTAATTGTAGCCAGTGATTGACTTTGTTATTGTCTCATGTGACCTGAGGCTGTATGTTCTAGACACTTGGGTAAAGTGAGGGGCAGAGCTGTCAGCTGATCATCACTAAGGTGGTCAGTTAGACTCATTACACCAGACCAACCTAGGAGACCCCAATGATTAGTGAGGATCTCTGAGTAACAACTGCAAGGACTTCAAATCCTACTGCTGAGAAAACCTCTTTCATGTCCAGAAAAAATCTGAATGGACTATGTTCAAGGCATCAACAACAGGTAAGTTGTGGTCAGAATATAGTTGGTGTCTGTTATGTTGGTAACCCTTGAACACTCTGCTGGACACCAGAGATATGGGAAGCCATTTGGAGGAAGAAGGTTTTTGGGCAGTATTATTGAGAGGGGTCTTCCGGATTCAGCAAGAGGTACCAAAAGACTAAAAAGACCACTGCAAAAACAACTGCTAAAGTGAAAGTTCAGGCATGGGAGGAGTTTAGAGTAGCCATAGAGAATGACTTTCAAATGGCCTCAAATCTGTTTTGGCAAACTGTTCTGTGCTTGTCTATGAAGATTCTCAGTCGTCCAGGTGAGGTTATCTGGAAGTTTAGTCATGTCAACTGGACTTCTTTCTCATTTACGCAGAAACGTTTCACCTTTTACCAAAAGGCTTCTTCAGTCTGAGGGAAGTGGGGAAGATTCTATTACTATGTACCTATCAGGGTAGCAGGCCACACCCATACCTGAATAGACTCATTAGTGTAAGAAAGGTGAGATTAGAGTCGTAAAGAATAGGGGATCGTTACGTATGACGACCAGTGACTGAAATAAAGCTTGTTCTGTACTTGAAGAGAAGGAAGGTGCATCCTCACTCAGAATGTGCTCAGAAGGTACCGAGCTCTTTAGTGGAAACTGTCAAGTGGCGGAAAGAGTGTTTGGACCAATTCCTCAACCTGGTGGACATGCCATCCAAACAGAAGGCTGTACAAGAACCCTCTAGTGAACCAGGAGGAGTTGTTTTGCTAATGCGGGTCTTCAGTGTTGCATGGAAGGCAGGAAAATTACTCATGGACTGGCAAGTTGGGGTGGTGGTCCCCATATTTAACAAAGGGACCAGAGGGTGCATTGTATTTAGAGTGATCACATCTCCCAGTCTACCTGGTAAGGTCTACGCAAGAGCACTGTCAATGAAGTTTTACCCAGCTGTTTAACTTTTGATTCAACACAAAAAATGGGTCTTGTCCAGGCTGCAGAATGGTGGACCAGCTGTTCTCTGTTGCCCAGCTTTGTGTGGGTGCATGGTAATATGTCAATCCAGCCTACATGTGCTTTGTGGACATGAAGAAGACATACATGTCCATAGGTATATGCTTTGGGAGGTTCTGCAGGAATACAGGATGCCTGAAGCACTATTGCTTGCTATCTAGTCTCTGTAGGTGTCGCAGTTAGTTGTGTTTGCATACTTGGCATTAAATTCAATGTGGGCGTCAGCCTTTGCCATGGGTGCATCTTGTCACCACTCCTGTTCTCAGTTTCCGTGGACAGCATATCATGGCACAGTTGACAATGGTGTCTAGTTTGGGCCCTGAAGGTGATATCCCTGCTACTTGCAAATGATGTTGTTCTCATGGCGCCATCTGAAAGTGACCTTCGGTATGCACTCAACAGAGTGGCTGCTGAGTGCAGAGTGGTTGGGATGAAAATTACCGCCTCTAAATCAGAGCCTTTGCTTCTCTCAGAAAAGAGCAGATTGCTCTCTTCAGGCCAACAGAGAGGGACTACCTCGAGTGGAAGGGTTCAAGTATATTGAGGTTTTGTTCATGAGCGTTGGGAAAAATGACCATGGGACAAATTGGATCGGACTTGTGTCAGCAGTTCTGAGGATGTTATACTGGTCTGTTGTGGGGACAAGACAGAAGTGAAAACAAGGCAATCAATGTATCACTCAGATATAACCACAAGGGGGAGCCAAAATATAATTTTTCCTTACACGTTGTGTCTCTGGAATCCATTTTAGGTAAAAAGTACACAGAAGTTATGTTTCAAAACTGACCACTTCAGCTGTATTATCCGAAATACCATATGTGTACATGTACGCGTGGTTATAAATAATAATGCAAACAGGTTGTTAGGATCTTGTTTTATTATTTTTTTTATAGTAAATTCAATTCTAAAACAATACCAAATTGGAATGTAGATCTTTACGTTATTAATTTCTGGTGAAGGATAAATGCAAGCTCTGTAAAATGTATATTATTACATTTAAATTATCCAGAAGGACAGAAAGGAGTCAACTTAAAAAATGAAAAGAGAAAGCATTGTTTTTCAAGGAGGTGTGCTTCCTCCTGACACAGATAAGGTCTGTACTCCTCTTCAGGAATGTCACCACCCTCACAAGGCATTGTTGAGAATTTCAGTGCTATAAACAGGACAAGCCAGCTGATGTGTAGCGATGCGGTCTGCTCAGACACAGTGATGCAAAACGAGCGCAGGTAGTTTGCTGTTTCACTGCCCCAGCGGTGCTTGTTAGACACCCGATCTGGTTAATTAAGAGCGAGGACAGCGGCTCGGCAATTACAAGTGAACAGTTTAAGTCGGTAAATTATTTACTCAAATTATTTTGTCTCAACCCCCCGTTTGATACAGGATATAGTGATTTAAGTTGCTTACACATGTACAAAGCTGAGACTGTTTGGTACTTACCAGTACGTTGAAGTTATAAATATATAACATTCAGTGTGAGTCACATGTATATATTGACATATGTAAGACAAGTCTTAGACTGCCATGCACATTTTTGTCAAGATCTCCACCGATCTCACTGATTTACAATTATTTACATATTTACAATTTATTATATACTGTATAAGGCTTTTGTTGATGTTGTTGTTGTTGTTGTTGTTATTTTTAAATTCTAATATAAGTTGTTTGTTTTAAAAAGTCAAAACTTTGCAATACATTTTATGAAGTATAATTTGTCCTTTGGGTAGCGTTTTTGTAGATTTTTTAAACATCTCCAGCGTAACAGAAGCTTGTTTTATGTGTGTGTTGAGTTGTACTTTCATAAAAATCGATTATTTTTCAATCACACTATTGTAATATGCTGTAATTAGTATACATAAATTCTGTAAATGAGTCGCTGGTCAGGAAGAGTTATGCGGGAGCACCACTGCCTTCAGAAAGTATTCACCCCCTACATTTTTTCCATATATTGTTCCTGTTACACCTCCATTTTAACCCTTTGAAATCGTTTCTCATGGCTACTACAATAAATTCAACGAATTAATAAAGACGGTACTTGTTACTTGCATTTTTATTTACAAAAGTGAATGCCATTTAGCAACAATTAGAAGACTTGTTGGTTATGTACATCTGAGCTTTGTATAATTAGCTTTTTTACACTTAAAAGAAAAAAAAAATCTGCTATGTTAAATTAAATGGGAAGTATGAAAACACACTAATTTTCATGTCATCAGATTTTTTACTGCACACAAGACTTGGCTGTCACATGGCTGTTCCAGATCATTTTTCCTGTACAACTCCTTTACACTTTGTGTCGTTGTCCTTTTTGAAAACTGTTCTTGAAAACAGATCTCTTGCTGACTGAGACAGGTTCTCCTCAAGAGATTTGATGTTTTAGGGTCCATCTTCTATCACGTCCCTAGCCTGTCATGTCCTCTGTGTTCGCTAGGCGTCGCTATTTTCCTCAGTTCCTTGTTTGTCCTTTACCCTTCCTTTTTTTTTGTTACCAGCACCAGAAAAAACTATACGGTTACTTTAGCCTCATCAAACCACAAAAATTTTGTCATAAAGGTCCTAGCAAACCACAGATAGGAACACAGTGTTGGACTTCCTGTCATTATGGACTTGCTGCTGGACCTGCTCTCATTATGGACTTGGTCATTGGTCTCTCTCCTAAAGAGGCCAACTCTGAAATGCTGAAGAGATTGCTGACAAGTACACAGCTTCTCTCATTTCAGGAAATGAGCTAAGTACAGTAACTGTCAACATCATAGACAGCCTCTTGGTCACTTCACTGACAATTGTCCTTCTTGTCTTGTTTGGTTGCTGTTTGAAAGGATGGCGTGATTGTAGACGTGTCTGGGCTATGTCATGTTTTTTCCCATTTTGTTTCAGTGGACTTGTAAGCCATCTGCCCCTCAAGTCTTCATTTCATCACATAAACATCCCAGCCACCCACCACAAACACTCATTCATTTCAGTCATTTGTACAATACATCAATCGTCTAATGAGTTTAACTATTTCTACTTACTTGTCATTTCCTGCTTGTGTGTATACCTGTTTACTGTCCATGTCCCATTCTGAGCCCATTTTCTGACAGTTCATTTAATGTTTGTTTTTGGTCATTTTCTGACTACCTAACGTTAGCTATGGTTAATGTTAGCAAAATCCATAATCCAGCCTGGCTAATACGAATCATTTTCTATCAGGAAAGTTAGATTCACAATCACACTACTGATATCATGTTAACGTTAATTTAAAAAAAATGTAAATGTTAAAAGCGTCAAGTGGTTAATATCTTAACCACACAACTCTATAACATTTGTTATCTTTGTTTTAACTAACCTCAGTGTGTCTGAATGCTAATATTTCAGTACTTTTTTGGCAAGCACAGGAGGCACTTTATTTGATATGATGAATTCTTCATGACAAGAAAGAACATCTCTTGGAGACGTGGCCATGGCTGGCCTGACTTGTTTAAAGCAGCAGGTGTTGTTAGAGAAGTTGCGCTAGCAGACATAGCAGGTGTTGGGACAGCATCACTGCTGCTAGAGGAGGAAGCTGCTGCTTCCATGACAGTTTCTTTCTGCTGCTCTTTTGATCTGCCCAACTTTGATACACTGAACTCACAGACTGAAAACTGACACTTTGGGAGCCTGTGTTTTTTATTTATTTACTTATTTATTTTTGTAGTAGTAGTAGTAATAGTAGTAGTAACAAAAATGCAAAGTGAGAAATATATCAGAGTAAAAGTATGCATTTTATTTAAGAAAAGTAGTGGAGTAAAAGTAGACAGGATTTTTAAAACTCTAGTAAAGTACAGATACTCCCCAAAAATACTTAAGTCCTGTTACAAAGTATTATTACTTTGTTATGTTACACCACTGCTTGAAGACATTTTTAATACAAAATCAAAAGCAAAAGTTTCCAGTGCAGAACAGAGTCTCTAGCGCAATCCTATTAGCTCAGTATGTGTTGGAGCACTGAGCCAAGGTTTGTGTGTCATTATATAAAGGGCTGGTCTCACCCCATTGGGACTTTGCACCTAACCCATGTGAGTTTAATCACATCATCTTCACTTATTTAGCTGATAGTTTTGTCCAAATTAGCCATTTGCATTTTTCAATGATGACAAATAGCCTGACATTGCATTCCACATCCATTCAGCAACAACCTGGAGCTGTTTCTTAAACATGGGAGCAATGACAAAATTACATACAGTATTATATATTATTTTTAAATGTGTTAAAATGTGTAAATGATCAATGAGAAGAGCAATAAAATATATATTTTTTATACTTCATTTAAGGGTTGCACTACTCATGAAATGTACCATTTTTTAACCAGACTATGACTGCTTGTTTACGATGGAATCACCACTGGAATGCATGCGCCCCTGGATCACCGTCTGTATGTCTTGCAGGTCACATGGGATCAGTCACACTTCAAGTCTGGGATTAAGATAGGATTGCGTATATAATTATGGAGCCAGATGACTTTAATAAAGTCAGGGAATCTCAATTTCAGTTCAGTGTTAATCTTAGCAGCAGATGGATGGACCGACGTGCCCTCTCCATGTTATTCTGCATGAATGTCCTTTGGAAAGGAGAAAAAACTGGACCAGTGGGCAGAGTGGAAATGCAAAAAAGGCAGGGAATACAGGGGTGGCAGAGAGCCTGTGTCCAAGATAGCAGCTTTGTGCTATGGTCAGATAGGGCTACAATAACAGCCACAGGCTCCAAATCAATAGCTCTGACCTGTTTTCTCAGCACACGCCACTTTCCATTACACTGCAGTGCATAATGCCAGTCCAACTGGTCTAAGAACAATCTCGACCCAAGCTTAAATACCCCCTGCTGCACGCTCAGTGATTCAGCCTAAAATTATTTCCCAAAAAACAATACGGCATCTAAAAAGCAGGAATTGCCGTAAGTCAACTGACATGCTGCTGTGATGATATGTATATACTAAGTGTTGTGGGTCGTGTAGTCATGAGCAACCATGAAGACACCCATACAGAGTTCCTGAATAAACTGTCTGCTTACCTGTGCTAAAGATATGTTTCATTCGCTTTCATTGGGTCATTCATAAAGTAAGTGATGCCTAAATTGTCTGTCATTATGTTATAGGTACATTGCAAAAAGTTACTGAGAAATTTCAATAATTTTAAAATTTCAGGTAGTGGGCACAATGACAGCACTATATTGTACCATAGACTAGGTGATTTTGCTACAATATCCTGACAGCCACATTCATCATCTTCATCACCATCATCATCTTCATCATCACCATCATCATCATCACCATCATCATCATTAAACAGTACTCATTTTGCATGTAGATTTTCCAGTTGTATTTCAAGATTATAATATCCAGACACTATTGTTGTTAAACAAAATAAAGGTACATTGACATACATAAGGTCACTGAGCTCTTGTTCCTGCGTACTGCACTGCACAAAGTGTGTTACACCAGCCCTTGTGGAGAAATCTGCTGCTTTACAAAGTGACTCATTCTGCTGCTCAGAATGTGAAATATACTTTATGTTGGTGTATGGCACCCGTACACATATAGGCATAGTGCGTAACCAAGGAAACACGGAGTGCAGAACTGGATATACTTTGGAATTTGCCATTAACTCTGCTCAAAACATACAATAGATATAAAAAGTATACACACCCTTAATGAAATTGCATGTGTTTGTAATATAAAACCAGGAATTTTATAAACCTACGTTTGAAAATTAAAAACCTCCAAAACCGGGGTTGCAAAACTGAGTCAGTCCGTCATTATCTTAACCGCTGAATCCTAGTGAGGGTTGCTGGGAAGCTTGGAGCCCATCCCTGAGCACATAGGGCGCAGGGCAGGGGACACCAACCCACCACAGGGCACACACACCCTAACCTACATGTGTTTGGACCGTGGGAGAAAACCAGAGCACCCCGAGAAAACCCACCAAGCACAGGGAGAACATGCAAACTCCACACACACACACACACAGACCCAAGGCAAGAATTGAACCCCAGGCCTGGAGGTGCATGGCGACAGTGCTAACCACCACGCCACCATAAAACTGAGTTTCTGTCTCAAAAAAAAAAAATGCATAGTTTTTCCTGCATATGACACTGGCTTGTAGGCAGACGTACAATGTGAGTATGTTGAAGAAGAACAAAATTTCCTTAGGACAGTAAAGGATAAAGCAATGCAAGTAAATTTATTTATATAGCACCTTTTTGGTTTAGACATGATAAAAGGACTGCATACTGAGTATGAAGCTAAGTAATGCCATTCATTTAAAACAGCAAATCAGTGATAAAAAAATAAATCATTATGATGAAACGTTAAATGGCGTGTTTTTAAAACATTTAAAACCACTGTGGAACTAGCAAATCATATATCAGATTAAAAGATGGTCACAATTTCAATGTGACCATTTCAGGCACTCATGACAACGGAGAGAGCGTTTAATCATGCATTTAGTTCTGTTGGACCTTCAGGTCAACATGCAGTGTTATGGGGGAAAACTGAACTGAAATTTTAGAGGAAGCAAGGTGAGGAAGGACTTTATTATTATTATTATTATTATTGTTGTTGTTGTTGTTGTTGTTAGGAAGCAGAAGAACACCGACAAATCGAGTGAAAAAAAGGTTATTTTGGCAAAATCAAAAAAATTTTGGTCACTAATGGTTTATTTTTTATTTTTATATGTTGGTCAGATTATTACATTCAAAGTGACTTGTTAGACCATATCTCTGCAATATGTATGCTGTTAACTTGATGCTACTTAAGTGTGTATATATTTTTAAAAATCAGCAAAAAGCGCTCTTCCTACAATTTACAATTTTAAGGCAAAAATTAAAGTAAAAAAAAAAAAAAAAAAAAGAATTTGGTTACGTTATAATGCCAGCAATGTGTAACAGATCGTACGCTATAGAGATGTCAGTGAAAGGTCTGATATCGGTGTTAACTTTACCAAGAGCTTTTCTTACATTTAATTTGACCCTGGAATGTGCTGCATAAAATGATCGTGTTGTCTTGGGGAGATGTCCGTACTCGCTGCCAAGCGGACTGGCACCCCAGGGCGTACAGGGGTACCTGCAATGGGGACGCAGAGAGCTTCGCCTCGATGTGCGCAAGGCGAGGGTCTGCGCGAGGCGATGGTCTGCGCTGGCGCACACTGATGAATGGAGGGATTGTCTCTTTAAGAAAATGGGGGAAGGGTGTGTGTGTGTGTGTGTGTGTGTGTGTGAGAGAGAGAGAGAGAGAGAGAAGCTCCGCGGCAGCCTAGCCTATTCTTTCTCCTGACGTCCTTCCTTCTCCAAAGTGTCACACGGTTTTGGGGATGTAGACCTTTTTAAGATAAAAGTAATTTGTTTGTATAAGACCTGCCTCGGGTGTACGGGCCGGAAAGCTGTAACCTTTATGGGGGCTCGTTTTTGAAAGGGGAATGTTTGTTTTACCCCCAAGCCCGAGGTCTAGGATATGGACAGTGTAGCAAATCTCGATTCTTTGTCGATGATGTAGTTAATCCCAGCGTTTGTCGCTCATTCCGTATTTATTTATTTATTTATTGATTTACGCGCACTTAGTGTACACGGATGTGTGTTTCGTCGATGAAGTGTTTTTGTTGGAAAGGGCGTTTTTGTACATTAGCAGGCAATAGTCACCGTTTCATCGTCCTATAGCTGCTCACTGCTAACTGTCATTCGCCTTGTAGTCGTCAGTGTTTTTCCATTTATAGGTACCGTTTTAATGAAGACATCGAAATAATACAATTTCGTCTAGAACAACGAGAAATGGTTATTTTGCTATAAGGATCATAATTTTCACATCATAGAGCCGCTTCGGTTCGCTATGAAATTGATTTTTTTTGCCAAAATGAAGCACAATACCAATAGTCATAGTAGCTTTTATTTCAGCCAGACATGAAACTGTCCTAGTTGTCTACCTGTCGGCGTAGATCCACCTTTGTGTAGCGTTGTGTGAGTCCTGCTGCTGCGTTTGATCGCTGAAGATGCGCATCTTTTGGGGAGAGCTGTGCCTCCAGAGCCTCCTGCTGCGGGCAGAGGACTAGGCTGGCTTGGCTGCTGAGCGGCCAATGTCGACTGTTACTTTCGACAGAAAATAGTCCTGTAAATATATATATGTTATATAAGTATAGATCGTATAAGTAGGGAAACTCAGGGAAAAATGTCTTCTCGCTCAGCGCTCCCGTCTGGAAACGAAAGGAATTCGGACCACGTAAGTAGCGGCCGTGCATTGTGTTTCATATTAGTTAGATCAGTGTAAGTGTAGGAAGGCAGTGGATGACATGATGTTTGGTGATGATGACATGCCACAGTGGCCGGCTGGGCTGTGTTGTGCTTTGCAGGGATGGCGAGTGTGTGCGGTGTTGGCCGTGTGAGCTCACGGAAGCGACACTGCGGTGTAAAGCGGCTCCTCTGCCGATATTAACGCATTGGAAACAGTGCATGAAAAGGCATCCGCAGACATGACATCTCATGCCTTGTGCTTTTTTATCCGACCACCCTTTTCCCCTCCTAATTAGAATATGTCAGTAGCTATACAGCATTCCGCTCAGATTTCCAGCTGTTTTCTAGTGTGTAACTAAGGCGGTGCTGGAAACCAAAGGCAAGATGATGATTGATTTAACTTAGCGTGATCCAAATGGTTTTGACGTGTTTATTATCCGAAGCCTCGCAGCGCATGTAACCCAAGGTCCCGTGTTACACCGTCGCACACGGTCATGTGGCGCACACACCCGTGACAAAACACAGCTGAGCACAGGTCGCATTCTGTGCTCAGTGCCTTTGGTAGCTGGAAATCAGAAACGGATATTGATCGTGTTAATGTCCACTTGCAGTGTAACCTTATCATTTCAATGGATAGCAAAGAAAGGAGTACAAAAAGAATACGAGGAAGTAACCGACTGGCTGCAACAACACTGAAATTCACTGTAAGGTTTATTACTGAACTATGGTAAGGTTATTGCATACGCGGCTATTTGTGTGATCGCTCCGACTTTATTTTATTAAGCCCCGAACGAAGCAATTTATTAACTGGACACATTTACGCAAACGCAACTTTCCTGCATTGTGCAAGTAAATGGGAAAAACAGACATGTTTTGATTACTTAATCGCTAGTATGCAGCGTTATTGTAACTGAAAAATAAAAACCACTCCCATTTTGAATCAGTTCTGATATGGAGGCCTCAGGTTGATAATGTCTGACTGTGACAGTGTATAGGTGTGTTTGCATGTACGACTTTATTGTGAACAGGTTGTACGTATTGTTTACGGTACAATAATTTTTTTTCCAGGTGTTAATGACCGGATGTAGAGCTTGATAAACCTAAAGCACGTGAATTGAAATTAGGACTAATTTTAGTTTTTTTTTTACGTTGTATCCTGGACTCTTCCAAGTCTTCTAAGGTTGTTGAGAGTTATTAAGGTAATTCTTGTTTTGCCCAAGATTGACACACGTAGTTCCTCATGTACAAATGGTGTCATCTGCTTTAGTTCTCTGCAGCTGCCTTTCCTTTGTAATACGTTTCTGCCTGTTTCTTGGAAAACCAGTATTGTTTCCTCATGTTTATTTACAAACTGTTGTTTACTTAACTGTACACACTTCATTCACATCTTTGAAAATGTAATTGTGTTCATATCGATACAATGGGGTGTGAATGTTTTATTTTTATATTTTTTGATGTTATGTTTACTGACTATTGTAGCAATGGGTTGTCGATACATGAAATATCGCAATAAAGAAATTCCTGAAGTTGACAGCTCAAATGTGTAATACTTTGAGCTTTTAATGACTTTATCCAATTTAGTGATCTAATTGTTCCAAGTATGTAGTTAACAATGAAAATGTAATCCATTTGAATAACGTTGACAGAGCAGTTATCATCCCATGTAGGTCAAGATGAAATGCAGTTAACGGGTATCCCTTTAGTCGTGGACCTTGAATTTGAAAGGCATCTGGTGAACTTGGGTGATGTTACATTCTGAAATTTCACTTAATAAATATGCTTTGTCTTAAGAAACCATGAATGAACAGACTTTGTAAAGACGGTGGTGATGATTATGTGCCTGATCACAGGAGGTCAAGAACAACAAGATATTGTTTACTGCTAACTGTTCCGTTGGCTGTTTTAATTAACGCACAACAGAATTAATTACATTTTTTTTCTAAGAAAATATTGCTGTCACTTGTGAAACGTTGCTTTCATACTTTGTCTTCACTGAACGTTTTTAATTGGAAGTAAGGAATAATGAAGGCCGAAACACAAGGTTTCCATGTACAATTTGCTTAGATGTAGGCAATGTTAGATGCTGTTAAAAATGGAATGACCCCCCCCCACCACCCCCCAGATGTCTCAAGCCAATCACATTGATGCCATCACTGCCTTTGAGGTACTTAATTTTATGCTACATATTTGACCCATTAATCAATGTTTGCATTTTGCCACATTACCTTGGAACATGAGATCTATTGACAACACAACATTATAATGTGTTGATAAACCTGCACATGCATTTCACGGTGCTTCAGAGCCTTACATAGTCTACATCTGAATGTAGACATCTGGTTGCCTGGTCTATGGGATGACATGATAGGGAAAGGTGCACAGTTCATTCATTACTATGCTGAGCCAGTATGGAGTACATGTCAATGTGGGGGGGGGGGGGGGGAAGTATTTCTTATTTTTGTTTTCTG
>JABJVR010000032.1:2945664-2992219 GCA_025773905.1 Chitala chitala
TACACATGCACACACACATATAGTTAATTGTGTAGTCAGGTTGTCGAGCCTCATTTACACAGTGCTTTTCAGCCTCATTTACACAGTGCTTTTCAGCCCCATTTACACAGTGCTTTTCAGCCTCAATTACACAGTGCTTTTCAGCCCCATTTACACAGTGCTTTTCAGCCCCATTTACACAGTGCTTTTCAGCCCCATTTACACAGTGCTTTTCAGTGTGATTCTATTGCATGCCTGTCGTCAAACATTCACTCACAAATCAGCACAGGCTCATGGTTAATTAAACAATTAAAATGTATCTATGCAAACAGGGTGTTTGTTTGTAGGCTGTGTGCTTGTGCAATGAATGTAGACTAACTCAAATATTCACAATGTATTTCTTGTGCTATATAACAGACATACTGTTACATATGTCAAAAGACATGAACAGAAGTGACTGTTTGGGGTCTTGGTGTCAAAGGTGACTCTCTGGTTTGTGTATTAATTCTCTCTTCCTGTGTCCTCTTGTTTCAGCATGCCTCTCTCACAGGCAGCCGCTCAGAAAAGGGCTCCGGCTGGTCGAGCCGCTCGATGGGGGCGCGCTGCAGAAACTCCATTGCCTCCTGTACCGACGAACAGCCTCATATCGGCAACTACCGGCTGCTCAAGACCATTGGCAAAGGCAACTTTGCCAAGGTCAAGCTGGCACGCCACATTTTGACAGGAAGGGAGGTGAGGCTGAGATGCTGGGGTACAGGGCTGTACAGGAGGGGAGATAAGGCTGATATGCTGGGGTACAGGGCTCTACAGGAGGGGAGATAAGGCTGAGATACTGGGGTACAGGGCTGTGCAAGAGGGGAGATCAAGCTGAGATACTGGGATACAGGGCTGTGCAGGAGGGGAGATCAGGCTGAGATGCTGGGGTACAGGGCTGTACAGGAGGGGAGATCAGGCTGAGCTGCTGGGGTACAGGGTTGTGCAGGAGGGGAGATCAGGCTGAGATGCTGGGATACAGGGCTGTGCAGGAGGGGAGATCAGGCTGAGATGCTGGGGTACAGGGCTCTACAGGAGGGGAGATCAGGCTGAGCTGCTGGGGTACAGGGCTGTGCAGGAGGGGAGATCAGGCTGAGATGCTGGGGTACAGGGATCTGAGGGAGGGGATGTCAGGCTGGGCATCTCTTAAGTGTAAATATAGAAGGGGTGTGACCCTCCCCTGCTGCTCTCATTCACAGACACCAACAAATCCAATTATGGGGGGGGTTTATGAGGGCTGATCCTGATTCACAAAGCAGTACTGTCTTATTTCATCATATGTATACTGAATGCATTTAATAAAAACTGTGTGTTTTTACATTTTTGTGTTGCTGATTTCAAAATATGTTTTGTCTCTTACAGGTCGCAATAAAAATAATTGATAAAACTCAGCTAAATCCAACCAGCCTACAAAAGGTGAGTCACAATGTATGCCTGTCTGAAAGTGCCGGTGTGAAGACCAAGCAAACTGATGCATAAATTCAACCCAGCCTATTTAACACTTTGTGTGTTTGAAGTTCTTAAAAGCTGAGGTCAGTTAGCTTTGTGGGTGGGCCTCGCAGAACCAGAGACCCGTTGAGCTCAGTGGGGTGAAAATAAGAGCAAGTTCAATGTCCACGTGAACTGAGGCTGTGAGAAATTGTGCATCATCTTGTGAGCGAGAGCCATCCCTTTGTTTGGTGTGCAGCTGATAAGATCAAGCTGATGTTTCCTTGTCATGTTTCTGGGAAATGCACATAAGCTTTTGAAGTGTGGCTGTTTAATAACTCTTGTGGGAGAAGGAGAAGGTTTACAATGTTAAGGCCGGCTGCTTCAGCATGATTCTGCTCTATTGTTTGATGGATGTCACATCTTCTGTTGACCAGGTCTGGGGTGCGTTTGATTACACCCCTGTATTCAGCTTTTTGTTTCTTGAGTTTTGGTATGCAGCCTGACAGTGAACACAATTCCTCATTTATTTTGAAAGAGGACAAACTAAAGGTAGAGCTTTTACTCCTGTGGTGATGCCATACCACATTTCTGACCTTATTTATAATTTAAGTATTTCTTGCTGCAGTTCAGTTGGTCACTCCTTTGCGCCACCGTGTGATCTGTGTCGTTAGGTATTCTGTCAGTGTTGTGGCAGAGAAGAGCAGCACTCTTTGTCATGCTCATTAGCATAAGACTGGTGCGTACACGCAGCAGATGCTTTTCAGTTCTGCATGACGTTCTTCTCACGACTGACGTGCAAAGTATGGAGAATGGCGCAGTTCTAGCTCAGTTTTCCTTGCTTATTGAAACGTATGTCTCAGCTTCAGAGCACTTAGTGTATTTGACATATTTAACAGCATTTAAATCATTAAAGAGAGGCAGTGCTGCTGCACCCTCATGTTTCCTGAATTGAGGAGAAGGTGGAGGTAGGCGTGACCAGGACAAACCTGCAGCGCAGCTTTAAGCACTGCTGCACTGGGGCTCTTGTCCTGTCAGCACTCTTCTCCAGTGCTGCAGGTGATGGGCTGTTCCCCCCGCCTGCCGCAGCGCCTTCCAGACACGCCCACACACCTGCCTGTTCCTCCCCTCTGGCCATCTACTCATCGAGGAACGGGCTTGTTTGGACAAGGATGGCCTGATGCGTTTAGGCACCGATTGGACCTGCAGCACCTGGCCAGGTTTAGGCACATCGCACCAGCAGGACCGAGGGACACTCAGTGCAGAAATGGTGTTAGTTGCTTGGTTCATTTCTTTGTTAAGCAGCTTTTTGTGGTATGTCACTTTTTTATTGTATGTCGCTGGCTTTTTCAGTGTGTGTGATATGTCAGTGTTTCAGAGTTGTTTCCTTCAAACCTAGCACTGTGTAGGATTACATCATCTTTATCAAAAATAACCAGAGCAAATTTTATTTGCCTTGTAGTTTTTTAATAGAGTAAAAAGAAACCTCCCCAAACAGTATTTGACACTTGGCAGAAACTGTGAAATGAAAGCTTGCCTTTGTACAGAAGCTCCAGACTGATCAATGAAGATATTCCACAGTGAATAGAGCACACTGGTGGCTGTAGTGAGGTGTGGCAGATGGTCCTTTGAGGCACCTGCTCATGGGAGGGTCCCTCTGCTGCCTGTGATCTTTAGCCTTGCCTGAGCTCATTGTGCTGTGTTTGTAGGTAGGAAGGGATGGGCTTAAGTTGAGATTTGATTAGGTGGGGAGGGTGGGTCCTACACTGACAAGCCTAAACTGCTCTGCATAGGACAATGCGGCC
The DNA here is from genome assembly GCA_025773905.1 of Chitala chitala. Taxonomy (NCBI): domain Eukaryota; kingdom Metazoa; phylum Chordata; class Actinopteri; order Osteoglossiformes; family Notopteridae; genus Chitala; species Chitala chitala. The sequence continues at coordinate 2,948,910 of JABJVR010000032.1, forward strand.
AGCCATCCTCATCAGTCCTCGATGTCGAGATGTTGCCGTGGTGATCCCCATCTGCTCAGAGTGGCAGTTAGTGCTTGTGTCAGCTCGACTGCCCCTGCGGAGGGGAGGTAATGCCACCTCCATTCCACGTGTAGGGTCAGGAACAATTGAACTTGGCTTCACCTTTTCACAGGGTCAGCAGAATGAGGGGCGGGTGGTCTTGGGCTGTGCGGAAGACCCTCCAAACAAATGCTGGCCCTTTAACATGAGAGAAAAGAGCTTTGGGACACTGCCAAAAGTGGGTTGTACATAACTGATTCAAACCCCCGTGACCAGACCAGCATTCCAGACAAGCAAACAATAGAGATGGCTAACCCAGTGATGGGAGGGGCCCTCAAGGGGAGCAACCATGGGGCGCAGCTCCTGAGAAACCAGGCAGCCGTGGGGTGAAGTGGAGCTGAAGTGTCAGGATAGGGGAAACTTTGAAATGATGTGTGTCTTTGTGTGTGTGTGTGTGTGTGTGTGTGTGCATGTGCCTCCTGGTCCAGGCTGAGGGGGGTGTCCTAACAAGGGAACAGCTCCTCTGCAAACAAACGTGCAGAAAGAAAAAGAGCACCAGTAGTGTTTTCCCACGCGACCTTCCCTGAAGAGCTGCATGCTCCGAGGTTGACGCAGCTCTGCCCTCACCTTTTAGAGACCTCCTTTTACACAGTACAGCTTCTGTAGTATGTAATACTACTGTAATAGTACCAAAGGTGTAATACAGCAAGACTTTTGCATCAATGAACCAAATGCTCCTTTTGCAAACTGCATTATCTGCACCGGTAGCAAAATTGTTCACGGTTAATGAAGTTTGTGCTCATTACAGCAGAGGAAAAGAAAAACGCCCCTCCAAACATGGTGAAATGCTGACCAGTGAAAATATCCTAGAAGAAATAACTCAATTCACTGCCCGAATGTGAGGTTATTTGTGTTGTTGCAAAGCAGATTGCCGTGACAGCCGTGAGGATTCTGGCGTGTGCCCAGCGTGGCTTCCCTTCCCGGCTTCTTCGCCTACCGGTGCTGCAGACATTAAACCTCACGTCTGACGCGTTAGCGCGGCTTAAACACACTCCTGGCTCCGCCCCTGACATTTTTACCTAGTGAACGGAAGCCAGCAGAGCTCCTCAGAGGGAGGTGCCGCCTGTCTGCTGGTGCCGCTCTCTCGTACCCTGCAGGTGCGTCCTGTTGTGCCGCGACACAGGCAGGTTCAGAGGCCTCATGGAGAGGCATCAAATCCTGCCTCCTGCCCGCGGTCCTTTTAACCCAGCTTTTAGCAGCCCCCACTGCGGCCATCTGTCGGGCCTGTGTCCCTAGAGCGTGGCTCGCCCACGTGCTCTCAGTATGGCCCCGCCCACGTCCTCTCAATACGGCCCCTCTACGTGCTCTCAGTATGGCTCCGCCCACCTGCTCTCAGTACTGCTCCACCCACGTGCTCTCAGTATGGCCCTGCCCACGTTTGGTCCCTTCTGGCTGATTTTCCTGGCTCTGCTTTAGCATAGTAATCCTGTCCATTTCTATCATACATGGAACATGCTTCACTGCAGACGCTCCACAAAGCCAGTATTCGTCACAATATTTTTAAAGGTCAAGAGCTGTGATTCTTCTCCTTACATCAAGAAACGTTTCCTATTTTAAATTCAGTGCTATGTTTCGGTAGACAGCAGTCTGTGCATGTAAACTATGTAACGCACAAGCTTTTGAAACTCAGAGAAAGCTTGGCTTGGTACCATTACTACTTCAAGTGTTTTGCTGATGTGTATCTGTTTGGTTTGTAGTTGACTGAGCCAGAGCCTTTGGCTTCATGTACTTCTTGCAAGATTTTAGTGGAATCTTTAAAAGTCCGTCTAAGTATGTGCTTCTGTTGTTTTATTTTTTGCTGAATAACCGTTTTAATGAAGCTGACCAACTATAAAAGATACGGTGTGCCTTCTTCTAGTGTATAACTATAATATTAACATCTTATCTGCTACATATTTTAATAGTTTTTAAATGATTTCCATTTGGGAATATTGCTTAGTATTCAATTTTTATTCATTTTAAACCAGTGCTACTCAAATGTCAGTGGTATGTGGACAATTTAAACCAAGTTAGAGATGTTGTGGATTATTTGTGCTTACATCCTGTTCGTAGCCCATAAGAATAATCACTGACTGGGATTTTCAGTGTGTGACATAATTACATTTGTGTTGCATGTACCAGTGAACAGGTGATGTGACGGACCACATCATTAAAACGCAAAGCAACAGAAGGACACAGATATGGAGAATAAATGGAAACATTTTCTTTCAGTCCAGCCAAGTCTACAGCTTGGATGATGCTGATCCCACGGCTGACACCCTTAATGATCAGTGTAACTGTAATATTCAGAAACCTCTTCCTATACAGATTAATACTGTAGCCCTAGCGTCCTTATTTTATTGAATTCTCATTTTATAAATTTTGGATTTCACAAATAAAAAACGCTCCATAAATTGGTACTTAATTTTTTCCTTCATAGTTTTCTGTTTCCCCAGAAATTAGGGTAGGTCATTTATCGTTATTTTCTAATGCGTGAATATATAATGTAAAAACATAAATTTCAATTTCATAGCAGCTCTTTCAAAATTATAATTAGCTAATTAAACAGACTTGGTTTGATATAGATGCTTGTTTATAGGCATTCAGCAGAATGTGCTAACAGTCGCTCCTCTGGCCTAAACAGCAGACACAAGCGCCGAGAGCGATGACTAAGTGAGCCTGTGCACCAAGCTGTGTATGCTTGAACGCACACTGGGAACCACTGCTTCAGACTTGCAGGCTTTAGTAACCATGGTGTGCTCCTTTTAAACTTTACTCATCCTTAGAATTAATTTGATCCCATAATATTATTGGAAGTGTGCTGGTGTTCACCCTGCGTTGGCTGTATGAGACAGTATGGTGTTTAGCCTATCAGAGTGAGAGTAAACTCAAATTAGTCAGATTCATTTTTTGACTATAGGCCAGCACTTACTGTTAGGTGAATTCCTAGATTCTGTAGACATTATTTTACTATGCATATATAATGTTACTCATTTGTAAAGTGCTTTGGGGCAGCACGGTGGCGTGGTGGTTACCACCATCACTTTGCACTTCCAGGTTTGATTCCCACCTCTGGTCTGCCTGTGTGGAGTCTGCATGCTCTTTCTGTGCTTGGTGGGTTTTCTCTGGGTTCTCCGGTTTCCTCCCACAGTCCAAAGACATCCAGGTTAGGTTGCTTGGTGTTTGCAAATTGCCCATAGTGTGTGTGCCCTGCAGTGGGTTGGTGCCCTGCCCAGGGTGCCTCCTGGGATGAGCTCCAGGTTTCTTGTGACCCTGAATTGGATAAGGTGGTATAGTGAATGGATGGATAGAAGTTTCTTTGGACAAAGGCATCTACTAAAGGAATTAAATGTAAACTGGCTGACCTGTATGCAAAGTATCTACACTGTTGTAAAGAAAACTATTAGTGGTGAAGCATTGAAAGGGGTACTCCAAACATGACATATGGAATCCAAATATAAATAAGAACAAAGAAAATGTTTACTTTGATAGGTATCCAAGGGATACCGTTAGAGATACATGTGGTGTGGGAAATTACAGGAAAATATACTGTAATTGGCATGTTACTCATTGTGAATTGTAACATACCTTAAGGCTGTGTAGTTTTTAAAAATTCCTGCTTCTTGATACAGCACAGCACACTGTACATGTGAGACTGACAGTTTTCTGTATAAGTGTTTTGTACCATTGGCTAGGAAAAAATATGGAGAGAGAGAGAGAGAGAGACATATAAACCACTCTGATCCATTTAAAGGTGTTCCTTTTAACATTTGGACCTTGCTTTGTCTGAGGTGTAATGTTGTGATTGGTTTGCAGTTTACTTATTTTAGCGTGGACTGCTCAGGCTCTCATTCCAATGTTTCAGTGTTCGGAGGCCTGCCTCCTCCAGCTGGCTGTACACTGTACGTGGACTTCCCAGAGTGCTTAGTGCACAGAAAAGCAGAGAACAGTTGGAAAGCTATGATTCATGTAGGTGAAAAACGTGCTACTTGGTGAAATTAAAGCAAGTGATTAAAATGACTAATTGGAAGCCAGGGACAGTTTATACAAGAAAATTTAATTTTCCCGGATACATATTAGATTTTCACTGCAAGAATTATCAGGTTTTAATGTCCTGTCCTCGCATGTTGTGTACAGACTGAGACGTTACTAGTATGCATGTGTAAAGGACAACATAAGGAAAGCAGTATAAACTTTAGTTAATTTACTCATTGCTATATGTAACCACACAGTGTGAAATGCATCTAACACTTAAGACTTTTGTCTTGAATTTATAGGAGAAAATATAGGAATGAATAATTATGACCAGACATCGCAGGGTACTTTATATCAGTGGTGACACACCACATGAGTGTTTGTAATTCTTCTACATATGAGGAGCTCATTGCAAGAGATGGTGGTTTTGACTCTTTCGGGGTGACCGTGTCAGCCTCCATGTTCAGCAGTGTACATGACAAGTCCCTGGATGCCTTTAGAAATCTGTTCCATTCAATAAATAATTTTGCCATGGCACCGTGTGGTGAGTCAGAGGACCACTTACGAGGACTGTCAGACCAAGAGGGGTTGGAGATGTTGGTGTGGACAATGCTAACGCTGGCCTCCCACACCGAGGTGGACTCGCTCACTGGCTCCTTCCTAGGCCCTTGCTGGAGTCACAGGCTCCCCAGCCAACATCTCCCCTACCTCCTAACTATGCTTTAAGCCACCTGCTTCCTGGCGTCATAACAACCCCCCCACCCCATCCAATGCACTTGCTCAGTTCTCTCTCCTGTGCTAGAACAGGAAAGCATCTTCATTTGGTTGCTTCTGACTTCCCCTGAGGGAGAGAGAAATTAGTGCTGCTCAGAATAAAAAAAATGACTCATCTGTGTAATTAAAGGAAAAAAGCTTTCTGTGCTAGGAGGAATTAGACATAGGACCGGCTGCTCACGTGGCTCTCGAGCGTTGCGTTGACTCCATGCAGATTTTGCAAGGCCTCTTGCTTCTCAGGTGTTGTTGAGCCGATCTTGCCTTTCTCTCTCGTCTCTTCCATTTCAGCCAAATCAGGCGCAGTGTTTTTCATTGTCTTATTTGAGGATAATGAAAAAGAGCTGGGAGTTAGAACGGGCAAGGAGGCCTGATAATGAGGAGGTAATTGTTTGTAAGTAATAGATATTGCATGTGTTGTTTTTGCGTTAGCCTTCAGTTGTTGACAGAGCAGATGGGCTTTGTGTACATCAGAGCTGTCGCTCTCACATCTGGACGGACAGCTCCAGGGTGCAGCGACATGCTTCTGTTCAGAATGCCACCTTTCTGCTGACTTACAGTGCCCATCTGAGATTGTGTCTGTGCTATACTGGTATTGCTGGCAAGAGGCGACCATCATGACAAGCAAGTGTCTTAAAGGTGGGGTCCTGAAGCCCCACCTTTAGGATAACCTTCCCTTGTTCTCTTAGAAGCAGAAGGTGGAGGTGAGGTTAATGTGGAAAGATTCTTGTGCCCTGCTCACACAGTCCAGATACGTGATTCAGTATAAAAATGTCATTATGCTAGTTGGTCGTAGGATGAAGCGGACGGAGTAACCAACAGACTAGCTCGTGCTTGGAGTAGACAGTTGAGGGTTAACTTGGCCAATACCGACCCCGCAATGCCTTCCCTCCCAGTGTGACCGTTGACTTTGTTAGCTGCTTTGTGCACATCCTGTATAAACAGAAGCTAAACATGGAAGGACGGGGGGCTTGATTGATCGCTGGTTTTATGCCTCGGGGACTGAGGACAAACGAAAGAGGACACCGCAAGTAGCGGCTAGCTGCTCAATCGCCCCCATCTGTCCAACTGAGCATGTGCAGGGAATTCGGTCAGGGAGGAGCTGCTTCCCACTAGCTGCCAGACTGAAGAGCATGGTGCTGCTTGAGTGAAGCAAAACCTGCTCTTAATACCTCGGTTGACATGGTAACAGTGACGTCCAGCGTTGCCTGAGAAATGAACCAGGAAGTTGTTTGAGAAGGAGCCAGAGACGGCCAGAAGGAAGCAAATTCGAAGATTAGGGACTGGTCTAAGGATTACCTACCTGAGGGGTTTACATGAACAGCTAATACTCAGTTCTGAAATTAATTGAGAGAGGCAGCGTCCTGTCCGGTCACTGAAATTCTGTCCATGAGAGTTTGTGTGTGTGGGTCATTTCATGTTTGCATATGGATTCAGAGTGATTGTGTGTGTTTGAATGTGGTATTAAAACTGTTAGACTTGTGCAATGCTGTTATGTAACCTGTGCTGAAATGCTTCGTAAAATGCAGATATGTGAGCACAATTATATTTATGCAACAACTAGATTAACACATGGGCCCAAATGCATGGAGGGTCTAAAGACTTCCATACCTAGCCTCTAAAAACGTCCGTTGTTGTTGTTGGAAAAACTGCCCAAAAATGGAATGTAGAAATAAAAAATTTATTTCAAGTGGGAAAGTTGTTTAGCTTTGCCAAGAACACTTTGTAATGTTTTCCCAAATAACTGCTTATAAATAAAATGTATTGGCAAATATTTTGCGATGTAGTGTGCGTTTTGTTTTTGATAAATAGAAGGAGTCATCAGGCTTTTGACACGTCTGTCTGTCTGTGTCATCAGGTCTCTGAGACATGTCTCATCAGGTCTCCGAGACATGTCTCTCTGTGTCTCATCAGGTCTCCGAGACGTGTCTCTCTGTGTCTCATCAGGTCTCCGAGACATGTCTCTCTGTGTCTCGTCAGGTCTCCGAAACGTGACTCTCTATGTCTCGTCAGGTCTCCGAGATGTGTGTCTCTGTGTCTCATCAGGTCTCCAAGACGTGTGTCTCTGTGTCTCATCAGGTCTCCGAGACGTGTCTCTCTGTGTCTCATCAGGTCTCCGAGACGTGTCTCTCTGTGTCTCATCAGGTCTCCGAGATGTGTCTCTTATGAAGTCAGGCTTGAGTTGCTTAAGTGCTGCCTTTGAACAGCAGGATTGCACATCTGTAGACTGGTGTTTTCGAGCACTCCATGTCATAAGCAACCATGGCATTGAAGTAGGAGATATTTTTAAAAACTACTGTAAACAAAAGCTTTTCACTGAGGTCAACAGTTTACTATGGAGAGAACATAGAGGTGTTGGATATGAGAAAAGAAGGAGAAGACGGACATGCAGAAACCCGCACAGTATAATCCCACACACAGTAGTGTAAGTAGAGTGGGGTTTTTTTCTTAGCATGCAGCTTCTAGGGGAGTGTCTTTTCCTGGCTCTTGTTTCAGTGGCTGGACATAATGGGTGCATGCATGTGTCCTAATGCCTATGAGGAGCATGTGCACCACCTCTAAGTCCGTGTAGAGCTGCATGGACATGGTGGTGTTACCTCGTGCCTCCAAGGTCGAATGTTGTAATCCCAGCCAATGTTGGTCCCAAGCCTGGAGAAAATGGGCAGGTTGCATCAGGAGGGGCATCCGGCATTAAAAAAAAAAAACCTTTGCCAAGTTGATGTGCGGATTGTTAACTGGATGCTGGTCGGTCTGAGGTGACCCCCTCACCATGAATTATCGTAAAAACAGAAATTTGAGTTCCTTAATGTTTCCTTTTCTCTAATGCATCACTTGTAAGCAAAGACCGATGATAAGAGCTCTTGCCTCTGGTTTCCTGTAGTGAGCCATGTGGCTGGTGATATTCCAGAAGGTCTGCTGCACTAGCTTGTCTAAGGGAATATAACGGCAAGGCAGAGTGTTCTAGATGATGTGATCCAGAAGTAATGGTGAGCCCGGGCCGCTGCTGCCTGACTGTGTTTTGTTTTGGAAGAATGTGGCTGATTGTGCCTCGTTCTTCCATTGCTATCAGTGCATTCCGTTGCGCTTCTCCGTCTGTCACATTGTGTCATTTTAGATTCCCGTCGGGAGGCGTGAAATGTACTTTTGGTGCACAGCAGCGTTATTCCGCCAAGTGGGTCCCTTCCACCGTCCATAGCAGATGTCACAGTACCGAGCAAGTGTGAGGGAGGAAGAGTGAGTCGCCTACATTCTCTAGGGTGTTCCAGCTTTGCTGACAAATAGAAAGTCAGAAAATTTTTAAGCCACTCCCCTTGATCAGTGATGGACCCTTGATTGGCAAGTTTAGAATACACAACTTGTTCTTGTTGTGCCTCTACAAGCGTCTCCGTTTTCTCTTTTGGGGAGAAATTGTGCCATTTCTTTTCCTGGTTTTTATTCAGCACATTATGAATATAGATGAGAACATGTGCTCATTACCTCTTCTTGGTCCTGTACATGGTTTCCTAAGCTTTATTTTTTTTATTTGTTCTGAGAAAATAATGATTAAACAGTTTGTCTTGGATTGCACCGTCTCATACAGTTTTTTTCTTTTGTGTTCTTTTTATGGTCTGAAATTAGATTGCCAATATGAGTCATCTAACATGATGTATTCTGCTGCTTTTACCACAACGTTATGAAATGCTCTGTTCCGATTGGTCAGTAAAAACTTAAAGGGGCTTGAATATCTTACCGTGGACATGTTAAAGCTGTTTGTCAATTAACCCTGTTTCTCTGTTCATTCAAAATTATACACCTGTCATTTGTGAAATTCTATCAAGGGAATGACAAAGCAAAATGTGCCACTGATGAGATAACAGGCAAAAGTACAAATGTCAAACATCTGATGTGCAATTTCCAATGTCCAGCTTCACATTTAATGGAAACCTGTTCTTCAGATTCCTTCAGCAGCAATGAATTATGGGTAACAATTTTAATGGTAAATGGCTGCAGTTAAACACAGTGTGTCTATCATCCAAGATAGCCAGCTGTGCACACCCATTTTTGGTTTATTTAAATAAATTCACTGTGCTGTTAAATAAATAAGTTCTTTTGGAAGTTCCTCCAACCATTACATAAGATATGCCAGTTTCTGTTTTCAGCTTGCTTTAATTTAGTGCCCCTGTCTTTCCAGCTGTTTCGTGAGGTACGGATAATGAAAGGCCTGAATCACCCAAACATAGGTGAGTGGAGAGCAGGATCTCTGGAGCTTCATCAGAGGACGGTGACAGAGAGAATGGCACCAGTCCTGAATGTGCCAGTCTGTGTTTCACGTAAGAGTGTTGAAGTTTAACCGGGTGACACTAAGAATAGTGTGAAGCTCCTACCACTTCCTGTGTGTCCAGTGTTCCTGGTAATGCAGGCTGCTGTCACACCACACCACGTTATATTGTGTGTTTTTGATTTTATCTTGATGGAAACCTTCACATACGTTGTTGTGTGTCCAGCACAGAAATGTTTTAATTGTAGTCCTGTTTAGAGGTTGTTTATTTGTTCACCAAACCGTCAGACCTGAGCCCCAGCGACATATAAGCACACACTCGCATACATACAATCATACAAACGTGTAAGCATGGAGCGTAGAAAATAGCTTATGCACACACGAGTACACACATGAACACACACGCAAGCACACACTTATACAGAGTATGCAAAACCATAGGAAACCATAGGAAAAACACAGACCTCTCAAGCCACCCTAAAGAATTTGACAAAAGCCTGCTCAGCCCAGCTCCAGGTTTGCTATCTATGCTAATGGTCATAATGACAATAGCACTGGTACTTTAATGGAAGAACATTTCACATGCTCTGGTATTAATGCCAGTGGAATGCCAGTGCATCAGAATGAGAGGATATGAGGTTGTTCTCCCCAATGTTTTCATTCTTATTTCAGTATTTATGTTTCATCTTAGTCACTTCTGTCATTCTGAATCAGTTTCTTCTCTCTCTGTTCTACAGTGCAGCTGTTTGAGGTCATCGAGACGGAGAAATCCCTCTACCTGATCATGGAATATGCCAGCGGAGGTGGGTACCTCCACGTGCAACATCTTCCAGCTGAGAAACTGGTTCTAATGTGGCTGGTCTATCAAAATTCTGATACCAGTTTATGACAGTGTCTTTAAAATGTGTAATTTCTAAAGGCCAAATCAGTGACACTGTGGGTTTACGTTGGTCGTGTTTTCCAAATCGAGTATGGGTGTGCCTTGTTTCCTGACATGACGTTACTGAAAGAGGACACCGAGCGTACGCTCCTTAAGTGAAACTCTAGAGCTGCTCTCAAACTGTCACTCTGCTTCTCATTCTTTTCAGAACTTCCACTTTCTCCTTCATGTAACAAATTTGCATCTTTCAGCGTCCAGCCATTTAGCTGCTGTGTTTAACAGGTTTTTGGCTGAACCAACATTGTGCAGCATCCATCTTTCTAAATGATTCATGAACAAAAGGAAGGTCACCAAAGTATATTTGTATTAAATTATGTATACGGGCTTTAACATGGAAATGTGTTATTTTATATTCACTGCAGTCCCCGGTCATTATACACCCTTTGTAATTTCAAATGAGGCACTTTTTAGTATAACTGTACTGTACTGTTTTGTCCTGTATTTTCCAGTTTTTTTATACTTTCAGTGCACGTACCAGCTCTATTGAACCAGCAACTGCATACACAAAACACACTTGACATTGTTTTAGTTTTACCTTAAACTTACAGTTCTGGATACTTGCAGAAGGGCACTGAATAAACAGCTACATCACAGGTGCCTTTACAAGGGAACATTACACTGTGCTGTGATTCCTGTTGGAGTCAAAGTCGAGTCATGTCTAAGTCAAAGTGGTTTTTATTTTCATTTCAGCCATATACAGTGAATACAGTACACAGTGAAACTAAATAATGTTCCTCTAGGACCATGGTGCTACATATAACAACATATAACTGCAGGCATACACATATCTAAAATAAAAAATAAAAGTCACTGTTAGAGTCACTGTTTTTGTTTGAGCACTGAAAGTCTTCATCTGTGGTCTGTACTGGCTTGTTGTGACATTGTTTATTGTAATACTAATCTAGAAGCATTGCCAGGAGTGCTTAGTGTGGCCCTTAAAGGGTGTACAGCATAGAGGACGTGTCCTGGGGCGAACACGTGAATTCAGCCCGAACATAGAACCCAAACACAGAACTCAGTGGTACTGTTCCACTTACAATCAGAAACACTACCAGTGTATTTTATAAGATTATTTCTTATTTGATAACAGAGGTAGCAATCACAGATAGACCTTGGTTTGTGGCAGGGTTTGGTGCCAAGGGTCAGGCCATAAGTCAGTTTCGTCTCAGAGTTTCAGAGCATACACAGGTGCTGTAACTCAGGTGTATGCAGTCTCAGTCATATGTGCAGTGAACATAACAAAGCACATTGTTACACATACATCCTTACATATTTAGTACTTTGATAGAAGTTGTATACATTTTATATACACTGTCATTAGTCATACAGCTGCCAGCTTCATACAGCTGCCAGCTTTTTTTCTAACCGCTGTTGAGACAAGTTCTTACAACTATGACAGTTGTACACCTTATCCAGGCTTCTGAGTTTTCCTGAGGTACTTTTGGCATAACTCTGAAGTGTTGTAAACTGAAGTGACGTAAGTCACAGAGCAGGCAAAGTACAATAGTCCAAGTACTCTATAATGCTTGTTCTTGCACGTATACCCAGGAACGACATGTAAGAGTGAATTCAAATAATAGATAGTGGGCATTACAATACAGGAAGACATTACAGGTAGATGCAATACAGCCAAGACGTACTGCAGTTAGGTACAGAAATGTGCCCGTAGAACAGGTTCAGCAGAGTCAGGAAGAGTCCTGCAAATGTATGCAATATATATCATTGGGATTGCTTGGTGGGTTGAGCCATTGGTTGTTCCTGGAGCTCCAGTGGTGTTTTCTACTTACTAAACTGGTTTTGATTCCCCTTTGTTTTTGCTGCCTTTAGCTTTTCTTTCATTGTGGCATATTGTGCCCTCAGACAGCTCTGCTGTGAAAGGCGCTATATAAATATGAAATAAAATGAGACTGACATGTCTGGAGATGCAGGTGAGCACCTTTGGCAGTGCTCTGCTCTTTATTAATTAATACTAATCTTCAAACATTGCCATATGCAGAGCAGGTTAGATGCAGCTAATCCTAGCGGACTCAGGTTCCCCACTGAGAAAACAGGATCCGACTATATAAATTCTTAAACACAAGGACATCCCTGAGGATCTCTGTAACAAAACATCCCGAATGGGAAGTAGATGAGGACCAGTTAGGTAAGCACGGGTGAACCTTTTCCATTCTGTGAGAGTAATAAGGGTTTGGAATAAGGGTGCAGTGGAGTGGGGTGAAGGTAAAGTTTATCAAGTAAAATATCAAGCTGACCAACATGAGCACAATGCTCATCTAATCAGTAACATTTGTTATGTCTGTCTGAACAGGAGAAAAATAAAAGCATTATCCAAATATAAGTAGTTCCCCATTTATTTTAAAGTACTTAAATTCCTGTTTCAGTTCAGTTCAGTTCAGGTATTGGTGGGTTGCCCTAGCAGCTGACCATCCAGCTGCCATGATTTCAGCACAGCTACACTAGATCTGCTTCTAATATTTGTCTTTGGAGAATCACACCTGAGTTGTGCTGCACAGGTCCATCTTCCTCTGTTTCGTCCAGGTACGACGACATGAAGTCTTTTCAAACTCAGCTTTTGTCTTGGCAGTGAAAAAAATAGATTTATAGACTTATTAGTGACTATGAAATAAAAGCAGTTTATTTTGTTATTTATGGAGCAACAGCTTAATAACGGTGATTATTGACATTTTAAAAAGTATGCAGACATTTAGAACAAGGGGTTGGGTCTTCATACGTGACACAGGATTGGCTGGCAGTGAGGAGCTGGGCTAAGACAGACAACAGCTGCATCAAGAGAAAGCACAGTGAACACACAACTTACACACATAATGCAATAATTATTAGCGAACAGCAATAATTACATAAATTCACAGCTAGGCGTGTTGCATGCTAAAACGTGTGATTTAGGAATATTAGCATCACATTTGCAACGAGTTAAAGTTTTACTTTTCGCACCCCTGAGGTAGATCAATGAACAGGAAGTATATTTGCAGAAAACGTTAAACTGATAAGAAAATGTGTGAAGTCACTGTTTCACAAGCATGGTTTGTTTGGATGAATCGAGACAGCATGAACTCCCACAACCCAATGCAAAAAGGTCATGTGACCTTTCAGAAAGTGGCTGAAGAGATAACAGGAAGCCCATTTCTGTTACTCATCCCTTTCTCTTTACAACGCTGCCCAGTCTCATGTCGCTTTGCTGTCTGGCCACAGTACCTCCCATAAAGTAACGAGGCCTTGTGTGGGCAGAGAACACAACAGGAATTACGAATTATATATTGTTTTTTTTTCCTCTCGTTTCTCTTACATGGTAATTTTTCAAATAGTCTTCTTGTTATGAAATCTTAGACAGCAGCCTGGAATCCTTTACTAAATCACCAGCCTGAATGTTTTTGTTTCAGTGCCTTGAAGACTGTGGCACATCCCAGGTTCCTGAGGCTCGAGTCGGTGTTACGTTTACCTCTCTGCCACCAAGTGATATTAACATCTTGCCATCTCACTGTTTGCGTTTACGAAACTGTCAGTCTCTTTCTTCTGTGTTTTGCACAAGGTTCTGACTGGGATTTGTCCTCCTCTCTCATCTTTTTCTGCACATGCATAACACAATTTCTACTTCTACAAAGTTTCAAACAAGATTGACAAATATTTAGATTTGCTAAAATATGTAATTCAGAATTTAAAGGGTTTTTTTGTCCAAATGTTATATAGGTAGAAAACCTGAGCTAAGATGAGTAAATATATATGGCATGGTCAGTCCTAAAAACCACTGACCAAACTGTACCTTGGGATTAACAGCCTGTGCACAGCAGATAAAACACACGTTTCTATCTTGCACTGCGAATGTGATCTGAGATGTTGTATTTCGAGCATCTCTGAGACCAATGTTAGCTCATGTATATACACACCACACTGAGTCCTGCGGCTGAGGCAGTTCTTCTTGTTGGGTACATTTATGTTCATACAAGAAGGTAATAGGAGGGTGTTTGTTTCCTGTCAGCTTCATATTAAGTCAGTTTTTATATAGTGTTGTTTCTGCAGTAGTCTTCCTCAGTAACCCAAAGAGGCAGCTAACCTCTGGATATTATGTATTAAAATCAAATTCACACCTGTGTACCGCATCTGGAGTTACGAGGAATTTTCAGCACTGTGAAGAACCACATGTTCATTAAAGGCACTACATTTCCATTCATGTTCATTAAAGGCACTACATTTCCATTCATGTTCATTAAAGGCACTACATTTCCATTCGCTGTGCAGTAATTCAGCCTCTGTTTATTCTGTACACACAATGCACTCCATGCATGTCCTACCAGGGGAACAGTCCAGAAAACCCTGTGCTGCAGTCTGAAAAATGTCCCACTCTGAACCTGGAGATTTCACATAAGCTGTCTCCAGTCACGTCCCATTCCATGCAGGCATAATTATTTCCCACAAGCCCTCCTGTAAATGACTCCAGTCAGAGGCTGTGAATCAGCTTCTACATTTATGTCTGGTGAGCAGTCATCGGTGGAGTGTCAAGATACGACATACAGCCATGGGTGGAGTGTGTATCAAGATACGACACACAGCCACGGGTGGAATGTGTCGAGATACGACACACAGCCACAGGTGGAGTGTGTCGAGATACGACATGCAGATGGTTGTCAGACATGGTCAGACTGTAGCATAAAACCAACAGCCGTTGCTAGACGTGTGAGGAGCACTAAAATGGAGGCGTCTGGCTTCACTGTGGCTCATGATAATGTTGTGTGCCTTTTCACCTCTAATTCCAGCACTATTCAGTCTGGCTGTGTGTTTCAGACATTTAAACTGGTGATGCTCAGGCCGTGACAATCAATAATTACATGTGTTTAACCCCGATTTGGAAAACGGAGCCTTCTCAAGGCTGTGTGAAGTTCACAATTGCAGTTTGTCTTCCCAGACAAGAAGGCAAAGGACATGAGAACTCCACATAAGTACACATAGAGGGAGTAAGTAAATAAGTAAGGAAACATAAGGATATAGCAAACCAGTGTGTTATCTCTAGGAAAATAACTAATTTTAAGGCAAATGAGATGGCCTTGAATGTCAGTGGACATACTGGTGGTAAACAGTCACTTCCACTTTTTCAGCACATCACTGCGGTGAAATGTTCTCCACAAAGCCTGATCAGGCACGGGGCCTCTGAACTCAGACGCCACGGCGTCGCAGTGATCGCGACATGCCAACGCGGCACGAATCATGCGTGCTACATACGGCCTTTCCCGATGTCCGCCGCAGGACCGTCGAAGCATTTTTGCCGCGTGCTGTGTCAGCCCGTGTGCATCGTTACTGACCAGTCAGCAGAACCGTGTAGTGGACAGTGTGTGCGGTTCTGCTGATCGTTAGCAGTACCTACACAAACACGCAGGAGTGTTCCCATCGCACAGAACCGTGGCAACGCCGTCGCACCAAGACACTCAGCGCAAACACTGCTAGTTGGAAACACTGTCTTTCCTAACACAGTACAGCTGTATTCACAGACACTGTTAGTTAACCTGTTTAATTAAATATGACTATATTCACTTTGAGTAATTAGTTGGTTAGTCTGACAAGTTTATGCATATGCTATTGTGTCTGTAATTAGCTTCATGTTCCATGGTTAGTGCTTTTGGAAATAACTTTGCAGCACAGCTATTTGGTTGTAAGACATAGTAATTAAATATCAGATTATAGGTTTTTTCTTCTTTTCATTGTATCTGTGTATTGTCGTTGCTGCTTTTTGCCCCATTACCGTCTCCTGGTCTGACTGCTCCAGATAATATTTCTGAACAAGCACTTTCTTTTATAAAGAGTGCAGCTGAGCGATTGTCCACTTTTTTGCTTTTTCTGTATGTTATGTGGTCAACCGTAGGCTGTCTCACACTTTATCTCAAACAGACACACACACACACACACACACACACACAGTTGAGCACAGTTCTGTTTTTCTTGCTTTTTCACTTTCTCACACAGTCTCTCTTCTTCCCTTTACACACACACTCACACAGTCTCCTCCTCTTTCTCTCTCTTCCTCTCTTACTGTGTTCCACCACACACGCACACACATGCACACATACTCTCCATCTTTCTCTGTTCCTTTTCCACTCACACTCTCTATTACAAGCAGACATGCACACACACACAGTCACATGCACACTGAGCACACGCTCCTCTGAACCACACTGACGTGCACATGCATCTGTCACATTGATTGGCCGACTGGCTGTGAGCACGGCTGGGCACTCTGAGATCAGGGCTGCTGCCAGCCAGGCTGCATTTTCCCGCTGGCCTCCTGAGTATGGCTCTGCTCTGGTCTTTCTATGGCTCCTCATCACCCTGTAATCACAATGCCCAGCCTAGCCATCAGAGCCGGGGACACACACTCTCAGCTCCTCTGCCCTTGAAGTACCCCTGCAAACAAGCGCAGACGCACAAACAGATCTGCTACAGAATCAAGCTCCACCCCCACCAGTCCCTGGAGCTCCAGGACAGGCCCGTCCTCTGTTTAATGCCCTTTTCTCTCACTCGTCATGAGCTCGGTTAGGGAGCTCTCATCCGTCTGCACCATACACACACAGTGCGGTCATACCTACATGGGCACTCACACACACTTTTTCTTGTTGCCAGTCTGTGCCTGACTCATTAAGAATGCACTTTTTAAATTTTCATCCCTAGGTTTCCTAGTGACTGTCAGCCCTCTCCCTACCCCTGTGTCTTTTATCCGCCCTGCCCACACACACACACACACACACATACACACACACACACACACAGAGTCACAGAAATACTGTCAAAGTTGTCCTGAGCAGGCTTCTCTCACAAGAACATAAACAAACTGTCACAGATTGTGATGTCTCTGCTGGAACATGAAATTTCATAGAGCAGGATGGGAAACTTAAATAAAACCCCTGGGGACAGCGTACCTATTCCTATTACACCTGTGTGAGGTGACTGTTCACTGTTAGGATAATAGTGTGAGAATGTGAGATTTTCATATGAATGATAAGTGGACAGTTCTGCAGTGTATTGTGAGTTCGTATGAGTGTTCTGACCACATAATCCCTGCTTGTCTTTCAGGGGAGGTGTTTGACTACCTTGTATCACATGGGAGAATGAAAGAGAAGGAAGCGCGCGCCAAATTCCGGCAGGTGAGGCTGTCACCTGACAGCACATGTTCCAACACCACAGGTGGATGTGTGCTTCCTGACTAAGCTGCTTCCTCACCAATTGACTTCCACAGATTGTGTCTGCTGTTCACTACTGTCACCAGAAGAACATCGTCCACAGGGACCTCAAGGTAAGAGTGTCGTCATGGTGACACGGCAGCATTCTAACTGCACTTGGTACCTTCAACCAAATAAGCAGATTGGGAAAAGTGACGTTGTTTATACTGCAAGTCTTTAGATGCTGGGGCAGATGTGACTGGAACCTTGACCTTTGGTCATAAGGGGTCTCTCAGAGTTAAGTGAAGGCTGTGATCCACCTGCAGTGAAAGGCGCAGGAAGGACTTTGTCACTAGGGCAATGTGGATAGACACACAGCATAAAACTCCGTAAAACCAAGGGGGAAACAGTGCTGGTGTTCTCAGGATAATATATACCACACCAGGCTCGGTGTCTGTGTTAATGCCCTTCCTTACAGGCTACAAGGGCTCTTTTGAGAACTAAAGTAAGATTATGATAAGCTTATAAACATTCAAATTCAGGTTTGGGACTGGCACTGTTCCATAGCAGGAGTCCTGCTCTAATCTGTCTCTAATACTTCAGCTTGGCATCTTCTTTGGTACACAAGGCTATTTATATTTGTTCTGTTGCTGGTAACTAATTAGGATGTATGATGGACGGAAGAAAACTGCTTAAGATGTAACAAACAAAGGTGGTCTTTGAGTACTGGAGGTTGCTCAATGTGTTCCATTGTGCCCAGACAGCAGTAGATACTCTGTAAATGCTCTGTAAACATTCTGTAAATGTTCTGTAAACGTGCTCTCTTTTGATGGGCGCAGGCCGAGAACCTCCTGCTCGACGCAGATTCCAACATAAAAATTGCCGACTTCGGCTTCAGCAACGAGTTCACGCTGGGAAACAAGCTGGACACATTCTGCGGGAGCCCGCCCTACGCCGCCCCGGAGCTCTTCCAGGGCAAGAAGTACGACGGGCCTGAGGTGGACATCTGGAGCCTGGGGGTCATCCTCTACACGCTGGTCAGCGGCTCGCTGCCCTTTGACGGTCAGAATCTCAAGGCAAGGCTGTTTTCAGTACTGTCCCCACATGTCACACTGTCCCCAGACTGCCTTAAAACTGTTCTCACACTGTCTGCAATACAGTCTCCATGATCCCCACACTGTACCTATACTGTTTTCACACTGTCCTTATACTGTCTCCATGATTTCCACACTATCCCTATACTGTCTTCACACTGTCCCTATACTGTCTCCATACTGTCCCTATACTGTCTCCATGATTCTCACACAGTCTGTATACTGTCTCCATGCTGTCCGCATAGTGTCTCCATAATCTCAACATTGTCCCAATACTGTCTCCTTACTGTCCCTATACTGTCTCTAAGGTCCCCACATTGTCCCTATACTGTCTCCAGTCTGTCCCTATACTGTCTCCATGCTGTTCCTATACTGTCCCTATTCTGTCTCCATGGTTCCCATTCTGGTCCCTATACTGTCTCCACTGTACCTATAATGTCTTCATGGTCCCTTGCTTTTTCCACAGTGTCTCCACAAGCTGTCCCTCTGTCCCACTGTTTTGATGGTCACACTGTCTCCATGGTCTCATGACCGTCTGCATGTTATCCCTACGTTGTCCTCATGCTGCTTTCATACTGTTTCCATGCTGTCCATGTACTGTCCCAGTGTTGTCCCCCTGCTAGCCCAGTACTCCTTCTGTACTGTCCCAGTGTTGTCCCCCTGCTAGCCCAGTACTCCTTCTGTATTATCCCAGTGTTGTCCCCCTGCTAGCCCAGTACTCCTTCTGTACTGTCCCAGTGTTGTCCCCCTGCTAGCCCAGTACTGCTTCTGTACTGTCCCAGTGTTGTCCCCCTGCTAGCCCAGTACTGTTTCTGTACTGTCCCAGTGTTGTCCCCCTGCTAGCCCAGTACTGTTTCTGTACTGTCCCAGTGTTTTCCCCCTGCTAGCCCAGTACTGCTTCTGTACTGTCCCAGTGTTGTCCCCCTGCTAGCCCAGTACTGCTTCTGTACTGTCCCCCTGTCCCCATGTGACCAATTTGTCAAATAAGTCACAAAAAGTTCTGATTTAATGTGACAGGATGGAATATTTATATGTTCAAGTAAATGGCACAATAAATTAGCGATTAATAAATTCTTGAAGTGTTAAACTCATTCAGTAATTGAAAAATGAGTTGGCAGATTTTTAACAAGTGTTGTAGAACGCAGTGTGATACTCAGAAAACAGGAAATGTGGGCTTCTTAGTGAAGTTGTCATGTCTTGTGCTATCAGACATTTTCATGTCCTGGTGGTGTGAATGGCCCCAACTCTGACTGCTAGTTTAGCCTTGAACGCCAGTTCAAGCATTCACCAAATTGGTGTTCATTCATGCTTGGAATTAATCACACACTTGAGAATATACCTCTTAATGAGTTCTGTAAACCATTTTATTAATCTGGGGAATCAAATCCATTTAGTGCATAGTTCATTCTGGATGAAGATCAAATATGGATTGTGTGGTAAAAGAGAACCTCTCAGTACGCTGTCCTGATTCCATGGTCTTGCGGCTTGAGGGACAGCTTTGGGAAAGGGTGGGGAGATCACCAGTTTTACTGTGGAGGCGCTAGAGAGAAGTGCAGGCTAAAGGGGCGTGGCGACTACTTGTGCATCTGTGTGACTCTGCCTATGTCTGAGGCTGGAGTGTCACCCCCCCCCCCCAGGAGCTTCGGGAACGCGTGCTCAGGGGGAAGTACCGCGTGCCCTTCTACATGTCCACTGACTGCGAGGGTATCCTGCGCAGGTTCCTGGTGCTCAACCCGTCGAAACGCTGCACCCTCGAGGTGAGTGGCACTGCACACACTTAAAAATAAGCTTACATATTTAGGAGTAATAACACTTCTGTAGTAAATAAGCATCCTGATGGTGGCACAGGCCATCCAGCTGTGTCACCTGTGACTTCCTAACACATCATCTGTTGTAATGCTGATGCAGTTCTTTGAAGCCAGTGACCATTTGGTAACACTTGTCATTAACATACCGCATAATTGGTGTTTCACTCATGGGAAAAGTTCTGAGACCACCTCCTTCTGAGTTATTTTATCCGCACCAGCACCACCGACTGGTCTGCCCAAAATGCAAGACAAAGTGAACAGCCAATGAGAGAGCTGCATGGAAGAGATTGACAGTGGTGTTGTGGATGGCAACCATAAAATGGTCCTGGTGTATATGGTGGTCACCAACATAAGCATAGCCCAGGAAAGGTCCTGTGAAATTGCAGCAGTCCAGATTAGATGCACCTGTATTATACCTGCTGCCCCATCCTGTCCCTTATTAGCAAATCATGAAGGACAAGTGGATGAATATGGGCTATGAGGGGGAGGAGCTGAAGCCCCACGTGGAGCCAGAGGAGGACTACAATGATGCCAGCCGTATAGGTGACCAATCACAGCCATTCCATATATATATACTGTAGCATTCTCCCTTTGTGTTTCAGCATGTCTCTTCAAAGCTGCTGTATAAACTTGAACATCTATAACCACTTCTAACATGTACCTACACATCTCTACTTGCTTTGAAATCTCCCTGCTTTCTTCAACCATGACAAATAATGTTCATTATGACTTTACACGTTATGGGTAGACTTTTCAGTTTGCTTTTGCACCAGCGTGTTCAAATTGTGCTTTGGATGTTACTGGGCCACCATATCTTCTCTTCCTGTCCTGCCTCACCTTGGGTCGACCCTTCAGAGGTGATGGTGGGAATGGGTTACTCTCGTGAGGAGATCAGAGACGCCCTGCTCAATCAGAAGTATAACGATGTCACCGCCACGTACCTGCTGCTGGGCCGAAAGAATGAGGTGAGTCTGCCCAGGTGTGGCCACCCCAGAGCAGGGGTGTCAGGACACTTTTACTTCCATTTGCCTCGTTAGAAGGATCAGTGCTGCAGCCTAACAGTCACAGCATTATTGTTACAAATTATCTTTATGCTCATTATCCACTTTATTATTTTAACTGCCTACACTTTATTACGGAGCTGTAAAAAGCTCAGCGAGGTTTAACCCTCGGCTCTTGAACTAGTCCTGGTAATTCAGTTGAGACACTACATGGCGTGTGTGTGCTTAGCAGTGGAGACACTACATGGCGTGTGTGTGTTTAGCACTGGAGACACTACATGGCGTGTGTGTTTAGCAGTGGAGACACTACATGGCGTGTGTGTGTGTTTAGCAGTGGAGACACTACATGGCGTGTGTGTGTTTAGCAGTGGAGACACTACATGGCATGTGTGTGTGTTTAGTAGTGGAGAAACTACATGGCATGTGTGTGTGTTTAGTAGTGGAGACACTACATGGCGTGTGTCTGTTTAGCAGGAAAGCAGCGATTCCCGCTCTGGCAGCAGTCTTTCGCTGGCCCGGGTTCGACCCAGTCCCATCACCAACGGCACAAGCAAGCACTCCTCTTCTGCCACATCCTCTTCTACCTCCACCTCCTCACATAGCAAGACCCAACGTAGCGCCTCCACCTATCACAGGCAGCGACGGCACAGTGACTTCTGTGAGTATCGTAGGGTTCGTGTGCACGATGGAGGTGAGACGGGGGCCAAGCACGCACACACGTGCACACACACACACATATTTATTTATTTATTTATTTATTTTATTTATACACAGTGGTCCCACTGTTGCCTCGCATCTCCAGGCCTGGGGTTTGATTCCTGCCTTGGGTCTGTGTACGTGAAATTTGCATGTTCTCCCTGTGCTTGGAGGGTTTTGTGTGGGTTCTTCTTTCCTCCCAAAGGCACGTGGGTTAGGTTGATTGGTGTTTCCAAAATGCCCATAGTGTGTGCTTGTGTGTGTGTGTGTGTGTGTGTGTGTGTGTGTGTGCCCTGTGGTGGGTTGGTGCCCTGCCCTGTGCCTCCTGGGATGGGCTCCAGGCTTTCCAAGACCCTAAATTGGGTAAGAGGTATGGATAATGGATGTTAAACTTCTAATTAAATAATTTTAAATCATAACCAATATTTTTTGTTAAGTGTTTTACTTAAAAAGTGAGCTTAAGATTCTTTCTTTAGCAGAATGCTTCTTGGTTTTACATTTTTGCATTTAATGTTTTTAAAATTTGACATTTTTAAGTATGTCTTAAGTATCCATATACTTTTTGGGGCCAATGTATATTTAAAACAGGTTCTAAAATGAGCAAATGAAATGTTACTTTTGCAGTACTGATTCACACATGAAGTCCTGACATGTGCTGTATCATGACAAAAACGTTTTGCTTTCTGAGAAAAATTTTGCATTCTTGCATTGCGACAGACATTGTTCCACTTGTTGGACTGTTGCTATAATTACTGTCTTTAAATATTACTGTGGACTGTTAAACAGACCTGATGTGGTGAACACACAAGTGTGTTTATTCTCCTTGATGTTTTGTTGTGTGTATATCCATCCATCCACCCATTCTCAGCTGCGTACCCTGGTCTGGGTCATGGAGACAGTGTATGATGCAGTTTCCCAGACGTCCGTTTCCCTGCCCACTTTCTTTAGCTTGGCCTGGGGGGACCAGATCATTCTTAAGCTGTATGAAAAATAAAATCCCACAAGTGATTTCTGGGTTTGCCCCAGTGACTCTTTCCAGCTGCGTGTACCCAGAAGGCATCCTGGTTGGATGCCCAAACCACCTCATCTGACTCCCTTTTGCTTCAAAGGAACAGCAGCTGATTTTCTAAGCTCCTCAGCCCTTCCTAAGAGTGAGGCCAGCTACCTGGCAGAAGAAGCTCGTTTTTGCCACTTACGTTTGCAGTCTTATTCTGTCGGTCATTACTCTAAGCTCCTGACCCCAGATTAGGATTGGAATGTAGATCGAATGGTAAATCGGGAGCCTTCGCCCTTTGGCTCATGTCTCTTTTCACCATGACAACCTGATGTGGCACCCACATCACTACAGATAGAGCACTGATCAACCCATCAGTGTCATACTCCTCTTCACTCTTATTCATGAACAAAATCTCTGGATTTTAAACTGTTTTCATTTGAGGCAACAATATTTCCTTCAACCAAAGGTAGAAATCCACCTCTTCCAGGTGATAGCAAAGGCTGCAGGTGCTTGTACTCGTTCTGACCACCTTCTGTGATTCTGGGAGCTGTATTCTCTTGAGTTCCTGGTAGGGTCTCCTATGGAAAAGTGGTCCCAAATGAGGAGCCAGAAAAAGGTTGATTCAAAAGCCCACATGAATTTGGAAAACATCACTTTGTTCAGAACATGGAATCCCAGGAATCCTCTTGGAGCCAGGCCTGGGGGGTGGAGCTCGCCAGAAAACATCTGGTGGTCGGGCATCCCACGGGACTCCACTAAGCTTCGCCCAGAAGAGCAACATGGAGCCATTTTCTTGTGGACCCACCACCCACAAAGAGAATTGTATGGGTTCAGTGTGATGCCAGTCGAGCAGAAAAGAGAGACAGAGACATCTATGAATACGGTTATTGGTACAATTAATTACCGGTATGGAAGAATAGACTCACTAGTGTAGTTTGTCACTGGCATGACTCATTAGTGTAAATAGTGGTGATACAAAATTAAACTCAGTAGTGTAATCAGTGGTAATGGAGGAATATACTCATTAGGGTTAATCTGTTAGTGTGTAAAAATACACTCTAGTATAATGAGTGACTGATTTTTAAAGAATATAACCACTAGTGTGATCAGTTAATGGTAATGACACTAGTGAGTGTGCTAGTACGGGCTTGTTCTCTGCTCTTGCCTAGTGGTGAGCTCTTACCTCTGGGGCTCAATCATCCTCATTTTCTTGGCTTCCATCTGTGCTTGAAATGGTACAAAAATACGTACAAGTGCCAACATTGACATGCTGTAGTGTGTCTGAACGAGTATGAAGTTACTGCGCCCCTAAGAGACAAACACAGACGGGCTGCAGTACTGGTGAATACCAGTTCAGTTTGGGCACAGGCCACGTTGTGTTTTGACATGTTGCTATGGAAATTATGTTGTACACTCTTTAGGCTATATGAAATCAACAGTCAATGTCATCCTCACCAGGAGGAAATAATTAACAAAAATGTTTCATTCAGATAAAGGAATTTAGATTATCACAATTTTTTTTTTTTCTTTTTATACAGCAAAAACAAGGCTTGCAATTTAAGCGAGCTACTTTAAACAATGTTTCTGTAAGCCGTCCTGATCATGACGGATTATGTAATTGTTGTGTGACATGTTCCAGCCAGCTAGCTGCTACTGTGTGGTAAGAGCGTCGTTCCCTCTCGCTGTGGCAGGTGGCCCCTCCCTCCCGGCGGCGCACCCCAAACGCAGCCCCACCAGTACGGGGGACAGCGAGCTGAAGGAGGAGCGGCTGAGCTCACGCAAAGCGAGCTGCAGCGTGGTGGGCAGCCGCAGCATCCCGCCCTCCAGCCCTATGGTCAGCAGTGCCAACAACCCCAACAAGTCTGAGATCCCCGACCGCCGCAAAGAGATTAACGCCACCACGGTGAGCAGCCAGGCCCGGAGATAGAGCACGGGCTAGGGTTAGTGACAAGGAAGTGGGACACGGGAAGTGGTGGTGGAGATTGGGACGGTGGAGTAGCTGAGCCAGAAAAACCAATGGATTTCTGTGTTCGGGATATTGGGCGATATTGGGCGTGGCCAGCTGCGTAGGCGTTATTTTAATGGGATTGTTATGGGTTTGTTAAAGTCAAAGGGAACTAACTTGATGAGTTTGCCAATGATTTTGGGGGATTTTGTGTGAGAGTGGCTTCTGGTGCCCCAGTACCAGACTCTTACAACCTGCTTCTCAACTTCTTTCTAATGCTGTGCTCCAGAACAACATCCCCGCCAGTGCGATGACCCGGCGTAACACTTACGTGTGCACAGACCGCTCCACCACCGACAGACACTCCCTGCTGCAGAATGGCAAAGAGAACAGGTGAGCACACAGTACTGTACGGAATGTGCTCCCTCCCTGCGAATGGCAGCAGGGTGCTTATCTTGTTAACATGCAGTCCTGTGCGCATGCTCTCTGTGCTTGTTTGCACAGGGCTTGTGAACAGATTTTTAAAAACAACTGCCTCTGCCCTTCTGTAACAGCACTTCGATAGGCACAGCAGCCGGGTCAGATTGAGAGTGTGTATTTTGTTTGCATTCCTTTAGACTTTCGGTTACTCTCACGCATAACCAGGGGACATAATAGCAGGAGGTGATTGGCGGTAGCCAAGTGGCGATGGTGTAAATCAGCTAGGGTATCTCCGTCTTATTCAGTTTCATGAGCACATTGTGAAGTGTCTGTCGAGCTTGCCAGACTGAGGTAAGCCAGCTCTTACCGGTGCCACTGCTGCAGGAAGAACAGATGAAGGGACACCCTGTGTTTGAGGCATCTACGCAGGCTCGCAGGCAATTCTGAGCAGCTGAGCTCTGAAGTCTAAACCACTAAATTGGTGTGAAAATTAAGGAAAAATTATATAATGTTTTTCTGCTGTCATCAGTATTGAGACAGGACGTTTGTGGGCCGACTCGGGTGACAGGAAATTAACGAACAAGGCCTGCTGTCATTTTTATTTCTCTCTTCTTTTTCAACACGTTTTCTAGCCAAGTGGAAGTGTCAGTGACTCACCGTATAGTAGTCCTGAGCTAGTTTACATGCACCGGTTCCCAGTAGGAGAGTACCAGTAGCTACAGTAGATGGAGACCTCTGATGTTCTGGACTACCTCCGTGTGACACAAACATAGCACTTCACACACCTGCCAGTTTGCAGGTGTTGTTGACAGATTTAAACTACAAATTAATATGGACGTCTTGCAGCAGTTGGTTTGTGATTGGTTACATAACTTGTCTGTCTCTCTGTTTCCCCTGTCCCTCCCCCCCACCCTTCCCATGTCAGCTCACTGTCCCATCGTCTGCCCCCGGCCTCTCCCTCCACCCACAGCATCGCTGGAGCCGGAGCGACGGGCTCCTCCTCAGCAGAGCGATCTCGCCTGACCCGCGGCTCCACCATCCGTAGCACCTTCCATGGGGGCCAACTGAGGGATCGGCGGCCGCCGCCCCACACCGCTCCGCCCACCTCGCCCACCCTGTCCCACGACGCAAACCCTCTGCCACACGCGCGCAGCCGTGCCACATCCAACCTGTTCAGCAAGCTGACCTCCAAGCTGACACGCAGGTAAGAGGAGAGGTGGAGGAGGACAGGGAGGGAACACCTGGGTTCAGGTGCATGTTACTCACACACAGGTGACCATAGCAGAGCACACTCTTGCAGTGGTATGATGGGACACAGACACAAATCCACAGGATGTTACCACCATGTACATTATAGCTCTGTCAGAATTAAGATTACTAGTAAACATATAGTGTAAAGTAACCAGCTGAAAACATAAAAAACTACACATGGATGTTGTAGTCATAGTTACCAGACAACTCATATGATAACGATGTACCAAAGTCTGGTAGGGTCTACAGTTCCTCTAGTATGGGTTCACCCTCATATTCTAACGCATGTACATTTACATCTGATTTACACACACTGTTGGAGACTTCAAATGTGCAGGCAGTGAAGATAGATTTAAAAAAAAAACTGATTTTGTTAAAATATTAAGCCTCTTGTGTCCTTAGGACATTCCAAACATGTGTCATGGCATTCCTAAATATGTACAGATCAGAGTAGTTTAGCTGGATTACCTCACTAAATTCTGCAGTAAGTTTGAGTACATCTGTGTTCACTTATGGGTTAAATTGATTTAATAAATTATACAAGTTACTTTTCTTGATAAAGATGATCCGTTTGTGAAATTGTTTCCCTGAGACAAAGAACTCTTACAAGGAGGCCCATTACTAATAATTTAATGGGTAAAAATGTATGGCCTGTTATCGGCCCTTCCCAGGATGTGATAACCTCTAATTCAGCACTGAAGACAGAGAAACTGTTGCTATAGTTGATTACCTTTTCCCATGAACCACAGTCTATTAAAAAAGTGTGGTTGTTGACATAGTCAGTAGTTTTTGGTTTGCATTAATTAGTAGTTGATGTTCACACCAAAGAGGGATGGGGTGGGGTGACAAGTGAGAGCCAGAAGTGTGTGTTACGGTTGTTACCAAGAACATGTTAACACTTGAACTCACATTGTTCTTGGTGGATCACTGTAATCAAACTCTCCCAGCAGTGCTCCTCCCCCTCGCTGGGGCACAAGTGGTGCGGTGTTCAATCATAAGTGTGACACAGGGTGTCACTGAAATGTACAGTTTCTTTTACAGTATTCTGTAAGTGTCATTCGTTGGCTAAGTGCCAAGCAACCAAACACATTTGTGAAGGAATCATGGGTGAAACAGAGCAGTGTGTCACACTTTGTTGAGGTCATTTTTGCCTACTGAACATTCTGAAAACAAGACTGTTGGTCAGAGACCCCTGTTACCGTTACATTGTCGGTTCTGCAGAAAGTTAGTAGCTGACACACTCTACAAATCTGGCATGTGGCAAGAAAGGGGCCATTTTAAAGTCCTGTTTAAAACGTATCAAAATGTCAGAAACTGAATTTTTTGTAATACAGTTTATAAAAGGATAATTCACCTTTAATAGTAAAGCATTGTGTCCGGTGTAAACCCAGAGCAACAGGTCACACAAGTAGAATCATCTGTTTTATGGAGCTGCGTGATTATACTGGGGTACGTCTCAGGGTATAAGGAAGTAATGTAATGATAATGTGTGCAAGAGGCCAACAGTATGTAGTTAAATCCATGGAGAAAATGCAGCTTCAGTCAGAAGGAGCCCTAAGACTGATTCACCTTCTTTTGGTCATTATGTGAAATCGTACAGCTAAGGGAACACTCAGAA
This sequence comes from Chitala chitala, assembly GCA_025773905.1. NCBI lineage: Eukaryota > Metazoa > Chordata > Actinopteri > Osteoglossiformes > Notopteridae > Chitala > Chitala chitala. Next base: position 2,976,922 of record JABJVR010000032.1, read on the forward strand.
ACAAAACAGTAAATATAGCTGGAGTAACTCACTGAAAGGACAGACAGAAACCACACTGTCACTTACAGGTAGTAAGGAGTCAGTGCACAGCTGCTTTCATGCAGGGGAAGAGAGATGAACGGTGCTTGGTGAAGGACTTTGTATAAGAACTCTTAGCTGACATGTTCATCATGCATTATTACATCCATTGAATGTTCTTCATATTTCTTGGTGCACATCCAAAGACACATCTACTGTATGTGTGTGTGTAAGACCAGTGATCATCTCAAACTATATGTGGCTGAACATTAGAAATCCAACCTGACAGGCAATTCAGAGAATTCATTAAATGTAAAGGGCGTGAATGGAGTGATGGTCAGAGAAACACACACACACACACACACACACACACACACACACACACACACACACACACACACATGCGCGCGCACCTGGCTGCACATCATCCACAGTAAGGGATATAGTGTAGGAACTGGCACTAACTTTGGTTGTGGCCTCCTTCCCAGCTACAGCATGCAGTGCATTCCCACAGCCACAGGTGTAGGTGATCAGAGAGCTGGTGGTGCTGGTCTTTCCACAACAGTGAGAGAACACAAGCCCTTAATCAGCACTGACATCCCCTGAGCTTCTCCCTGTATTAACCTCGGCCTCCAAACCCAAACCAACATCTTCCCCTCTCTCGGCCCTCCCTGGCTGTGACTGGGTGCTTTGTCTCATTTCTTTTCTTATATTGGTTTGCCTTTCCTTGCCAATCAGCTGCGATCTCTCTCCTTTCTGTCTCTCCTGCTATTTCTCCTCTTCTTTTCTTCACCTCTCTTTCTCTGCCCTTTCCTTTCTTTCTGTTTTCCCCTAGGGTCAATCTTGACCCTTCTAAACGCCAGAGCTCAAACAAGTCGGTCTCGGGCTGTACTCTTCCACAGGGATCAAAAACAGTTAGTAAGTTTTCCTTCCATGTTTCCAGCTGTTTCTCTCTGCTTGTTTGTGTGCCTGCCTGACTGCATGCTTGTGTAGCCGCCTGTCTGCCCACTTCCGCTCTGTCCGATGTGCTGCCTGCTTTTGATGGCGTCTTGGGTGGTCGCCCCCTGGAGGTGACTGCCACCATTACACACTCAGCTGCTCAGCTAACAGGGCTGTCAAGCAGCCGTTTGAGGCACTTGTACACAATAAAAATCAGTCACATTAGCTTTACAAATTAACTAAATTCGAAGTGGCCTATTTAAAATAGATTTTAGATGTTTTTAGTTTCAGAAGTCAATGTACCCATTGTAGCTTACAGATCTCATCTGCTAGCAAACTAAAAATAAGACAGACTGTGGTGTTCAAATTACATATTACAAAGGTAGACCGGAAATATAGAAAAAAATTTGTTTTGGTGCATTGGAATAGAAAGTAATGCGTTCATTTTGCTACTGCAAATAAATTAGATTAAAATAGATTTTTTTAAATGCAATCAGATATCAGACCTCAAAAACCATTGGAGGCATGTGCCTCTTCAGTGTACGTGGGTAAGACAGTCTCTGACTGATATGCACTAAGGCAGCTTTATTTCTTGGGGCGGGACACTTTTGAAGCCCTAACCATTTACATTAAAAAATGCTACTTGACCCAACATGTTTGCTGTCAGCTCTGTGCAGTTACATTCAAAGTATGAATTGGCATTTAAATGTTGAGGCAACACAGCCCGAACAAAAACGCAGAAGCGTAGGCCCCACTTTGTGCATATCCAATATGTTGCCATAACGTAGCAATAATCTCATCAAGCCTTGCTCTTACTTTTTCCGCATCCTTCACTTATGATGGCTACTTCGGAATGTAATGAAACACCTTCCTTTCTCGGCTCCACGGGAGTATGGTTTGGTCCTGAGCTGCCTGAGATGTAAGGCAGGGATCTTGACCCCTCTTGTGTTTCTGCACGCTGCTGTAAAGCACTAATTCCCATCATGCTTCACACCCCAACCCATGCAGGCACCGGAGCTCTTTCACTCTCAGTGCCCTTTGTCCCGTCTGGCATTTTCTGTGGAAGTCTGCAGCTCAGATCTGCTGGAGACACACGGCTCTACAGCTCACCCCACGCACATCTAGCGCTGTCACGAGGGAGCTAAGTTTGGAAGGCGCTGCCGGCCTTTCCTGGCTTCTTCTCCAGCATCTTGGCTCCAGCTTAGATTGATGATGTAAAAAAAGTGCTTATTTTCACCAATTTGTACCCCTGGGACTGTTGTGCAATGGGCGAGAGCAACCAAACCGCTAGCGCCCTCTGTTTACCGATTCTGGTATCACAGACTACCTGTACAGGTTCTGTGGGCTTTCTGAGTGTCCTCTCCGAGTCTTGTTAATTTCTTAAGTGGAGCTTAGTGTCCAGACGTCCGTTACATACTTGTATTGTTTAAATTAAAGGCTGGCAGAGAAATTAGTTCCTGTCGTTACATTTTATTGATACATTAATGAAACATTGAAAAGCATAAATAGAGCATAGATGCTTAGCTCCATGCAGCAGTGTGTCTGGGTACAGCTGTATTCAGTTCTCAGGAGTAGGGTGATAAATGCTACAGTTTAGCATCCCTGACTGTTCCTGCCTATATGTAATCATAAGGGTTATCACACAGTGAACTACAGCTGCCCCTAAAACATTCTCGCTTCTGTCTTTGACTTATTTTTCAGTATTTTCTGTTTTCCTTTCATTTGCGAATGCTCGTGAGAGTTATGTCATCATTGCTCTGACGTTGTTTTCGTGGGTTTGTTGGGGCTGCTGGTCGTGGGTTTGTTGCCCTTCCCCAGCTCGTTAATTCCTAACGTTTGGTTTCGTCTCACTCTTGAGGGTCACAGACGAACCTGAGGGAGTCTGCAGATCTCCGGTCACAAGGTGAGCCTCTGCCAGCCCTGTCTAACGGTCCCACGCTTAATACACATTGACATTTAAACTGTTTTTGTTCATTTATTGGTAAATGGCTATCTGGAGTTAGGAAAAAGTCTATGTTTCTGCAGCAACCGCTGTAGCTAATGGGAAAAAGGAAATTAAACATTTCCAATAAGTCCATACTTAATTTGCACCTAATAAGTGTACAGCGCCCCTTTCAGAGGAGAATGCCTTTGTGAGAGGGATGCTGTCTGCAATGTAACGGTTGTTTACTTTTTAAAGTCATAAACTTTTTAGGTGAAATAAAAGGAGATGCTGTGATTAGACTTGCCAAGGAATGGCAGAATCATTCCGTCAAATGCGGTTAATGTAAATTAATGTATAATTTGCATTTTGTGTTCAGTATAAACTTTGATTGATTATTCCTTTTTGCTGTAAGAGGTTAGCTGAAATTGTTCATGTAAAGTCTAAACTGTACAGTATTTCCATTAAAAAGTCCAAGTCCTAAATGTGTTTTGTGCATTAGGCTGACATCATTTGTTTTAAGCCTTAACATGCATGAAGGGTGCTGATGGTCTTCTCTGTCCTTCCTCGACCCCCTCCAACAACAGTCGCCATCTACCTGGGCATCAAAAAGCGTCAGAGCCCCGGACCCCCAGATGCGGCTGGGATGTAAAGGTGCGCAGTGCTCGGGACCCGGCGGAGGTGGTCCTGGCACTGCGCGAGGCGGCGCAGGGGTGTGGCTGCCAGGTCCACCTAGCGGGACCTTTCCTGCTGTCGTGCACGCACGGGGCCGCCGGCTCACGAGTCGCCTTCGAGGCCGAGGTGTGCCAGTTACCCGCCGGGCCTTCCGAGATCAGCGGTGTGCGATTTAAGCGCCTTTGGGGCGCGCCGCTCGCCTTCCGGGACATTGCCACCAAAGTCTCCAAGGAACTGGAACTCTGAGGGTGATGGGGGTGGGGGGCAGAGGACAAACGGACTGGGACTAAAAGACGTTGGGGCAGGCATGTCTGCATTGACTGCCATCGCTGGCGCCAACCCCACACCTATCCCCGCTTTGTCACACGGACACACAGACGGCTTGCTACCTGCTGACCCCCAGCCCCCCCCCCCCCACCACTGTCCCTGGACCAAACAGCTCCATCTGAATAATTTTTATTCCTGTCGATGAAGTCGCCATCATAACGATTATATTTGTTGTCATTCCTTTTCAACAGCTGCTACTTTTTAAAATTTCTTTTGCTGTCATGGCACATTTAATTTTTTTTTATTATTATTATTATTATTATTTCAGGTCAGTGCAGTTGAAGTCAGTGAGTTAAGTGTTTCCAAAAGGTCATTTTGATCTGAACGATGCCATGCTCATCTCCAGCCAGCAGGTGGTGATATATAGAAACACACATAAAATGCAGCAGGAAGGATGACCGCCTCCTCCCCCCTACAGCCTCTGTCAGGTTAGGACTCTGGAACAAAGCTGTCAGACAAACGTCACAGAGTAGAAACAGCGGGCCTGCAGCATTGATGATCCCCTACGCTCTTCTATCCTATATGTTAGAATCACAGACAGTGAAAGCAACTGTATGTTGATATATGAGCACTTTGGTCTGTATGTTAATACCCCCTTTGATAAATGTAGCCTTCATCTAAACTACAATTCATACCTGTGTTTACAATTTACACATGAGTATTAAGGTCAACCAAGAGCCACTACCTTTGGTCTTTGATTATAGTTTTTTAGATACTGCTATTTTTAAGCAAAAAATTGTTAGCTTTTCATTAATCAGGAGAAAAACAGTAAAGTTTTGGTACATTGTAGGGCACTTGGTGATGCTGAAATGAAACATCTTCCCTATTGTCCTTAATTTGGAATGAGGAACCACCCCCTTGACTTGGCTCTGACGTTGCAGAATCTGAACCTCCACTTGAAAGCTAAGGCCATCCTGCAGTCAGCTAAACAATCTTCTGTTTGTGTGACTGAATAAGAAGGTAGGCTCAGATGTACCAGCTTGTAGCACAAGCCTTGTTTAGTGAAACTGTTGCTGCCTGGCGAAGACGTTGGTAAAAGTGTCCCAGACTGGTGCTGTGCCTTGACTACCAGGTCACCTGCTAACCAGCTCCAGTTTCCCATCAGCCACTCCTGGGCCCCAGGTTCAAATCTGGCTATTGCGGTTCAGCGTTGGGGGTTTTGTTTGAGACACGTGCAAATGTGAGGTGTTCGTGTCCCAAGCTGCAGGGTCCCTCTTACTGTCTATCACTGTATGCCGGTGGGTGGGGGAGGGGGAGGACCTGGATGCACTGATGCTGTTTACTGCTGGTACACAGGTTTTCTGAACACAGTGGGCTACTCAACACCTGGTGGTCTTATTACAGCAAGCTCTAGTTTGCCTGTTGGTAAGGGACAGAAAGACAAATTATCTAACTTCTACAAACTACTTGCTTGTTTTTCCATCTGTTCCAACATTTACCCCATCTTCCCTTCACACAGTAACCCCCCCCCACCACTGTGCATTTACATACACCAACCATAAAGACTGCCACAGCTCTGAAATCTGACTTCACTCCTATTTTACCCCCTATGTAACATTTTTTAAAAATATTATTATAATAAGAGAAGTACGCTGGAGTTTGTACAAATTTGAGCTGTGATTTATCCAGACACTAAGTATATCTTACCTGTACCGCATATAACTGAATGCCAGAAGAAAGCCTCTGAAATGGTCAGTCTTAAATGTAAAAGCTGTGATTTTGGTCACTCCCTTAGCTAGATTTTCTAAACAAAACTTAAAGGGGCCTCTCTTCCTCAGCTGGCCTCCAAGATACTGTTAGAGCTTAAGGCTATGTTTAGACACTAGGAAGTAGTAATAGGTTTTAAACAGCTAATATTAAAAGGGGGTGCCCATTAAGGATTTTTTGACTTGCAGTCCTGCATGTCTCCAGAAAAAAGAAAAGAAACATAATAAAATTTCTTCCATCACATCTTTGGACAGTCTTTTTTCACTGTTTTTCAAATATGTCAAAAATCATATCAGTCCGGTTAGTAATGCCATATCAGTGGTGCAGGTATCTCGCAAGCATTACCGGCAGGTTGAATGTGCATATATCAGTAGACGTTCAGGCAACGAGGAGAGGTGTCCACCAGGGGAGCTTCTAGCTATTGAAAAGGTCAAGGGCTCAGTCAACTTTGCCTGGGGCTTGTCTGTTGCCCCTCCTTTTTCATGGCAAAAATATTTGGGACTAGGCTTAAAATATTCAGGGCTGAAGCCCCGAATAATCGGGCCTAACAACAGCTCCATCCATCATACAGGTACCCCATGGGTTCAGAAGGTGGTCGAAATGTGATTAATGCAAACCTTGATGCTGTCCACGGGATCTAAAGGTGTTCCACGAGAACCTCACAGTAGCAAGCAGTGTGTGTGTGAGTGTGTGTGTGTGTGTGTGTTTTCTCCTGCTGATGTAGAAGTGCCATGCCCTCATGTCAGTTACACGGCACGTACTCAGAGCAGTAAACATTAGTTGCTGCGGCAACATAAAGAAAGGGGTTCTTTCAGAATTCGTCTTATAACCCCTCTTGGCGTTTTTTCCTGATACATGTTGTTCTTTATCTGTCTAGTTGTTGTCTGCAGGTCCACCTTCTGTTATGTGCAATAATTACACGGCTCTCACTGGGGCTTTTATTCATTGATGGGACAACTGATGCACTACGAGAGAGAGAGTCAACATCACCACCAGAGGACCAGTCGGAAGGACATATTTCTCCCAAAGACAGCAGTAGCCAGTCAAGTGGATTTTGTGGGTTCAATATTTGTCTTGTAGCTAGTTTTACTGCGCTAGCCATTGGAGCAACATTTTTAGGCTGGGTTTGTCTTCTCACTTAAAGGAGCTGTTCCTGTCATGAGTGGTGCCGATCTCCTGGTTGTGTGTTTTAGTAGCCTCCATTGCACCCAGCACTATACAGGTTCTTATTCATTCACAGAACACAGACGTGGTGCCTGTTCATTTGAAAACCATCAGAGTGCTTGTATTTGTACTATTGTGTACAAAGCAAGGATAAAAAGTGAAACTTGGTCAATATGTTTTTGGTTTTGATTTTTTAAAATAATTTTTGGTACTGCGTGTGGTACCTTTAGATGTAACGGCAAATGGAGTTACAGAAAAATAAAAATTCACTCACGCTGAGCTCTTTCTCTTTTTTGGGTTTGAGTGTGCAGGCAGTTACTTGTAGAGTACGTCTGCTTATCATAGCTTTGACAGAGGACCTAAATTACTAACAGTATAAACTTTCTGTAATAGATAACACATACTGTACAACGTTTAATTAGACATGGAATAAAAAGACATGATGTGTGGATTGTTTAATGGGGCCTCGATTTATTTAATAAAGTACTTTTTACAACCAAGAATATATGCATAATTTAGGTGAAACCACAGAGTCAGAGAGCTGACAGTGTGGTGGTTTGATCCCAGGATGTTACGGTTGGGGGGGGAAATTAGAGTGAGGAAAGGGAGGCTGGAGGAGAGGATGAGGATGAGACAAAGGCTAATGGAAAAGATGTGGGCAGAGCCAAGAGTCTCTGGACACGTCAGAGCAGCGCTGAATTCATTTCCCCTACTCGCCCACGCACTGATCTGCATGGTTACTATTAGGTATATGTACATAAAAAAAGCACGCACACAGCACCCACTTTACTTCTGGGCAGGGATCATGTCATCGATGGAACCACCCTTCTCCAGTTTCTTCTCCATCTCGATCATGAGCTTCACACCGTCGACCACCAGCTGGACTTGATCTACCTCAGAAGAGCCGAGGCGGTCGGCGTTGGAGATGTCAAAGATACCACCCACAGAAGCGGTGTCCACACCACCTGATCACAACAGGCACAAGATCATCATGGGCACGTGCTCTGGGGCTGGACTGTCAGTCAGTCCACGCCAATGTTCATTCTTTTAAAGTGTCTGCACAGCTGAAGATGTGTGTTTTGTTTTCCAAAGTTTCCAAAAGTTGCAAAAATATGAGTAAATGAAACACTGTGGATTTAATGATATGTGTAACAAATGCTATTCTTAAATATACATAAATAAATTTTCTAGAGTGATTGATGGTAATTTGTTTAGAGCAATTGCTTATATAAGCTTAGACATGGACTCTGAATGACAGAGCTTGTGTTGTGTCCTGACCTGGGAATGGGCTCTCGTTGTCATGAAAACATGTTCAGCTGGCTGACTGACATACCTGTGCCACGCTTCTGCAGGCGCAGCCTGGTGAGGATCTCCTCAAACTTGGCGTGGGTGCTCAGTTTGGGCAGTTTGACGTGCACACCGCCACGCAAGCCAGTGCCCAGGTTTGAGGGGCAGGTCAGCACGTAGCCGATGTGCTCGTTCCACATGAAGCCGTGGTTGTGCTTCTTGAAGATCTCCTCAATCTGTTTGGATACAGTGAGGAGCAACATCATTTGCAGAGGCTGGAGCACTGTGAATGCACGGTTTGTACAAACTGATAGTAAATAGCCAAGAACTTAAAAAATGGACCCTCAGGTTTTCAGTACATACCTAATTAGGAAATGGCTCAGATGTGCAACCCAAAGTCCAAATTATGTTCATCCAGTGCAGTTTTATTACAAATTATATAATTTTTGGAGTAATATTACTGTGGTTTTTGGAGGCTACATGTCAGCAAAAATGTGCCTCACAACTAGATGGCCTACAGTTCTTTGAACTGATGAACCATCTGTGATTTGCTGGTGTTGGTGCATCATGGTCCATACCCTCTGCAAGCCAACGCAGAAACGCCTGAACACCTCCTTCATGTTGCCCCCCTTCTGCATGGAGATGACACGCAGATGGTCCTCCTCGTTAACCCAGACCAAGAAGGTCTTGTTCTCATTGTGCCTGGAGGGATGGAGAACCACACGTGCACCTCAGTAATAAGAGAGGACAGAATACGATTCCTGACGGAAACGAGCCATGAACCATAGAGATGCTCTTACCAGATACCTCTTCCATCGGGCCAGTCACGGGCCATGCCGGCAGCCAGCAGCAGAGGGGAGACGGGCTTGTCAAACAGGAAGTGGTCAGCAATGAGCTGCTCCTGCTCCTTCTCAGTCATGTCCTTCAGGGGGTAGTACTTTCCCTTGAACTCACCATCCAGGCTGTTCAGGGCTGCAGGACACACAGCCTATACAGTTACCCATGATGTCAACTGTGGCTTCTCACACTGACGTGGTGTTGCTTAGATCTATAGTATAGTGTTTCCTGTCAATTAAGCAAGCTTTGCGATCCCATTGGGTGATTGTCTTAATACATCAATACATGGATCTGAACGTGAAGCCTGATGTCGTCGGTTAAGTGCAGCGTGGACGACAATGCTTACCCTCAATGGCTAGTTTCTCAATAGCCCTGCGCTCGCCACGGCTGTTGTGGGGGGGCAGGGTGTAGCCCTTGATGCTACGGCCAGTACGCACACGGCTGCTGAGAACGTAGTTGGGGTCAAGGTCATCACCACCCTATGTAGAATAAGACGTTATTGGTGACTTTTTTAGTCAGCCCTATGTTACCCTCTAAAAAATTCACTGTCCAAATTTTAAACACAGTTAAAATCTTGGAGTGACATTTTACAGAAAATAATTGTGTTAGCCTGTAAAGATTAAGATTGTTATAATAGATATCAACAGATCATTAACAAAAGACTAAAATGTAACTGGTGTCAACACAGGGCAACAGCTCATAGCCACCAACAGTGCCCATTTATGTAAATATATACCTATAAGTAAAATATTGTGTTGTATAAATGCTTAACTAGTAATACCAAATATCAGCTTCTGTGTTTTCCAAAAATTACTTACAAAAGCAAAAACTGCTATTCATTCATTAGCTAACCAATCAAAACCTTAATCACCTTCAAGTTCTCAAAGTTCAGGTCGGTCTTGTGCTTGTCAGTGGGCTTGTAGCCACCGTGGCGGTCAGAGATGACTGGGTCAAACAGATCCTTGAAGACATCGTAAGACTCCTCATCACCGGCGACACAGCCCACAGTCATGATGAATGGGTGGCCTGAAGGAGCAGAGGCAGGAATAAAGCACCATGGTGAGGAAACACCAGAGATGTGAGCATGTTCCCCTTCCAGCAGCCTCACCAGTCAGGAGACACAACTGGATACACGTAATAGGGTCCTGTGCAGTATAACGCCATTAAGAGATTAACTTAAATATTTATCTTATCAGCACTATGTAGATCAAATTTAAATGGTCTTTTCAGCATGTTTTTGGCAGTGCAGGAGGCAGCATTGCAAATGTTATGGGAAGACTTGCCTGGGTTGTCCACTCCGGTCTGGATGCAGTCATCCAATGTGAATCCACTGGGGGTGGACTTGCTCCTCAGTTTTTCATATATTTCCTTTGTCAGAGCCTTTGACATGTGGTTGTTGTGCTTGCTCAGATCAGGGAACTCCTCATCCAGCGAAAACTTCATCTTGTAGTCGTTGTGCACGTTCTTCGTCATGGTTGCGTTTTTCACTTGGTCTACTGGGAAGAAGGGTACCACACTTATAGGTGCAGAAGATGAGCAGAACAGTGTTCAAAGACACATCTGCACCATTAGATGATTCTTTGGGAATATATTTTTTCAAAGAGGTAGTGGCCATTGCATAGTTTTTAATTATATTAAAGTCCAAAGATCTTTACTGATGGTTTGGTTTATTCTAGCCATCCACCCACGTTTGAACTTATTATGCATTTTTATGTATGTGCATGTGCAGTGGAAAACACAGCTGGCAGCTCCACCACTTCACTGTCCCTCCTCGGGCTCACGCACAAATACTGCGTCTAATAAGGACAACGTTGGGTCTGTCATGCTGTTGCACATAAGAGGGTAAAAATAACTGAGCTGCTATAGGCTGTTTTAAAATACCTCAGTTTGACCTGGCTCCAGAGGGCTGAACCAACACAACCTTTTTTTTCTCTGTCAGTCAAAAATCTGCCAAGTCTATATGCACACTTCTATATTCACTATAAGGGAGGAAGCCACAAGCCTTAACACTCTTCAACCTTGACGTGAGGCCTTGGAAACTTAGTATAACATTATTGTTGATATAAATGTTTTAACTGTTATTATAAAACACTCATTACCTTCATAGCACATTGTTGTATGTTTAACTGCATTTTTAATATTAAAAGGTCTCAGTGAAAGGATTGTAACTTATAATGACAAAAATCCATTTTACAAGCATAGCCCTTCTGTGTAAGAACTGTTCTTTCCAGCACCACAAAATAGAGAATAACCCCGTATACTGAGTTCCAATTTGGTGTGATCTCCGTTACACCCAGACCAGCTGACACCAGCCATCAAGCATGCATGACTACATAAGCTATGCACATTCACTCGCCTACAGGCAAACCTGCAGCACACATCATTGTGGAAAATCTGAACCCAAAGCCAGCATGTTGTATACTTCATGCTGGTTCTAATAATCATATAAATGCATTGCTGTTTTGGCTACCAAAAACCCAACATGAGAAAGTGAAAAGGCCATCCACCAACACTACAAAGGTAAGTTTTCAACAGCTCAAATAGATTGGAAATGGTCATTTTCACTGTGTTAAAATGCCCGATGAGTGTTTTCTTGGGTCAGTATAAGGTTTCTCCCATTACCGATGTGTTTATATTATCCTTTAGCTATCTTATTACCATTGCCAGCATGTGTTTTTTCTGGAAAATGTCACATTTGAGCTAAACAAATGACGCTACTCTCACCCTTTTACATGCAGCCCTGCACAGCTGAGCCAGGTTTACCTGCAAAAGAGAAAAGCAAGCGGTAACAGTCCTTGGGATCAGATCCTGTTCACCAAAGCCAATGTAGGGGACGCCCAGCTTTGAACTGGTCATACTTTGTTTATATACCCAGATGACTGGAACTCACCGGATGGATTGGTTCTGCTTGCATGGCCCTCATTGGTTAGAGCCCCTCTCTGATAACCAGCTGAGTTTCTAAAAGGAAAAAACTTGCATAACACAGCCAAGTATAGGTCAGATGATAAACCACCCCCTTCCATTGCCCCGGCCCCAAACATAGCAACAGCAAGGGAGAGCAGCTCTGTAAATAAATACAATCACATTTCTGTCAGTGAGTTAAGAACACATAATGAGTTTTCTTTGTTAAAGATTGTGAAAATGATTTTACATACAGAACTGCATAGTCCTACAAGAGCCTTTTATTGTCCACTTACAGGGAAATCTGCCTACCCTACGTCCTTTCTTAGAACCCCATAATAATCCTGCAGGCAGGACCGAACAGCCAAGTGGCAATGTACAGACCCTTCGCACAGACTGTGGTACAAGAGGTATCTATGAATTCCCTCATTACCTTATGCCTAATGCAAAGATACAAAGTAGATCATTCCCTTGTGTATTACTGTATACAGTCTATGTATTTTGTTGCTTGTATACCATTTTAGTCAGCTCCTTTCTGCCTATTCAAATAAAAAGTACCTGGCAAATTTGTCAGACATCGCTAATTTATGTTTTTACTAACAGTAATTTTTCATGTGAAACTGGACTGACTGTATTTCAGGTGTTTTACTTTCCAGTGTCTTGATCTCAAGACCTCGTCATGTCCAGAATGGTAATTCTGCCCATTTGACATGTGACAACAGAAATATTACTGTAAATGTTTCTGCCTTTTGTTCCACCCTTCCAGACGATTCCTGTACACCTGTACAGAAACACTAATTATAATGACAGTAACAATAATAATGACACAATTTATTCCATAGTGCTTTTCTAGGTATTTGTAGGCACTTTGCAAATGAAACAGAGTATATGAACTGTTGGAGTGACAAAAAAGCAGAAAAATATAGAAGGTCAAAGACAACAAGAAAGGAATCAAGCACTGAGAAGATTTAAGGAAACGCTTCAGTGTAGAACAATGAAAGCCATACGAATCCTGAGGGCCCCATCAAACACAGACAGGGCCAGTCCCAAATGTGCCTAAGGGGGATTGTCAAAAGGAGGGGCACTAGTGGAAAAAGCTCAGGCACCCCAAGTCTGGTGCCTCGGCGTGCAGGGGGAGGACAGCAGTCTTTGATCCACAGAGGGGTGACTGTGAGAGGGGGTGTGATGATGAAGAAGATCAAAGAGATAGAAGAGATAGCAGGTGGCCGTGTTACAGAGAGGTATGTACTGTAGGGGAAGAGGAGGTGTTTGAATTCACTAGGGGACAGGAAGCCAGTGTGGATGTTTCAAAACTGGTGGTGAAAAGGACACACTATGTAAGTGTATACTCCATGCACAGAAACACTATATTAAAAGGAGATGCCTCAAAATATCACAAAACTGAACAGCGACAATTACTGAAGCAAAAGCTTAACAAGAACACGTTCTTCAATCATGTTCACACACCCACAGCATATGCCATTTATTTTTGTGTCAATATATGTTGAATATTTATGTTTCTTGTATTGAAAATGAATATTAATCACTATGAATCAAATAAGAGCCGTCTTCTGTTAACATCACACTGGCAACAGAATATTGTACAATTTATGACATTGTCAGGAAAGAAACTGAAAATAGAAGTTTAATATAAATAAATTACAATACGTGCTCTGCCAAGAGATGAGATTTTTAGGTTAAAAACACTGCATGATATGCGTGCATTAAAGTGGTGTTTGCAGATGCTACTAAACAAAGAACATACATATAGTAAGTGTGCATTTTTTCCCAAAGCAATTTCTTACAAAATAATTTCTACAATAATAATCTAGAACATCCACAAATTTGGCTTCAAAATACAATACAATAACTGAATATTTATGATAATTTTAGATAGTTAATAAAACTTTAATGATGGGGTGGTGTAATTAGCCATTAGCTATTGTTCTTGTACTTTAATTGCAGTAGCTGTATCCATCACCCTTTTCATCCATTACCCCAACACTTATCTTCTGCTTTATTAGCTCTAACTTAGTAATTCAGTGTTTTAGGGCAAAAAGCTTTCACTTTGATTCTAAAAACATAATTACTGAAAATAAGAAATTGTGCTAATTTGTGTTATGATTTGTGTTATTCAAATTTAGTCACGCACACATCCATACTATAATAGACATGCTTCAAAAAGTTTCATTTTTATCATTTTATATATTATTTTATTAACTATGTATTTCTTTTTTAACTAGCGGCTTGACTGAGTGGTCTAAGGTGCTGGATTTTAGGCTCTAGGCATATTGATGTTGTGGGTTCAAATCCTACCGCTGCTGTATTAATCTCTGTAATTTCATTGTTTTTCTTTTCAGCAATGACAGTAAAGTGCTCTACTCTTTAACATGCAATACTTTTTATGATTGCCCATGACATAAAAATATAATTTACATAAACCAGAATTTATGATTATACATTACAAAAGATATCTAAATACAGGTGGAAAAGTATAAATACTATTACCTAATACTAATACCGTACTAATACTAAAAATACTAATAGCAGAATAAATTACATTTTGGGCACACAGTAACACTATGATATATGCTGAAATAATGGTAACATGCTAACAATACCACATTGCTACCAGTCCTGCCAGATGAAACATACACTGTCAGAATCAAAGTCTCAGGTATAGTCATAGGCTCTCTGTCCATCTTTGAATTTATATGCACTGTAACATCACATCACAAACCTATTACAAGGACCACAGAGCCACTATTTCAGGCATACTCAGTGGTGACTAAGTTAAACACTCAATTAACACCAGTGTCAGTTAGACCCATGAGACCATTAGCTGCATGTTTATGACCTCACAAAGCCAGTAAACAGTCAGATTGTAAAGTGGCATACAAAAAAATAGGATGATTTAAAAACACACTTATGCCTATATGTGAAAACCTTTCTTTACAGTATTGGGACTTGGAAAAGGCCTATACACCCTTTCAAAGTACAACGTCTGCCATTTTAAATCCAAACATGCTTTATTAAAACAGCCACCAGTTTGTTGAGCAGTGCAAAACTGTTTTACAAAACAAGTACAGAGATTGCATGTAAAAATTTAAAAATACAAAGTAACACACTGATCATCTCTGTCGAAGACAGTGGTGATGAGTCAGAATTTACATTTGCTATAAACAACACTAGCACCATCTGATTTTTTATTTTAATTGATCAACCTGCCTAAAATATTGCATGTAACATACACCCATATATAATGTGCATTAATCTGCATTACTCATATACATAGGCAGCGTGGTAATTGGGACATTTTCTCAAATGGCATAGCGGCCGGCCGACCTTGTGTGCGGACAGCCATCAGAACTACTAATCATCAGGGTTGGACTGGTAATCTGGCATACCGGGCATTTTCCCAGTTGGCCAACACACCTTGGGGTTGATACATCCATCCATCCATCCATTATCTTAACCGCTTATTCCTGGTGAGGGTCGCGGGGAAACCTGGAGCCCATCCCA
>JABJVR010000032.1:2992319-3027293 GCA_025773905.1 Chitala chitala
CACGCACACAGACCCAAGGCAGGAATTGAACCCCAGGCCTGGAGGTGCGCGGCAACAGTGCTAACCACCACGCCACCTCGCACCAGTGTCCTTTATGGTTAATTCACCCAGCAACATTCCTACAAATACAAATTTGTCATCCTTAGAAAGCAGTTGAAATGTGTATTTGTGACGCTGAGATATGGTTTCAGTTCTGAATATAAATAAAGCAAAGGGGCAGACAATGTGTGCTCAAGTTAGCACAGAATGTTCACGTTTAAAGAATGATGTTGCCATATGAGGGTGTCCACTTCCACTGATATAACAAAAGCTGATGCAATGAACAGGAAATGGAAGAGGGGGTCAGAGACAGGATACAGTAGGTCTGCTGCTCCACTCCTCCTAGCAGCATACACAAAGGCAACCTGCTGAGGAAACACACTTGCCTCCTCACTTATCTGCCAACCGGTGGCGCCACTGGGGGGTCAGATGTCCCTGCTCTCCTCTTCCTCTTCCTTTAGCTCTTTTTAGCACCAAACACAGTATGTGAAGTATCGTCTGGTAACTAACACACAGTAAAACACACGGCGTCTCACTATCAGCTCAGTGAGACACGAGACTGATGGATGTAAAAAACGCTTCCCCCCCCCCTTATGTCAAGGTTGCACCTTAGAGAGGCCAACTGTGTAAATTCTCCTCTGGCCCAGCTGAAGTATACCGTGCTCAGGTGCAGTGTTGTATAAAGTACCTGAAAGCCACACTTAAGTAAAAGTTCAGATGTTTTGCTATAAAATTACTTAAGTAAAAGTCAGTCACCCATTGTGATATTACTTAACTATGAAAGTATCTGTTATTAACTGTACTTAAGTATCAAAAGTAGTTTCTGAATAAATGTACTTAAGTACTGAAAGTAAAAGTATCTTGTTAAAAAAGTAGCCAGAATTTAAGGAATGCCAGATTTTTATTTTGTAATGCCTTCTTTTCCAAATTATTCAATATTGCACCACCTAAAATAACAGTAGTCACTTCATTCAATATGATGAATCCTTCATACTAAGAATGAAGAACATCTCATGGAGATATAGCCACGGCTGGTCCGACAGGTTTAAAACATGAGGTGTTGTTGTAGAAGTTATGCTAGAAGATGTAGCAGGCGTTGGGACAGCATCGCTGCTGCTTCCATGATAGCTTCTTTCTGCTGCTCTTTTGCTCTGCCCGAGCTTGTTACGCTGAACTCAGAGACTGAAAACCGAAACTTAGGGAGCCTGTGTTTTTGTTTTTGTTTTTTATTAAATGTAGTGGAGTAAAAGTATGCATTTCATTTAAGAAAAGAAGTTGCGTAAAAGTCAATAGAAATTATAAAACTCACATAAAGTACAGATTCTCCCCAAAAATACGTTAAGTATTGTAACAAAGTTCTATTATTTCATTTGTATCGATTTCTTCAATTTTCTGTGTAAAGCGCTTTGAGGCATGCTGTTGCGAAAGGCGCTATATAAAAATAAATTGAATTGAATTGAATTGAATTATTTCATTCCTTTACACCACTTCTCAGGTGATTTTCCTCTGCTGTAGCTGTACCAAAAGCGCACTGTGCTCAGGTGGCTTTTCCTTTGCTGCAGCTGTACGGCTTGCATACCGTGCTCAGGCGGCTTTTTCATGACGGCCCAGTTACCATATTTCACATGACCAAGTTAGGTGCCCTTTTTCCCTACCCATCCTCGCTCAATGAAAAAGCTACTCATACCGATGTGGCAGTAATGTAAGACAAGTGAACCCGAAACATGCATCGGCACTGTTGTTCAGGCAAGCTCAGCCTCTGACATCCTGCCACAACAGAGCAGGTTAAATATCATCTGATGTGGGTCATCTGATGCAGCCTGGCCTGAGGGCCCCCACTACCATAGCATTGATTATTATATATGTACAACAGCACACTGTGGAGTTGGATACTGTATCATGTTCATACAACCTGGCATCAATTATACATTTTAATATGATTTTTAAATGTTTATTGCTACGCTTAATGTTTTTGCATGTCCACTACATTAGTGCTTTATAACACTGTTCCTACTATAAACACTCAGTAACTGTTTACAAGTTTATGGACGAGACAGCAGGGATTGACTAATCTACAGAGAAAATAGGACATCTATGTATATGTCAGAAATCCAGACTTACAGTGGTTCAGTAAAAATAATTAAATGTTAAAAGCAAATAATTAAAAAGAAAATAAATGCTGTTTTATCCTAGACCCATTAGCGATAAATTCACAGACAGTAAATGAGAATGAATGGGTGATTTGGGTTAATCTGTATACGTGTGTGGGGACTGCAGGGAGAGCTGCGTTATGCAGTCTGAGTACAGCAACACTTAGTCATGTTTTGCATTGAGCAGGAAACAATGTTTCCCTTCTACCACACATTACATGATTAGATACAGTATGAAAGCATTGCTTGGCAACCGAGCAGTACAAATAACAGCAGAAATGTTCCACATTGAACAAAGTACTTCTTGGAGCTGAAAGCATTGGATGTAGCACAATATACCTCATTACAGTCAATCTTTGAACCTTCAGGGATGTTAAATCAAGCAGGAAGGACCAGTTCACATGATCAGTCCTGAATCCAGCAGTTCTCCCATTTTAGGGTTGCTGAATGTAAAAAAGATACAAATATTCATTGTCTCATCTGTCAAATGCAGTTTAATGCAGTTTAATGCAGGTAACCTGGGATATGCAGATGTTTATTTAATGTGTTGCTGTTTCACACAGTATTATTGTTTTAAAATTTTATCTATAGGGTCAAGCATTGTGACTGATCTATACCAGTGATTTTTCTTGCATTCCATAAGAAAATGGGTTGTTATAGAAACTGTTTGGCCCATAAATTTTTACACACCCTGCAGAATTTGTGATACGTTCATCACTGCTGATCATACAAACATCTTGTATTTAGTCGTATTGCACTAACGAAGCTATTTGACATAACAGATATAAACATTTATTACATTCCTCAAAACAACAGCTGAGATTACATTCAATTTCAATTCAATTAATTTTTATATAGCACCTTTTACAACAATGTACCTCAAAGCACTTTATAGAAGAAATTCCACATATTAAAGAACAAGCAGTAGGAATAAATACAAATGAAGCCAGACAACTTAGGTGAAAGTATGAAAGTATTTGTTATTAAATGTAATTAAGTATCAAAAGGGGGCCCTGGTGTGTGTCAGGTATGTGTCAGGTGTGTGTGAGGTAGTGGGGGCCCTCAGCAGAGGAGCAGGACTGTATGTAATGAGCACCTATTAACTGGTGAAGCAAATTTGAAGAATAAAGCAGAAGATGTGAAGCATATATACCTTTTATAAACAGGCTCCTAGTGTCCTGGAATATATTATGTATTTAGTGCTTAAAAGAATAAAAGTATTAATATCCCAAAGATTAACTGATACCTTTTCCTGTTTTGTAACTGTAGTTCTTGGTAATTATAAAATAGACTTGCTTCACCATTTAATGATGGATACAGATGTTTTAAAGCCCAGTGGTGAGTAAATTGCTTTAAAAACCTTAGTACTTTCTTCATTGTTGGGGTAGCTAGAAAGGAAATAAATGCTTTTGTGTGTCACTTTTTACAACCAGTGGGGATCAGCATTATCTGTTTGCTGGCAGAAATAATGCTTTTTTCACAGTTAGTGCAGCTCCATTAGGTGTTCCTGATGATCGTGTGACTATACACGCACCTCTCTCCTCTGTGACCTAACTCAGGTCCAATGGAAGAAGTCCTGTGATGAAAAGCAATGTTTATTCCTTATCGTTCCAGACTTGGGAGAAAGTTTCTAGACTCATTTCCAAGAGGTCTGACTGAAGGAGAAAAAACACCTGGCATGTTCAGAGGATGATGTGCGTAGAAGGAAGGAGGGGTGCAGTTTATGGCCTCACTGATCATGCAGGCTCCAAGTCCATCAGATCATCATCTCACAGCAGTAACAAGAGCTCTAGAAGAAGAAACAAAGGGTTGAAAACACCAGGCCTAATTTGGTACAGTACTGATTTCTCTGAAGTGGTCAGTCTGGATCAGTGACATACCATGTTGAAGTTTAGAGGTTATCATATACTGTGCTGAACCTTCCTGTTTGTGCAGTTCTAGAGCATACAGAACAGCACCGCGCCTTTCCAGAAGACCTGATGGATCATTTGAGTGGCTGGAGGCATGCCTGTTAGCTGTCTGTCACGGTCACTTTGGCAGCACATGCCAAGCCTGGGCTGATCACTTCACCATCTGTACGTCCAGCTACACTCCCAGATCCTGCAACACTGATGAGGTTAACCATGGAGTTCTGGTGTAAAGAAGTGCACGTTCTTCACTGAGTATCTTCATTTAAATCTCCACTACCTATCTGTGGTACAGAAATGTGGAGGATGGATGACTGAGATGACGAGGCTTGGCTGTATGAAACACATCATTTGAAGAAGACTGCAGCATTTGGAGACAGCCAGCAGGTAGACTACAACAAGGATTATTTTTAATTTTATAGTGTTTTATTAATCCCAGAGAGGAAATTACTTTTCTGCACCCATTCCCTGAGGGAAGCAGCAGCCTGCCAGCCACAAGCAGCACCCAGTGAGCTAGCATTTGGGTGTCCTGCTCAAGGACACACCTGGCAGCACTGGGATTTGGCCCAGGAGACTTCCACATCCCAGCCTGGTGTTCCACCCAGTTAGCCACCAGGCTTCTGTATGTAATAATGTGAAGCCTTTAAAAACAGTAGTTTACAGGTGGAAAACGAGAGGTGCGGCCGTGTGTCTTAAAAGAGCTGCTCATTCAACGTTATATAGGTTGGCAGAGACACCCCAGCAGTGGTCCTGTGCCTCCATGGGTGTTCTGCCCATTGAGCCTCCAGGCCACCAAGCCTAGATGTGTACCCAAAAAAGTGTAAAGACTTGCTGCTGGGGCTGTACTCTACTGAAGCACAATTCAGTGCCTTACAGTGGGAGATGTTTTATGTACTATACAAATTCATACATATTACAAACAATTATGTGCCCTAAATAACAAAAATGTACGTTTTCAGCAGGTTGTAATACGTCCCTTAAATGGTACGGCCCCAGGGACAACTCATTTTGGGCTTCAAGGTGGCAGAGCTAATCACCAGGCACACACAATAAATCTTTCTTTAGTTTATTTTTGTAAGACCATTAAAAATAGAACATTACTTTGACAAGAAATACTTAAAAACAGAACATCAGTTTGTGTTATACAATAAATAAGTTAAACTTTTGTAAATTCATGGCATACAAGAATATTAAGAAATTCAAGCAACAAATTTTGTTGAAATTATGTTCATATGCATCATTAATTATTCTTCTTATGTTATAGGCAGGAGTTTGTCTCTCTCCTGCATGGTGTTTATGATCTCCCACTGAAGAAAGGTTGTGTTTCCCAGGTACGCTGAACACGCCACGTTTTAACAAAATGTATACTAAAGGATGTGATGAAGGCAACAGAACAGGAACACACCTCAACACCATCGACTTTCACATCACTTTGCCTGGATGGCTTGACTTTGCGTCATCTTATATCACGTAGTGGCCATTAGGAGTGTTGGCAAGTCAGCTACATGGAGGTGAAATCACCGACTATGTACAGAGACATTTTATGACATCACCCAACTGAAGGCTTTGTTCCTTAGCTCTAGGGCCTAATCCTGTCATCCAGTGACCGGATGCTCCCTGTCTCCTTCCACCCGTTTTGGCGCGGTGCTCATATTTTTTTGTGAATTGCAAGTGACGCCGCAATTCAGGTGCATCAGCAAGATAGAATTTTAAGCGTGGATCAGTAAGACTAAGTTCACAAAGCACCAACCACATCAAGGTCTATTAAGAAAATAAAACAAATATGAATAACTGTAATTGGACTGTCGTCCTCTAACGTATATATGGTTGAGGTAGAGTTTTGTTTCATTTAGTGGTATGTATCACTTCCCTTAATCGTGTGAACCTTGGCAAAAAAGCTATGAAACATCACTTAGGTCCTGACGAGAGTTACAACTTATATTTTAGCCCAGCTGTACTAACACAATTGCATTTAAGAATTTTAAGTTAAAGTAAAACTTAAAATTAAATGGAACATTAATAATGAAAATTCAGAGGTGGTTACATATTCTATCAGCTGGCAGTGCAGATTGTACACATTGCCTGCTGGCGGGTGCATACCATACAATAAGTGCCCTATACGTGTAGTTATTGGCCCTGCCCTTCAAACAGCCTGAGTCCAGCACTGCTAGCAGGTATTCAGATTTACTAATCCTTACTTTGATGTTCTGCATGTGTGTTTAATTTTGACCCTTGGTCTGAATACCTATCCCTCCTGTGGCTGTATGAGTTTGCTCACACTGCCTGGTGAATTTCAACATGTATCCTGCATTGAGCCCCATGTTTCCCATGATAAGCCAAATGTTCTCCATGGCCCTAGACCACATAAGCAGTTTTGTAAAGGTAAAAAATATTTACGCTATTGTCCATTTGTTTTTTCAGTTTGTTAATTTGATATCCCATCTGGCTTATCTGGAAGACCTGTTCAGTGCTGTGCTAAGGACTGAACACTGACATCGGTCTCAGGGGAAGCAAGGATTAGGCTTATCTGATACATCCATTACTGTAGGGTTATATCTGTAATGGGTATCTGTCACAGTGTTCGCTCTGAATTCATCTATGGAGCTGCACTGTTGTCCTTGTAAAGACAGAGTTCAGCTCTCATCCTAAAGCTGGCAGATCAGCGGTTGGCCGAACAGCGCTGCAAACCCAGTCAGACGCAGACTGGAACAAAAAGCATAGCACATCTTTTCACTTTAAACAACAAAAAAAATCACTGCGCCCCCCAAATTATCTTTCCACATTACGTGAAAATTGCCATTTTACGTGTTTCACAAAAAAAAAAAAAAAAAAAAAAAAAATCCACAGGTGGAGAGAACCACACCTTCACAAGTGTTATGAAATGAGACAACATTTCAAGAGATCAACAAACACTTCTGACATCTCCAACATGATGAAGTTTAATTATATCTGTGAACTGGAGATAAAGAAATAATTCATTCACAATTCAAAGAGCACAAAAAACAGACAGTCCTGCACACAACAGCTGTTCCTGAAGTAACCACATTTTCTATTATAATTTACTCTGAAGTTGAGCTTGATTAATCTTTATTTAATACTCCACAATCTCAACAACAGTGAACGGTTACAAAATGCTGCCTCTTTCGAAACAGACCGTTTCCAATTTACACAGCTGACATTCAGGCATCTTACATCACGCTGGTGCAGTCAGGTCACACAAGGCTGTCTGGCCCTAGGTGGAAAGTGCATGTTTTCATTTTAAATTTATTAAAAACTTCCTGATCTGATTTCTTTTTTTCCTGTTCCTTTCACTGTACATGTTGCACATTTTACACAAGTTACTGAGACTAGTGTGGGAAACTAAATAAAAAAGGTCAAATTCCAAACAACACAAAGAAACAAGATTTTCTTTGTAAAAGTATAAAAAAATAAATAGATATCATATTACACAAGAAAAAGATGGATTATCAGGACATTAATTCCATTGTACACTTTTTAAATCCAAAAGGTATCAGAACGTGTAGGTGACTGCAACTCCATGGAAGGAGGGGAAAAATAAAAACCAAAGAAAATGAAAGCTAAAACACACACAAAGCTAGATCGCAGGTAAAACGGTTAAAACAACGTGATGACCGAGAGCTGATGACTGAAATAAATAGAGAACAGAAGCGGCGAGACCCTGTGGCTAAAAGAGAACCGATAATTTTCCGCATGGCAGTGCATGTGTTCCGTCCCTCGGACTGGCTCACCGGTGCATGGAATGGCGGGGGAGGGGGCGTGCAGCTGCGGTGCATACGCACCCAAGCAGGCAGAGCGTGGGGGGGGGGGCACATTACACAACAGGCGACAGCCGGAACCGTTAAGGACATTAATGGACAACGGATGGGAGGGAGCAGGAGTGTCTTAAAGTAACGCTAACATACATGAATTTATGCAGCTTTCTGTTGTCATTTTATTTATATAAAGTAGAGAGGAATTCATGTCATTGCAATACCATTTATTCATACATCATTAAAGTTTGCTTTAAAATAGACGTTTTCTCCGTTACTCACAAGCAGAGCCCACAGCACGACCCTCCCCTAAGTAACATAGAATTTTCCAACACTGTACTGTTGAGGACAGGGAGAATGAGACATGTCTGCTTCTCAGGGTGTGTTCACAGGTGAGCACTGTCCCCCTCCCCCAGCTCCTGACCTGTAGGTGCGGAGGACATTTAAAAAGGCCGGAGAACAAAGAGGAAAGGGGCCCAGTTCACTGGCAGAAGGGCGAGGCAGTGGGGTCGAAGCCTTTAAAGACGTCCTTGAGAGAGGCAGCGTCCTGGTCGGCGCTCTCGGGCTCGGACGGACTGTTGCCCCCAAACGGGCTGCCCGTGCCGCCTGGTTTGCTGCTCTGCTTCACCATACTGAACAGCGTGGACACGGGTAGGTTGTGCACTGCAGGCGGAGGCTGCTGCTCCGAGGTCGGTGCCGCAGGAGAGGAGCCAGTGGAACCAGCGGAGGAGGCGGTTGCACCGGTGGCCCCAACCGTGCTCACCCCTCCCGAAGGTGAGGGTGCGGGCTTCGGGCGGGGCCTGTTGTAGCTGTTGTAGCGGTCTGTGGCGGACTCCGTGGAGCTCTTCTCTGCCTCCGGGTGGTCCAAGGCTGACTTGCGCACAAACAGCGGCTCCTTGGCCTTTGTCTTGGCCACCTCTGGGCCAGCGGTACCGCCAGCGTTCGATGCAGGCCCGGACCCGTCGGGCTTGCCCGCGCTCTGGGTCCGTGGGTCGTACAGGCTGATGCCGCTCAGCACACTGCTCTGCCCGCCTCCGCTGACTCCAACGCCACGGCTGGCGCCTCCCGCAGAGAGGAGCCGCGGGTCGTAGGGGGCAATCGTATGGGTGGGCGGGGAGGACGCAGGGGAGGCAGTCGAGGTGTGGAGGGCCGGGGTTTCCGATGACTGCTTAAGAGCAGACTTCTGGGGCTGAAGCCGGGGGTCAGCTGGGACTTTGCGAACCATGCGAGGGTCCATGGGTTTCTCAGCAGGTGCGGAGGGCGCTGAAGGGGTCGGAGAGCCCGAGGCTGGGGGGGCGCCCGAGGAAGGGCCAGACGAGGCGTTAACCGTTTTGAGGATTCGAGACAGTAGCTCAAAGTCCGGAAGAGAGGAGGCAGACGAGGAAACCGTGTCAGCAGCAGCAGATGGTGCAGCAAGAGGCGGAGCGGTGTGGAGCTGCTGCTGGGCCCGGGAAAGGCGTGGGTCGAGCGACGTCACAGGGGGGATGCCTGGAGGAAGCGGCAGGAAGTCCTGCTTGGGAACAGGGACGGGAATGAGGTCCTCAGGATTCCACAGGACTGTCTTGGAGAAATGGGGTCTGTGGAGGACAATGTCCTTCTTAATGTGGCTGAACTGCTGCAGCTGGCAACGCGGGTCCCTCAGGACCATGCCCATCAGAGGGTCCAATGGGATGGGCACCGGCTTGTCCCTGAGCACCCGCTCGCCCTCCTCCTCCTCTCCTGAAGCAGAGCTGGACGCAGAAGCCTTGTTAGCGTGGGCCGTGTCGGGCTTGTGATGAAGAGAGGCTGCATGGCGTGCTAGACGGGGGTCAGCAGGAGCGCTGGAAGAGCCAGAGGATGGAGAGGCAGCTGGGTTGGACTCCGACGAAGAGCCTGGGTCAGCGGTCCGAGAGAGACGTGGGTCTCGGGCCAGGCGGGGATCAGCAGGCCGACTTGGGTGCTGCAGGGCCGAGGCCTTCTGCAGTCGAGGGTCGCTGGGACCGCCCTCAGCTTTGGCTGGTCCCTGACTCTGCTGACGAAGGGTCTTCAGGATAGATGTGACACTGCCGCCTCCATCCTCATCCTCGCTGGAATACCAGTTGGCAGAATCTCCTAAAACATTAAGAAATAAGAGTAAATCCCAATTGAACAAACATAAATTAAAAACGTAAAAAGAAAATAAAATATAAAACCCTTATTACCAAAGTTTAGCTCTTTTTGTTTATGAATAAATACAAAGAGCACAATTCATATATGCACAAACAGCACCACCTAGTGGAGAACTTGCAGAACTCCATTGCTATAAGCACCATTTTCACAGCTGTCAATAAGAAAGAAAAAAAAACCCCTACACAGACTTGTATCTGTTACATGCTGTTATAGGGCTGAAGCCCAAAGACATGAGTTTGCAGACTGCATTAAGAGGATTACAGTTCATTAATTTGTCATGTCTGCAGGTTGTAACAGAACTGTAACTCTCAAGTGCTCCGTCAGCACGTGGTAGAGAGCTGTCAGAGTCTGAATGCAAGCTCACCTTCGGTGTCCCTCTCAGACCCACCCTCGGCCAGGCGCCGAGCCCGCTCCTCCTCCTCCTGCTGCTTCTGCTGTATCCGCATGAAGAGGACACGCTGCGCCGGAGGCAAGAAATCAGGCACACCCACTCCCACCGGCTGACTAGCAGAGGCACTGCTGGCCGGACCTTCTGCGACCTGCTTTCCAACAGCCTGATCACCAAAGCCATTTCCGTCACCCTCAGACATCCCACTGTACTCCTGGTACTCTTCTCCTGAAGAACACGAACACGTCACCCATTACCCACATTTTTCTTTACAAGCACTCAACCACAGCATTTGTTACATGTTCCTGCCTTAGATTTGACAGACTTGAAATCCAGACATGTAAAACTGAACTTACTACTAAATTGAGATCTTTATCAAGAAATCTGAAACTGTAACGCAGGTGCTCTTCAACATGCGCTACGTTTATGATATTCTGAGTTCATGATCAAAGTCGCTGCTGATCATACTTTGATCATTCATCATACTTTGAAAAGTTTTGAACTCCGATCTATTCCCAGGCTGGCGACATGCCATACATTTTACTGAAGTGGGAGATGACGGCATCTTCCCAGCCATGTTCTCAGTCTTAGTGCTGGTGTAGAACTGCAAAGCCAAATTTACAATTCTACACAGGAACCATTTCTTCATATACCATGTTTCCCCAAAAATAAGACCTAACCAGAAAATGAGCCCTAGCATGATTTTTCAGGATGCTTGTAATATAAGCACTATCCCAAAAATAACCCACAGTGAAGATCGTCAATCAGACAGGCGCATTTAGTATGTCCGTTGCAACACACGGACGTATTAAATTATAATATTAATATACAATTAAATATTAATAAATATTATTTACATTAATACTTTTTTATTATTTACATTAATAAATGATTATATAAATAATGAAATATCTGTAAATACCCAAGCGCCTTTGGACGAGACGTAAACGCCTATGTAAACAGATGAACTCAAGACTTATTGCTGAATGACCGATCAGAGAACAGACAATGCACGAATAACGTGACAACCATGACTGTAAAAATTTACATAAGACTCCTATTTTCGGGGAAATATGGTACCAACATCTTGAGTTAAAATACATCTCCCTAAAAGCAGATGTAGAGTCCCAAAACTGTTAACACTTTCACAGAGAATTGGGATGGGCTGACCATGCAGTAGGGTGTCAGGTGTGGTTTATTGGTGAAGGTGCGGTCCAGAGTCACGACGCTGACCCACCTTCTGTACCACTGCTTTCCATTTCCACACCTTGCTTCTGGTGGTAGAAACTGTCGTAAAAGTTTCCTCCAGGGGGAGGAGGTCCAGGGGGCATTATTCCAGGGTGTGGAGGCCCATCTCCTGGACCAAAGTTCGCCATCATGGGAGGTCCTGGTCCCATCGGTGGGGGTCCTTGGTTCATACCAGGGGGACCCATCGGGGGCATGTCATGAGGGCCAGGAGGCATCATGCCAGGTGGGGCAGGTCCCATGTGTCCAGGAGGAGGTGGGCCGGGGAAACGTGGAGGAGGGCCACTAGGAGGCCCCGCAGGACCAGGCGCACCAGGAGGACCTGGAGGTGCACCAGGGACTGCACCTCTGTGGGGAAAGAGAAACCTCTCTGTCAGTGATGTCCCTAAAGTGAGAGAATGTACATACAGGAAAAATAAACACAGAAGCAGAGGAACAAACCTGACACCAAGCTTCTGAGCCAGCTGTCCTGTCGGCTGCACCACAATCTCAAAGAGGGAGGGAATCTTCTTCCCAGCATTGCCAGGACAGGGGGGTGGTGGGCCCATGGGAGGTGGAGGAGGTCCATTCGGGTTGGGCGGTCCCTGATAGGGACCCCCATCTGGACAGGGTGGTGGGCAGGGACCAGATCCTGGACCAGGAGGTCCTGGTGGAGGCATGGATCCTGGTGGGGGGCCTGGGGGTCCATAATCTACTGGGGTGTTTGAATCGATGGGACCAGGGCGTGGAGGAGTGGGCAGCAGGCCAACCCCAGGGGGAGGTTTAGGCAGGGGGTTGATGCCCTGCTTCTTCAGCTCCTCAACCTCCTTCTCATCCTCAGCTCCTGCTTCTGCATCCTCTGCCAACATCTAGAGACGAGCCAGACAGCACGGTGAGCAACCAACAAATCTTCAACAGCACATCACTGAGACGACAGGGCTGAGATAAGGACGGAGCCAGACAAAACAAGCTTACAAAAAAAACCAACGGGGAAAAACAGTAAGATGGAAAGCACCTCCCATCCTGCAAGGCAGAACACCAAAGATAAATAAAGCCAAAGAGACTAAGTGAGTCACTAACAGACACTGGTCTAGCGCTCACCTTGTCCAGCAGCTCCTGAGTGTCATCTGTGAGCGCCTCGTGTGAGAACATGCACTCGTCTCCATTAACGCAGTTTCCAGTGGTGTGAAACAACTTGCAGGGAAAATCGCGTGTTGCACAGTCAAGGAAGCATTCCTGAACAACATTTCATTAAGCACCGAGGCACCTTCAGCAAGCAGATACGTACAGGGGAAAGCGGGCCAAGCAGAATACGCTCAGGAGTCATACAGAATACACTCGCAGACAGTCATAAAGGATATCGTGCATGTAGGGACAGTTCTCTGCTCGTGCACAGAAGCCTGTGATGTAGAACTTGCACAGCTCCTTCTTCTTAGGGAGTTCGATGTCATGGCTGAAGTTGCAGTGCTCTCCCTGTAAGAACAAATGTTTAAGTAAACCAACAGCAGCACTGAAGGGTCTAAAATTAACCCTTAAAATTAACTTGTATGTATTTTTATATTTATTTATTTTTATTAATAATTAAAATTTAAAAACAGCTTTTTTTATCCCCTCTAATTTTTCAAAATATTGTGAAAGATTTCCTGAGTACTTTATCTTGCCTCAGTACCATTTTGTATTTGTCCCTGTAGGGGTTGTTTAATAACACATTTACCTGTCTTGGCAAAATAAAGAAAAAAAGAAAATTACCGGAGGAAAAAAAAAAAACCTAGGTAACCAGCCTAACAGGGAGGTGGGGGGAACAGGTATAAGAACATAAAGCAGAGGAACACTTACCCAGGTGCAGCGCCCCTCTATGTAGTACTTGCAAATGGCTTTGCCTTTCTTGTCCTGGCCGTGCTTGTCCTGGTCACCCCTGCGCTGACCACCTCCACCATCCTGCAGACATAAACACTACTCAAAATGCGGCACACATACACACCGGCCTTTAACACACCAGCACACGAAGGAGTGAAGGGTGTAGACCTGCTGATGACTGAAGAGACTCTCCATGTGCCTCAGTGCAGACTCACTCATGAAATGTGTGATAGCAGTTTCACAGCTCACCCCCATGTCCATGTCTCCACTGTTGTCTTCATCGTGAGTCTGGTCACCAGCTCTTCCTCTTCCTCGGTTCCTCGCTCGCCCACGGTTCATGCCTCGACCTCCCTTACCCCTTCCGCGCCCCCGGCTGCCTTTGCCACCTGCAGGGACAGTCACGTGAGTGCCTAAATCAGCCATACTGTCTACTGTGCAAATTAAAACTTTGCCAGAACAGAACAAGGTAAATTGGGCCCACTGGCTCTCAGCAGTAGGAATGCCTTTGTACTGAAGG
The DNA here is from genome assembly GCA_025773905.1 of Chitala chitala. Lineage (NCBI taxonomy): Eukaryota > Metazoa > Chordata > Actinopteri > Osteoglossiformes > Notopteridae > Chitala > Chitala chitala. The sequence goes on from JABJVR010000032.1 coordinate 3,006,320, forward strand.
GCACAGAATCGATTTCAGCACACACATGCTTTAAAACATGGCCACGTCTTCATCAGCACTATGCAAATGAACCCCAGGGCACTCAGGATCCACAGCAGCCCTCCAATGTAAGAAAGTATTGCTTACCTCGGCCACGGTCCTTCGATTTCCTGTACTGATTCAACTCTTTCGAGTAATCATCATAATCGTCATCTCCCATGTTGTCATAGTCATCATCTCCATACTAAAAAACAAGCACAGAAAATCATTTCACACAAAGTCAATTTATTCACAGTCCAGGTAACAATGCTATAATTAAAACCCGCTATGGAAAAGGCACAGAAGAGACAAGAGTGATGGCTAGGACCAAAGTGCTTCACAGCAGGGGTGTCCAAGCACAAATCACTGAATCACTGCTCCCAATTAAGCATTCTTTGCCACTGACACCTGCTTATGGTGTTATTACAATTAATGATTACTGGTTTAAATTAAACACTGCTAAATTATCCAGGCATTTTCTGCTCTGATTCTGCAGTTAGAGGGACATTGTAATGTGTGATTTATTTTACAGATCTTAAAGTCTTACTTGTAACCTTCTGCTTTATAACTCTTTCTCTCAATTAAGACAAAGTTAAGACAGATAGAAATGATCAGGAATGAAGAGACGCAAGGATGTAACCTGGTATTTAATTAAGATAATAGTGAAATTTAAATAAATTGGTTGGAAGAAAAACCTGCACCTGGTGCAGACCTCCAGGACCCTGCTTTGACACCCCTGCTTTACAGTGTCAGCTACCATGAATACATAGTGAAGCTTTAATATTAAACTGTAACATTGCCATTTTACTGTACAAATAGCAGCATTAATGCTAGAGCAATGTGGATTCTGTGTGCATACCTCCATCTCCTCTCCATACATCATCCCATCTCCATCATCATTCTCTCCACCCATTTTGCCCCTCCCACGACCTCTGCTTCCGCCCCCTCTTCCACCTCGAGCCCTCATTCCTCCTCGGCCACGCCCTCGCTGGTTCTTAAGGCGTCCTTTGCCACCTGCAGGAACAGATGCCAAACATCACAAGCGTAAACACAACGCTTCTTCAAAGCATCAAACCAGCCAAAATCCTTTCATCTGCAGACCTGGAAAAGGTGATGTGACAAGCTCATACTACCAAAACTGTCATTTCAAAAGTTATATATATGTACAAGAGGGGTAAAAGGGAAATGTGTTCAAAACCCCACCCATCACTACACTGCATGCTTACAAGCGTGTGTATGTGGGTCTTTAAGACCTAGGTGCTTTACTGCTGGTGTGGTGCTCGGTAACCCAGTGCTCATGTCACTGATCAAAAGGTGCTCCTCGCCAGCCCTCACCTCTGCCCCCGTGGCTGTTACCTCGGCCACCCCTGTTACTGCCCCCACTGCCCTCTTTGGCCTTGCGGTATTGGTTCAGCTCCTTGGCGAAGTCATCATAGTCTTCGTCGCCCATATCCTCGTCTTCCTCTACATCGTAGTTTTCGTCGTCATACTCATCATAGCCACCGTAGCTCGGCTTCTCCATCTTCATGTAGGCCACTTTTTTGGGCATGGGCCCACCGTGGGAAGCAGCAGAAGGTGGGGGGTAGCCCGAGTGCGACTGGAGGGTCAAAAAAATACAAACTATAAAACTCTATGCTGTAACACACACACACACTCAGTCAAGGCTGCTACTCATGCTGTAACACACACTCGGTCGAGGCTGCTACTCATGCTGTAACACACACTCGGTCGAGGCTGCTAATCATGCTGTAACACACACTCGGTCAAGGCTGCTACTCATGCCGTAACGCACACTCGGTCAAGGCTGCTACTCGTGCAGTAACACACACTCGGTCAAGGCTGCTAATCATGTTGTAACACACACTCTGTTAAGGTTGATAATTAATCATCTGCACAATGACTGACAGCAGAGGGCTATGATGGTGGGTGATTTAAGAGATGAGAGTAATCTGAAGTGACCTCTGACCTGAGGTGGGTACTGGGGGCTGTACTCCCGGTACTTCCTTTTCTCACTCGGGCTGTATTCAGAGTCATCGCTGAAGTCAGAGTGGTCATCACTGGAAGAGGCGTGTCGCTGTGGATGCCACATATAGCATCTTAACTAATCATCAAGAGCTAGCAATGGTCAAGCCAAGCCGTCAGGTAGGATCTCTATTAGAGCATCAACACCCAGGAACACATCCTGAACTCTGAACGGAGTTGGTCAAATGAAGTTTATACCTATGTTTCCTACTTAGTTCCACCTACAAGGATAATTTATGGAATGTCACCAATGTCTTATCTGTGTACAAATTATACACCTATTATGCATGCTGCATGCAACAGACTACAGTATAAAAACCAGGCAAAGATAAATATGGACTACAGACTCGTATCATGGCTGGAGTGATTATGTGTGGGTTTAATACCTGCAGAGCAGTTAACATGCACACAAACCCCCAGGGGTTGGTGAAAACACTTTCCACACACTGCGTATCACGGAATAGAGAAAGTGCAGACTCCTCTCTGTAGTCTGGGTCATACAATATGTGGGCCTGGAGCTGTGCATTACATCTGCTTCAAAAAACTAACATCATTACAAACTGGTAAATTATAGGCTAGACTAGGTGAGCTTGTGGATGTGATCATGTGGAAGATGACTTGAACATTCACATGTCATACTGGGGAAAGCAGCTTCATGTAGATCAAGGCATCTCAGACAGTATGGCACTCATTTCAAACCGCTTTCTCACTATAAGGTGTTAAGTGCCTTGAGAACCACAAGTGGGGAGGCCCGCCTCACAGGTGCCTCTCCAGGGAAGGCCGAGACACTCACCTTATGTCGTGATTTGCGTCTCTTCTTGGCCCGCCTCTTTTCCTTCTCCCTCTCCCTCTCTTTCCTCCTCTTCCTCTTTCGGCGGTGTGCCTTGTCATCATCGGAGCCGCTGGCATGGCGCTCCCTGCTACGCGGCGGCTTCTCCTGGGACTCGCCTCCCCCACTGGGCACCTCCGCCTCGCCCCCGTCATCCTCCAGCTCGCCCTCCTCCAGCTCCCCATCCTCACGCCTGCTGTTACACAAATGCAGCATTACCACCCCGCACCACGTGCGCCTCGGGTCACAGATCCAGAACAAGCACAGAAGCCGTACCGCCATCTTGAACAGGGAAGCAACAAAGACCAGAACTTCCACAGGTTCTGATCTCACAGCTTGGCCAACACATACTCTTACGATCTAAGCGATGGACTACAGTAAATTGTATAAATAAATAAGATACTGTAACCTACTGACTGATGAGATTTTCATCCTAGAACCCAATCTCAAGCATAAAACTCCACTTTCGACAGTTTTCCAAGGTAAGGGATCAGACAATTTCTTTAAAAAGCACATTTAAAACTGCGCGAGCTGACCAGAATGTTGTACAATGGTGTCACAAAAAACTACAGTTTGAAAGTTAAAAAAAATAAATTGTGTGTGAGAGACAAAATACAAAATGAAAAAAAAAATAATAAATTTAAAAGGTATGGTGGGATAAAAACTTTAACGATTTAATCTTAAAAAAAGACACCTTAATAAATAAAACAGAAGAACGATTCGGTATTAAACAGGAAGAAATCATCTGGCACTGTCAACATTTCTGACCTAATTTTTAATTCATAACTCCACATACACTAAACAGAAGAGAGGTTAGAGTTGCCAAGTCACAAAGCCCCACCCAAAACCCCTTACTGAAGGACAGTAGATATGGTGCAAAAAAAAAAAAAAAAAAAAAAAAAAACTTTACACATTCTCACACTGTGGAGGGATAGCTTCAGAGGGCCCAAAAGAAAAGACAACAGTGTTTCGTGTGGTGCACAGTGTCATTGTCACCCCCATGTCATGTGACCGCTGACACTACTGCTGAGTGTATATGGTAATCAAGAGCAACAAGGCTCTGCTAACATACACATTCCTTAATTATGGGGAAGCAATTCCAGTGCTGCAACTTGCAGAGGGACAATCCACAATGAAGGCCATGTTAACTGGCACTAACCCCTGGGCAGGACGCTTTCCAACTTATATATTCATGGTACTATCACAGAGAAGAAAATGTTGTCACTGTTCAAGACTGAACTTGTTTGTCAAGATGATTGTGTGTATTTAAGAACACATGCCAATGTGCAATGTCATAATGGACTGCATTTAACAAAGTATCACTGGGAAAACATTATTTAGTACATCTTTTTTTACTGGTTTACACATTGCGGTATTTGGTTTTCTTAACACCTGTGTGTTGCAATGTGGTGATGGCTTGGGGGCAGGCGTTCCTTAAGGTACCACTGCGGTTATCACACAATTCCCTTGAGCATGGGTTATGCTATCAAAACTTTGCATTAAATACTGTGGGGCTTCTTTGGGTGTGTATGAAATGCTGTTGTTATTAATGCACATATCAGGGTAAAACAGGAATGGGTGACTCTGGCTAAGGACTTCATGAAGACAAGTGGACATGTCCAAAGGGAGGAATGTACTAAGAGTGCAAGCCATGGTGGAGTGGTGACTGTTATGAAAGGATTTGCTTTTAACTTTTCAGAGGGATGGGAAAACATGGTTGAAACGGGGCTTAATATAGTCAGAATTGTGTCCATGCTGACAAAGGGCGTTATATGGCACGCTACAAAAGACAAATATAGGGATACAACTTGGGGCACCCCTACAACATGGGACATGCTTACAACACAAAAAAAGACTGGAATAACACGCACATGCTCACGCACACACACACACTTTCATGGTGAGGAAGTAAAATAGTTAATGAACTAGGAAACAACTCTTTATTCTTCAGGCTAACAAATATTCACACCAATCAAAAGGACTAGTATAACAATATAACACCTGTGAAAAGAATGGGGAAGATATTGATGTTTAACAGAGCAAAGCTGAGATAGTAAATATGTCAGTGTTCAACATCAGGTGGTCTTTGTGTCAGGTGACCTATCAAAACCGTTCCTCATCAGGGGGACAAACAACTGGCTCTGATGCAGTCCTGAGACACACCCCCGTCACAATCAGTTACACCATGTACCCCTGTCACTCACTCTTATGCCAATAAATAATATACTTCTGAGTTCACCAATCTACTGCAGTACAGAAAAATGCATAACCTTATTTATTCACAGGCCTAAAAGGGGTTACTAGATGCCCTGTTTGACCTCAAACTATACAAACATCAAGAAAGAAAGACACCAAATAGTTGGTCTTCAGAGAAAGTTATCTGCTAGTCTGAGCTACAAAGGCCTGCATTCACTTGGGTAAAGTTTCAATACACAACTTCATAGTAGATCTATGGTGCAAAACCATCTTTAAATTTCAACCCAACCTAACCCAAACTCTATTTCAAAGTTCAAGGTCTGATATTGGATTTCCGTTGCATGGTTTTACATAACTTTCCTATTGCTCAACACTTCACTTACAAGATCCCAACAGTAGAAGTGCTTGATGCTTATCAAGGTAACACATTAGGCCTGAACACAATGTTCGTGTACTTTTTGAGCATAAAGTTTGCTTAAAGCAAACACCAGAGAACACTCTCCAATCAAGTCCACACTACAGCACTGTGTACTCACTGTGCCCAGCACAGAATGCGTTCTTGTAAAAACTAAACCACTTTTGGTACTTAAATCCCTACAAGGAGCTAAGAATGTTTTCACAGCTAAAGATTTTTGGTCTGCATGGTTTTTACTTCAAATAAAATATCTATTCAAGTAGCCGTCTAACTGAACCGTAAGGCCCACAGAACACCATAATACGCACAAATAAATGGCTACATGCAGCTCAAGACCACCTGAAAAAGATTTTGTCCCAAATGGAAACTATAAGCCCACAAATGGGTAAAAATAAGTGTACAAACAAATCTATAGCCTGTCATACCTAACACAATGTTGAATAAAACAAAGCTTAAACAAGTTTTGTATACTCTACAAAATATTGAATATTTTGCACCTCTAAAACCTGTTAAAATAACCAATAACATAAACATAAAATAACAAAAATAACCATGAAAACTGATATTTCTACGTGAACAAATTAATTAGCTTCTCATCCTACAGTAGACTACAGACTCAATTTCCCCTCTCTCCAACCAATTCTGATTCTCCACTAGCTAATGGTTCATACTGCTACCCTGCTCCTCCTAAAATGTTCCTCAAACCAATCCCCTGCTCAAATAGACACAGGTCTTTTATCAATCATGTTAGAACATCTACTTTTCTGTCCTATCAGCTGTCCATGAAAACCTTTATTTATCCTACTATGGGCCCCTTTTTTCCCTTTTCCATTAAATGTCAGCCACTCAAGGGATCTACCAATCATTTCAAATTTTTGTGTAGATTTATGAGCATTAAAATTGTGTATTAAACTTATTCCAGTTTCACTGAAGGGCAGTGTGTACACTAGAGAGTAGTATAAATGCAAACGCTCATATTAATAGCGTTAAAACGTGTGTCAAAGAAATACTCGGACCATATACTGTACATTACCTGCACTGAACTATGAACATCTTAGCAGGAGGCTACACTCTCCCAGATTTCCTGCAATATGTTGGAAATGATTTTACTATGAGCAGCTGGATTTGTGTTAATTCTTTTTACAGGACTTTTAGCACCCTAAAAATACATCATGAAACACTTTACTGTTTCACGTCTTTAACTGTGTTTGTTTGTAACATCTAAATTAAATGCAACACTTGCAGTCAAAATACTCTTATTAAAATGAGATTCAAATGACTGCCTCCTCCACAACCAAAATCAGACTTAGTACAAATGTGAAAGAATGCAAGCCTATTTGACTCTGAACAGCAGACAAGACTGCTGACAAGCAAGGAACAGAATGGCCTAGTCATAAAAACTACTCAACTAACATCACTTGGCAAATTAAAACATTTGCACTGCCATGATACTTTTTTTAACAAATCATTCATTGTGTGCAACAATTCAACAATTTAGTTAAAACTAATTATGTAGTACTGACCTGTTGATGGACATGACAAATGTGTTACTGACATATCTTAATTTGCAATTAATCTCATGCAAAACTGAAAAATTTACGAGCCATTACAAACAAATCTAAAATTTTGTCCAATGTAAACTTTCTGGCAAACAGTACAGGGAAGTACTTACTGTGACAGGCTATCTTCAAATTTCCTTTCAAAGGACAGGCACTGACATTTTTATCCATTTTTAAAGAAAATTAGTGGTAACCCTCTTTATTGACCATGGGATTTGCAAGACAGGGAGACAACATGAAATATTGGAAGGGGCAAGAATATACTGTTATAAAGGCATAACCATTGGCAACTGGGGAGGAAATTGGGGAACTTGTGTTTTGTTTTACTTCACTTTGTTATAACTTTTGAAATGCTTTTGAAACGTTGAGTACAGTACTGGACTTTGGACAATGGGCACTGCAAATTTTTCTCAAAGGAAATGCTTCCTTTAAAAGAAAAAAAAACTTGTGTCAAAACAACACTAAATTCCTCCACATTCAATCTTAAAATTAAAAGAACACAACTAGGATATTCTGGCAAACAGATGCAGCCTAGCAGATATTTTTTAAGTTAACTGATGAATTACAAAGCATCGAGTTAGCCGAAGACAGCAGTTGTGTGTACATATATACCTACAACATGCGACTGGCATATACATATACTTAAATTGGGTGAATTATGAATATTGTACATGACTAATTATTAATCAAGCTGGCGCGAGACGCACCCCCCCCCCCCCCCCCACTATCACAGAGCATTCCTCACACTTAACAGTTTTGGTCGTTATTTTAACTCCGCCTAAATTAAGCGGTCAAAATTTCGGTTATTTAAAATTTTTAAGGAAATCTGGAATGTTAGGGACAAATATTTTGAAATAAATGTTTAACGTGGCCAAGTTTATGCACAATTACCTGGCATGTTTTAAGTGCGTAGCTAGCTTGTTAGCCTAGCTGCTATATAAATCACACGCTAGGTTAATTAAATTCTTTGGTTATAATATATAGGGTGATCACCATGGTGACGGACAGTTCATGCGATAAACAAAATATTAATTATAACTGCTACTCTGAATAAATCAGTATAAGACAGTATAATCATTTACTAACGTTGCGTCCGTCGCTCAAGACATTTAGGTAGCTGTTAACAATCATCCAGTTGGAAATTTGCAAACCTGTGACAATAATGATGATTAGTGTTTAATTATCGTCGACGAATTAATCTGGATTTTTTTCTCCATTTTTCCAAAATATTTGTCCCTTTTAATTAACTTCGTTTTGCTTTAAACGGAATCAGGCTATTTGATCTTAAGTTTGTTTTTTTCCCAAAACCAAACGGTCTGAAGTATTTATTAATGAAGGAAACCAAGTAAATTCTGAAAATATCCCTGTTTTCGTGTTTGACCTTCCAGATTGCGCTCTGCAACGTTTCAAGATGGCGTTCGTTACCTCTGTGCTTGTTCCCCAGAAAAAGGCGACTTTAATCCCTTTGAAAAGAAAAAAAGAAAGCCCGAGCTTTTTATGTCTAAAAAGCACAGGATAAATAACTGCTGTATAGAAATATGATTGTAGAATTACTCGACCTTTCGTCAGTGAGAAGGCTGTTGATGTGTTCGTGGTTGGTTGTTGTTGGGGAGTTTGGATGGACAGTCATGCTTTCCACAGCCATTTCCTCTAGCTACATTTAAGTGCAAAAAAAATTATAACTCGACACTGGAAACTACTGGCTTATGCGTCACTTAACTTGGATCTACTTATTAATTGATTTTAGGAAGAGTTTCAGTTCATAGTAGTCAATTTCCCATTAACAGTTTAAAGAGAGATACGTTGAATGATTTCCTGAGGTTCTCCGTCCTACAGCTGCGCTGTAAAATGAAACTCCTGCACATAAAATGGCGCCGGCTCTTCTCGCCAGAGAACGGGGAGGAGCCTCACACATTATGACGTCACACATTCATTTCAACAGCATAAAATGGCGGATACTCGGACTCAGACAGTAGGGGGAGGAGTCTGTCGTTAGCGACGCTGTTGTTAAATAGCAAATGAAATTTATCCACATAAAATGGCGGAGGCCGCTTTTTTTTTTTGAAGAGTAGACGGTGACATTGATGCGAATGACGATATTTTAACGTCACTCATGGAAAGCACCAAAAACGCAGTAAACAACGAAAAGACATTACGTTTATTTAAAAATCAACAGTCGATTTACTGTGAATTAAAAGAAATCCAACTTTTCGTAGACATCAAGTTTTAATAAGAAATTGTAATTACAGTTAGTGTACATTCTAATTTTTAACCACACCATGTAATTTACATTTCAAAATTTTCTTAATATATTACAACTCTATTTTTAACAGTAACTAATTTTGGCGGTTTTTTTAATGTATGCGATATAAATTATGTAACACAATTTGTTAGTTAACAGTAATTTTTATTTTTATTGTCAGCGTTTTTGATATGAGATGTACCATATAGACACATTTGAAACAGTAATTTCTGTTTAAAATGCACGATGTGTTACGTGTGTAGTGCTTGCAACAACAAAAAAAGAATCACAGTATACCTTTATGTTGAAAAAAAAATGATAATTGAATTATTCACAACTACATGGTATGCGAAAATATTAAACACGATTAAAATGAAACTAATATTCATACGTAATTAAAACTTGCAACCACCAGGTTTAGTACAGTTACACGTTTTAATTTGTCGACGCTGTCATCGTCATCACTGCGCGCCCATTCAAACTGGCCATAGCGGGACTTCTGTTGAAAGAAAGGGAGAAATCTGGGGAACAGAGAACTGAAAAATTACCATTTGTAATACTATCGAAGAAAAAATATAATTGAAATCTAAACGAAATGATAGATATGGTTGAAAAAGATGATACTGTTATTAGTGAGGAGGAGGCTGCTCAGTATGATCGACAGATTCGGCTATGGGGTCTGGATGCACAAAAGAGGTTTGCAAATGGTTTAACGGGCTGCCTCAGTTATTATCATTGTGTAGTTAACGTGAGGTTATATACACCATTTACACTTGCCACTAACGTAGTTAATGTTAGTGGCATGTATAAATAGTGTATATAACTGCCTCGTTAAATATTCTTACACTTGCCATTGATTACTTCGATTGTATAGTAGTTTATACTAAATAGTTATTAAAAATTTGAATATTTTTGGTAGTTGCTGTCAAATTTGTACCACAAGCAAATCGTCCGATGTGATCAACTTTGTCAACTTCACTTTTCAATGACTTTTTATCTGCTAGATTAAAAAAATAGCGGTCTGATTATTGCTGTCTTCCTTTGACTGCAATGAGACAGTTATTGCAATTGTATGGCACGACCTGCCTGCAATTTTTTTTCCTATAGCAAAACCTGATGTGGTGCGCCGAGCAGAGCTCTTGGAGCCGAACCTCTAACTGTCCATAACGCATATCGCATTGGAAACTGAAGTTGTGCACGATATGCTGCGAACTATACATTATCACATTTTTATTGCGTATGTTTTTGGTTTACAACCAAGTCTAACAAAATTTTAAAACGTTGTCGACTTCTCCCTAAACATCTCGTTGGGTCTTTTTTTAATTTAAAAGATGACTTGGCACGCAATTGATTTAATGCACTGTTACTACCAAAAGTGATCGCGTAATTGAAAGTTACGTAGTACAGACTAAATTTGATTTCTTACTACCAGATCCATCTATGGTTTCCATTGTCATACCTTATTTAAACATTACTGTCCTTAAATTCAACTCAAAAATATAATGTGGGTACCGTTTTGTTCGGTTAAAAGTAGACCAGTTTTCACTGGGATGTGGGTCTTCGCATGTTCACTTGTGAGGCCTGGTACATATGCTGTATTTCCTATACTTTAAAATCACAAAGTGGGGGTACTTTTTCTGAACATCAAGATTGTAAGCAGTCGGCATAAACAAAAACTGAAAGACATAAATGGCATGAATACCTTTTTGTCTTATCTAGGCTTCGAGCGTCTCGTGTCCTCCTTGTAGGCCTCAGAGGACTGGGAGCTGAGGTTGCCAAAAACCTCATTCTGGCTGGAGTGAAAGGGTTAACTCTCCTAGACCACGAGCAGGTATTGGTAAGGTGTAATCAGCATGACTGTAATAACTGGATTCATACCAACATTCGGTGCTGATGGTAGCATCATCTGCAGCATAAAATTGCAGAACTGATTACATCAAAATCATTGAGTGATGATGGGTGACACATTCTGATTAGATTGGAACAAGTGGTCAGTGTTGATGTAATAGACATGGTTAATGCCTCAGCATGCATGTATTGATGGCACATGTGACTGACTGTCAATAGTCCTGAGCATGCATGTACGGACAGCACGTGACTGGCTGTAAATAGTCCTCAGCATGCGGGTACGGAGAGCACAATCACTTAGGCTTTTTCTGCTTTTCCTCAAAGCAAGTTGAAGGTTGTTGTTATTCTAATTGGTCAAGCAGTCACTGAAAGTAGGAACATACTGTTTTAAAATAATTTATTTTTTCCCCTTTCTCCTCAGGTGACAGAGGAGTCTAGCCGAGCCCAGTTCTTGATCCCCGTGGGTTCTAATGGCCAGAACCGAGCTCAGGCCTCTCTGGAGCGAGCCCAGTACCTCAACCCCATGGTGGAGGTGAAGGCTGACACGGAGAGTGTGGATTCCAAACCAGATGAGTTCTTCCTGCAGTTTGACACTGTGAGTTGCCCTGCTCTGCTAATGGAGCATTCCAAAGTAGCTACTTGGTGAAACTGAGGTCTGAAATGGGTGCTGCTTTGACTCTTTCATATGCCAAAACATGTAACATGCAACATTGTGTGTTGTCCCTTGACAGTTGACGTTTGTACTTCTTTGTTTTGATTAGTCTATTCTACTCTTAATATGTCCTTATGCAAAGTTGTGCACACTGGTATTTGAGTCAGTGTGAATTCTTTCAAATGTCTTTTTAAAATTTTTTTCCATTTATGCATTTTCATGTGTTACATGCACACATCTATCTATAATTTTTACTTGTATGTATTGAGAAGAGCTTTTATTGTGATTGAGTACATGTTACAGTGAAATTACTTCTCAGGATTTAACCCGTCCTTATTCAGCACCTGGGGTGTTGGCCCTGAGTCTCTTGCTCACCTGGTGGCTGGGCTGGGATTCAAACCGGGAGACTTCCGCATCCCAGCCGGATGTCCTACCCATTATGCCACCAGCGATATAGGCAATCTGGTCTGACTTCTGTGGTCTGAACCTAATTTAAAATAAGAATCAGATGGTGATCTAGTTCCTGATACCCCCATTCAGTTCCATACTGCCTCCCAACACATGCTTGGTAGGTACAGTGAGTACTCCAGTTGCTGTGATGTAGACGTTTGTGCTGTATTTCTGTTAACTATGATCAGGCAGTTGTGTGAAGCCCCAGTGTGTTATGCAGTGAAAGACCAGAAGTGCGGTGTTTTAAGTGGAAGTCTTCAGTGAAAAGTGAAAGTGCTCAGGATGGGCTGTGAACATCCTACAAAGCCCCCACATGGCTGACACAGAATTCCTGAAAAGTTTGCAGTTGACACTCTGGGTTTTTCAGACATTCCATTCTTTTGTTTTAATATAGCAGTGTATTGCTGTTAACAGTATTATACGTAGTACTGTCTTGTTATTTTGTCTATATTGGATGTTGTGTAACATTTTCTTTATGGTCTTAGGCATTTTTAACAATATTTGGTTGAACTTCTGGAATACAGTAGCCATTCCAGTTTCTCAAATTTCATATAAATGGTTTTGGTTATTTGACAGCTGGTCATGAACAATTCAGTGATTTGGAGCTTGCTGAAAGTTTACTGAAATTTGCAGGTGATGCCTATAGCCAAAACTATATTAATATGGGGTGTCAGACATATGGCTCGCAGGCTGCAACCAGCCCAGTGAAAGTTCTGATCGGGTCCGCAAGACAATGGTGGATCAGAACTGACCAAATGGAAATTCAGCCTTTTGAAAAAAGTACTTAATGAAAAAATCAACTCCACATGGGGGGTGCAGCTGCATAAATAAGAAAACATTCATAATAAACATACTATGCTGTTAATTGTGGAAATATCTTTATGAAGGGAAAAACAGTGGATGCCAGGTGCTGGATTTTACTAGAAAAAGTTCAGTGCATGAAGTAACACTGCTTACACACACACACACACACACACACACCCATCTGCTGCTAGGGAGAAATACATGGGGAAAAACACAAAAATAAAGACAAATTGTAAAATTTAGGATTTATTTTTATCCTTTCCAAAAATCGATAAAGAAACTGAATTGCCTTGAAATTTGTGTTTTGAAACAAACCATGAAATTAAGACATTGAGAGTAGGAGGAAAATTTTGCATAAAACACTTTTTGCCAGGAGCGGACAGCTATAACAGTGAGCATTGCTAGTGTGGTCACTTCACCTTATGGCATAACTGCTCTGTCATTGTGTGAGCATGTATATGTAGATAACATATTTTTTGCATAGTTCATAATTTTCATGAAGCATTTCAGTCTAAAGATTTAGTGAATTTATAAATTAGCACCCATTAGAAAAATACCGAAGGCTTTGATGATATATTACCAATCTGTTGTACAATATTTTCTTGATTTGACCCCACTTTGAATAACTTCCTAAGTGGGCCATTCATCGAAATGAGTTTTTGACACCCCCAATATAAACAATACTAAAGATGATTTGTTTCACACAAGCTCATATAACATGTATTTGTGTTATTAAATATCTCTGTGTGTGTGTGTGTGTGTGTGTGTGTGTGTGTGCTGTTTTAATATTAAAAGCATCTTTATCATGGCAGGCAGCCTCACTCATGTTAGTGTGACCATCACCTTTCTTGCAGTAAATTCTAGCATTTTTTATAATGGGTCCAAAACATAGTCGTCCCAGGGCTTCTGAACATGTTACTAAGAGGAAGTAGTCTGTGATGACTCAGTCAGGCTAGCTAGACTGTTATTACTTGAGGTTAAGGTAAGGGGCAAATATTATTAGCAAATTTCCACATTCACAGGGGTCTTCCTCCACTAATCCTCACAAATGTGAACAGGTCACTGAGTACATCGGGAGTTTTTCCATTTCACTTAAGTCAACTTCCAGTTGTTTTTGTTGCTCTGGTTTTCTGTGTGTGTGTGTGTGTAAAAAATATTTATTTTCCACAAATTAACTGATGGTTTTATGGCTTTCGTAATTTCGTCTTTTCCTGTAGATGGTGCTTTCATACCATAAGTGTAGTTTTTTTTTTTTTTTTTTCCTCTCCACATTCAGCCTAGCAGTAGTGCAACTTTCCATTGAACTTTGAGACAGTTTCTCAATGCTGTGAAGATGTGCAGATGAAGTGTCGCTGTGTTAATGATGCTCTGGCAGTTGCTGTCCTTGGGCTCGTCAGCTAACGCTCAGATAGAAGTGGAGCGCACGCTCCGAGGCGCCTTTTCTGTCTAGTCGCCACTTTTCCGACACGCCAGAGGCTGCCGCTCTGCTTTGAGGTCTGGTTTGAGGTTCCTCTTGTTGTTGGTCAGGGAACAAACTCAGATAGGATGAGGTGAGCCTTGGAACAACAGCATGTGGGACCAATTAAAAACCCAAATGTGGTATGCAAAGTTCAATCGCTGTCTCTCAGTGCATTTTTGTACCACATAGGGAGGTGTTCCCCTTTGATGTTTGCTCAATTTCTGCGCTTTTTTGGTGTTTCTTTTGGTTTATTATTTATTTCACATGAGGAATGAGAGTGAGAAGCGTTCTGACTGCTGGCTGTGAAAGATTCATAAAGCGGGCTGGGGTTACAAAGCAGAACAGACGCCTTCCACTCTCTCCCCACCACACAAACCGTGCGCACCCTCCCTCTGGGAGCAGCACTGCGAGTTCAGATCCGAATGGGGGAGGGGGGTGGGCTGGCAGCGACTGGCATTTTAGAATCCCACCCACCCAGTTGTGCTAGTCAGGTGGAGGGGGCAGTTTGTATCTGCCTCATCATAATGTTGCTGCTAGCTGAATTATTGTAGTGTACATTTTCAAAGTCCTGTAAAGTCACGGACCAAGTGAACCACCACTGAAGCATGCAGCTCTCTCCAGACGGTGCTGTGTTCTCGTTTGTTTGCTATATCACAGGTGCTACATCCAGACCAATTTATTCAGCTTAAAAAGCATGCATGTAGCCGTTTGTGCAGTTCTGTTCTTGCTGAGGTGACCCTGTTCAGACATGTTTATTGAAGCCAACTAGGCTGCATTTGCACTGTCATGGATTTAGTCCAGTTCAGGACTAAAATCAGAGCATCATCTTCATCTTGGCTGAAGCTTAAACATTCTTCAGATCCAGCTGAGTCCATATTTTAGATCCTGAAAAGGCCTCCTTGGTTGTTGCATGAATATTTCCATCTTGTTACTAATGTACTTTTGATATTTGGCTAATTGGCTTGCTCCTCAGGCTTTGATGTTGGGACCCACTAGAGTATAGCAGTTACGATGTATTAACAGTTAAATGGTGTCCTACGGTGATGCTGTACTTGGTGAGTTCCTCTTTTAATTGCAGGATACACAAATATGCAAGTTACTTTATTTACTGAAGACATCTTTGTCGTGTCGTTTCACCCCTCCCCCGATGGCTGTCACACCAAGGGTTTATTCCTTTGTTTGGCTTGCTGCTGGAAAGTCCCCTCTCAACACCCCACACATTCAGGCCACTCTCCACTCGCACAAAGCAACGCCCCGGGCTAGGATTAGCAGGCCACCTCAAAGGGGAGGTGGGGGTGTTGTGCGCCCAAGGAGGAGGGGGGGGGTTCCTGTTATCTGACAGTTGGGTTCCTCCTGCTGTGGCTAACAGCAGCCATAGTACCAATGCTGCTTGCAAACGTCCGTGTCTGAATGTGTTCCCAAAAGGCCATCGTGCGTTTGTGTCAGGCTCGTGGGATTACTGACCAGAGTTCAGATGTGACCAGACAAGGTTGGTCTTTCAACTACTGGTTTTTTGAGAGTGTTGATTGCTGGACAAACTCCTTGGAGTATGTTCTTGGCCTGTAGAGCCAGTGTTGCTTTCTGTGTTACCAGTTATGGCTGAAGTCCACCCTGTTCCTCTGCGTACTTTTGTGCCAACACCTCGTCATGGCACTCAGCAGTTTAGGGCATAAACACTGTAAATGTTCCACAACACCCACAGTTATCTTTGGCATGGGGTTTGGGAAGGTGCAGCTCCTGGGATAAAGGAGTCCTGCCCTGTGGTCAGTTTGTTGATTAACAAATCAACAAACTGACAGTGACAGCGAATTCTTCTGATAAAACAACTCCTTTTTTTTTTTTTTTTTTGTAAGCTCAGCCTCTAGACCTTCGAGCTGTGGTGGCAGTTTCCTGGTCTAGCTGAGCCTTTAATTAGTCTTGATTAGGACACTTTGAATTGCATGATTTTAAGTGTTGGCATAGGAAATAATTTCTGACCACTGTTTTTTGACTGTAGTTCATAGCTACATTGGTGCTTGTTAATTTTGTTTTTGTGAGTATGCTGTAGTTACGTTCTGCATACACTGTAGTGTAAGTCAGAGCTGAAGCTGTTCAGAAATGAAGTTTGGCACAGTTGTTTTTTGGAAAGTGGCTCTCTGCAGTAATGTACCCGTTTTCCACCAGTGCTGGTGCCAGTGCTAGAACTTGGCCAACTGCAAAGTTGCTTTTTTTTCCGCTGTCGTTCAGATCCAAACTCAAGGTAATAATGTACAAACCACATGACAGACCTCCTTCAGAGGCAATACAAAACAAACACAGCAGTCCGTGTTTTCCATATAGCATCCATCCCTCCTAGTGTTGGAGCTAGATCTTTATGTTAAGCAAAGTTTTGCGGTAATTAAGAACGCTGCTTCTTGCTTATGTTGCACATTAATAAAGAGTGAGACAGTTGACTGATTGATTAGTAAAGTATTCCAAGAGGAATTTTAATGTGTTTTAAGGAATTTGAATGCTGTTTGTTTAGAAACATGAAAAGGAGTGGTGGAAAATTATTGTATATATTATGTTTTAAAGATAAGTTTCGCTTAACATTTTCTACATCTGACTCACTTTATTTTTGGATGCGAGTTGAAATTTTTGTTTTAGTGTAATATCGGAAGGACAGATGCAGATAAAAAGTAGGGCGTGACTAGAGATGCTCCGATCAGATTTGTTTTGACCGATGCCGATAACCACTTTAGTTGTGTGAATGCCGATTTCAACGCCGGTGTCGATTGTTTATGGGGTGTCCCGTGAAAAGACAGTAATGTGGCTAACAGTGAAAGCCAGCTTGGATTTGAAGGCTTGCTGTCCTTTAAGTCCCCATTGGCTTTTATTCATTGTTGGCCGCATTGCTGCCTTTGGGTGAAGCTGCATGTGAGATGTCACCACACCACCCAGTCTTGGCAATGTGAAAACATACAGCATACAAGTTAACTGCACTGTTCATCTAATTAACTGAATCCAGCGTAGTAGGTTGTTTTCGGTGACTATAAACACTTTACTAAATAATTAAAAAGCTTTACAAAATGTAAAATTTTTAAGGCTACATCAGTAAAAAAAAATAAATAAATAAATAACCAAATTAATTACGCTTGCTTTAAGAATGGATCTCAAAACAGGTAAATGTTTTCAATACTAAACAGAAAGACAGTAGTCACTTACTACCAAAAAAATGACAGTATTGTTTTAATGAGCTGAAAGCATTGCTTCATTTACATTTATTCTTTTCGCAGACATTTTTGTCCAAAGTGACTTACGATTGTTCACATGCATGTACCAGCGTTATTGGTTCTCTGTGTTTAAGCCATCCCCCTGAAGGGAGCACTGGGCAGCCACATGCGGTGCCTGGAGAGCTGGTGCTCAGTGTCCTGCCGAGGGGCACAGTTAGGCTGGGGTTTGGACCGGGAGACTTCCACATCCCAGCCTGATGTCCTACCCATTGAGACACCAGGCTGCTAGATCCACCAATCCGCTTCATGTATGCTATGGAGTCCTGATGTGCAGATGTAGCAACAGTGACCATTCTATGACACGGCTGTGATGTCGTGCCTACGTATGCATGTTGACTGGGAAGTCAGTGC
This sequence comes from Chitala chitala, assembly GCA_025773905.1. Lineage (NCBI taxonomy): Eukaryota > Metazoa > Chordata > Actinopteri > Osteoglossiformes > Notopteridae > Chitala > Chitala chitala. Next base: position 3,024,416 of record JABJVR010000032.1, read on the forward strand.
ACATATTCTATGTCATCCACAAAATCTGTTTTTGACTTTGGTCAAATTAAGGGCTGCTGATGGAGTAATTAAAATCGGCCAGTTAAAATTGGCTGCCGATTGATCAGAGCATCTCTAGATGAAACAATTTAAAAATCTCTTATTTTGGTTTTTGTTATGGTTTAAGCGACAGCTTCGATTTGGTGCTGTTTCTATTCTGTTTGTTACATTAAAAAATTTATTTATTATTATTATTATTATTTTTTTAAATTTTCTTTAAAGTAACGTGTTGGGGGTTTTGAAGTTTTGTCGCTTCACCTTATGGGCACCAGCACTTGCCATGTTTGGTTTTTCCTTAACAGACTAGAAATGCCTTGCAGAGCATTAACTAGCTGCTGACTGGCTGCAGCTCTCATATCGGTGACAAAAAGTGTGTTTCTGTACATTTCTGCAGCTAAGTTAGCTGGTCTTAAAACTTTCTAAAGCAGAAATCACAGTGACTAAAATCATAACCGTGGCTACACGGCTCGGTTTTGTCAGGAAACTGTTGCAATTCCAGTAGAAAAATATATTGCTACACGGCCTATAACTTTCAGAGTTTCATGTGCAAATGCAACTCATATTGCCATATACAAGAACCTACACCTTTATTTAGCAAATTTATTTACCAGTCCAAAACCATTTAAACTAATTTCTGTTCTATGGTGGAAATGAAATCATGCTACAGATTTTTTTCAGACGTAATATGAAATGCTGCTGTCCTAATATAACAAAACTAGTGCCTCTTTTTGTTCTGTGTCCTCTTGTAAATAGTTGTAATTAAATGTTAAATAAAGTAGTGCCGGATTGTGAAGCATATCTTGTCTCCACATATAGCCCAGTGTGCCTGTTAAAGGGGGTGAGCACAACAGCTAGGTTTAAACCACCTGCTAGCAGGGTTTCCTAATGGAGGATAATTTGCGGTGTTTGTCTTGCCGCTCAGCACTATATCATTGTGCTTGATTCCAGAGCACCAAGGTTCTAGTACCGTTTGGGAACCTGTCGTGCATCACCGGCACCAGTTGTTTCCAACTGGAAATTATGCAATGGTTGGGTTTCTTTTGGCACCAGCCCTCAGAACCCTGTCAGTGGAAGAGCACCATCTGTGGAGTTAGCATGTGCTCTCCATGGTTTGGATGAATTGTGTGTGCGCGTTGGGACTGTGGTTTGTGTGTGTCTGCGCACGTGCGTGTGGGTGCGTGTGGTAAAGGCGATAGTGCTTTTTTGCTTCTGTGTTTCCCACTGATGCCCCATTCAGTATGCACCCCTTTTGCTACTCTGTTACCTGTGATGGGATGTTTGCCACTAACCTGAATTACCTTTTGTGTGGCACAGCAGTAATTTGAGTGTAACTCTGTGCAACTGATGTGTGGCAGAAGTATTGCATTCTGTGCATCTCCAGTCTGCTCTGATTCCAGGTGTGTCTGACTGGCTGCCCACGTGACCTCATGATCCGCATAGATCAGATCTGCTCACAGAAGAACATCAAGGTCTTCTGTGGGGACGTCTTTGGTTACCATGGATACATGTTCTCGGACTTGGGCCCAGAGCACCACTATGTGGAGTGAGTGTCTTTGTCCTCGTTGTAGCGTTGACTCGTCCTTCGTCTTCTCAAGCTGCACATGTGGTCTTACGCCCTCCTGTCTCACTAGAGAAAAGCCCAAAGTGGCAAAGCCATCTGAGAACACCAGTGATGGCCCTGAACCCAAGAAACCCAAGGTGGACCCCACTGAGACCACCATGGTGAAGAAGGTGCAAATCTCCTCTTCCTGGAGTTCTTCCTTAAGTGTGGTTCTTTAATTAGCCACCGTGGTGTCCAGCTGCTTAGTCTCTGTCTTCTCTTGCACAGACGGCCACGTTCTGCTCCCTGAAGGAAGCCTTGGGAGTTGATTGGACGAGTGAGAAGGCAAAGTTAGTCTTAAAACGCACACCTTCAGATTACTTCCTTTTACAAGGTAAGTCTCCTGTGTCCACATGATAAGTTGATATCATCTCATCTCGTACAGAGTTCAGTTGCAAAAATGAGCTCTTTTAACATGACCTGCTTTTTCCATGGCACAATCCTCTTCCACACTCTTAATTCTATCTATGCCTATAAGTTCAGAAAGAACTGCAATGTTAGGCTTGTCTTTGTATCTGTTGGCGGGTTTATTGCCAGTGATGACTGTCTGTAGCTGTTTGGTAGAGCAGTGTGTCTTTTGTGACAGTTTTCCTAAACCGCACTACTTTGATGTTATTTTAATGAAAATCTTTACTAGCTCCGGAAGAGCCGGTTTTATCACAGGTTGCATGTGACTAACCATGTGCAGTCACTGAAAAAAAAAAAACAGCGTCTGTCTCATTAATCCAAACAGCCTGTTTAATGTAGGCCCATGTTGTGGTTGTTGTTACTTCCACAAAAAAGTGTTTTGTTTTCTGTGTGTGTTAAAGGTTAAAAATGCTGCACTTCTATATATACACTGTGGTCTTCCTTTGTCGGGTTGTAGAGGACGTTTCGTTTCCTCTCTCTGCCTGTCCCTGTCACAGATGGCTGGTGTCCTCAGTGTTACAGCATCATCACCTCTCACCTGAGGCAGCACTCAGAGTCTGCAAGGTGAATTCAGAAAGGTTATGCCTTTCTGTTTCACAGATACATTTGTTATATTGTTTGATATAACACCTTTCACAACAAGTTGTCTCAAAATGTTTTATAGAAAGAAATTACAGATAATACAGAATTAACAGTGGGCAAATGACTGAGGTTTAAAGATAAAGTCAGACAACAGAGGAGAGGAACCAAAAAGTCTGGGGGCCCAAGGCTGACTGGCTGCTCAGCCCCTCCTGGGCATGCTAACATTACAGAATAAAGAGTTTATAATGG
>JABJVR010000032.1:3027393-3043234 GCA_025773905.1 Chitala chitala
CGACATCAGATTATACGATAATACGATATAGAATTGTTCACAATGCCGCGTGAGTTTCAAACAAGGAAAGCCGGCTGTACAGAAACGAACATTCCAATAGTAAAATATCAATTCGAATAGTAAAAAGTTAAACGAATATTCGTTATTTGAATATTCGTCTGCATCCCTAATAGCAAGGTATCCTGATCAGATGGTGCCCAGTTGGGCACCGGGTACATATATGGGTAGAGAAGGATTGCAGAGAGGGGTTAGTACATAACACAAACACTAGCAGCCCCATAGCGAAATATGACGGGCACATTGGCATATACAGCAGCATTAATTACAGTGAGCTATGGAGACTGTTGTGGAAAAGCTAAATCAATGAAGTACGTCTTTAGTCAGGAGTTAAAGACTGAGAAAAATTCAGTGTCCCATACATAACCAGGCAGACTATTCCATAAAGTAGGGGCTCTGTAACTAAAAACTGTAGTACCAGTACTTTTATGTATGTGCAGAACAATAAGAAGGCCAGCATTCTGGGATCATAGGGAAACACTTGGAGTATCTGTATTAATAAACTCCATTAGATATACTGGTGCTTTGCCTTTGAGTGCTTTATACATTAACAAGAGAACTTTGAAATCTGTTCTGTACTTAACAGGAAGCCAGTGAAGTGAGGATAGTACTTATCCAATCTGTACTTTCTTCTTCCAGTAATAATTCTATCAGCTGCATTCAGGTCTGCAGTAAATTTTATTTACTGGGAGGTGCACTCAGTACTTATTGATCTGTATTTGATACTTTCTTTAACTTTTGTGCTGGATTTTTCTCGGTAGTTGTTGATAAAATATGGGGACGATGTAAATCGCTATCTGCTTCCCTTGAAGCAGGGTGCTGCTTAGTGTGAGAGAGGCAGGAAAGCAGAGATGTTCTCCTCCTGTTTCTGGGATGTGTGGCTTCACGCACGCTGCATGACTTTAATCCTCAGAGTCATTCATTTGTTAGAAAGATGAATGTGCGCGTGATTTCGTTAGCGCATCTTTTTGCATCGTTAACAAAAATTATGTGAGGGATCTTTTTGGCCATCAAGTGACTCATTGAAGTATGCAAATGTGTATTTGCTGCCTACGGTTTAATTTACAGTAGTAAAAACGTGCTGAACAGACAGCACAGGCAGTCAGTGTGGCTGTTGGCTAACGTAGTGTTTCCTCTGCCTGTGTGATATTTGTAGCCTAAGTATTTCAGCTGTCAGATTACTGCAAACATTGTGGCGCTGTTCCTAGGGTCAAGAAGACAGCTCAGATAAATGACTGATTCTGCATTGCTCTCAATAGGCTTGTGTGTTTTCCCAGTTGTTCTGCCCTAGGCTGTTTGTTTTCATGAAAATCATCTTTTATACAAGAACATTGACTTCAGATAACTTTTATTACTTACTGTATGGTTTGCAATGGAGCTGTATTGTGTGTGTGTGGGTGGAATTGTATCAATACTGTCTGTGGACTAATTTTTTTTCACTTAGTTCCTCATTCTCATGCCTCTATATCAAGTGTCTACGCAAACTCTCACTTCACGTGCTATAGAAGATTTGTATCTGAAACAGTTGTTGATATAAATTGATGTAAACAAAAATGTGTTAATTGCATAGATGGGGCAGTACAGAACAGCTGAAACTGACAATTTTCAATACTTTCAAAATGCATCTGTATATACTTTTAAAGTATCCCCAAAACAGGCTTACATTACATAAAAATAGTTGAAACTGCAGTAATTGTCTAACTTTTTTGGGAGAATATATTCTGTATTATACAGAAGTAAATTGAATTTAAAGTAATGAGAAAGACTGGTTTTCAAAGTTTGAAAATTCCAGTGTATTAAGAATTGGCCTTTTTTTTTTTTTTTTTTTTTTTTTTACCCAGATGCATTTCAGATATCACAAGACTGAGATTTGGCCCCTACACATTGTGAGCTCTGACGTTGCCAGTGGAAAGAGGAGTAGGTGGGCAGTGTGGTCTGATTTAGTATTCAGCCAAAGACAGGAAGTGTGTTTGTGGTCCAGCCAATGGAAGGGGGCTGTGTTCCAGTGGGTGGGGAGGAACCCTGGCCAATCCCTTGAGACCCGCCCAGAACAAGCAGCACAAATATTCCATCTCTTTCGTGGTGGGACAGCTGCTCTGTTCTTTTTGTTTTTTTTGATCTGCCTGTCAAAGTCACAAAAGCAGTTCTAAGGTAGAGGTAAAATTACCACAAACACTTTTTCCCCCACAACCTTTTTGCCCTCAGTTGTCGTGATCCGTTCTGTTTTACCACTTCACAGTCTGCGGTGGCTCAGATCAGGAATGTTTGTGGTCTTGCCAACACCATGGAAAGACAAAGTACTTTCAGGTGAGGAGCTGCTGATAACCAACACGTTTCCTGAAGAGCTGCTTTAGCATTGATGTGGTGGTCAGGTTATTTTTACTAGATGTCAAGCAGGAAAAAAACAAAATAGACTGTTAAGTACGGTATATTGCTAATGAAGGAAATGTTTTCAATAAAATGCAAGCCAAGGCTTTCCATGTCGTGTGGTCAGTTAGACCAGACGGTCTGGTGTGAACATCTAAGCTCATCCTTAAACTCACGAAAACAACAGGAAAATATAAATCTCAGGTGGAAGCTAACACAAACATTACATTTGTGCAGCAAGAAAAATTACCACCAAATACAGTTAATATAAATGGATGGATGGATGGTACTTCAGGCACGTAATCAGAGTGCCACTCTCTTACACATTCTTACAGTCCCCACAAATAATGTCGTACTTTAAAGACAACAGTTGCACAGAACTTTTCCTCTTTGCGTAATATTTTGAACATTATAAAATTGAGTGCCTTTTGAAGAGATGGCCTGATAAAAGCCTGCAAACAACTTTTTATTTTGGAAAAAAAATGTTGCAATCAAATTTTCCTTAGATAAGCTTACGACTGTTCTGTTGCAGACTACAATAATTTCCTTTCACTTTCCGAACTAGAATAAACGAACATGAGGAAATCCACCCCCTATAGTTTCACGCTGGGTGACTGCTCTGCTGGTCATGTGACCACCTTTTCGTTTTATGAGCCAACCCCCACCCAACGGCTGTGCTCTCACAGCCTACGTGGTAACGGTCTCCCGCCTTCGTTGAGCTTGCTATTGATCAATGTTCAGTTTATTTTGGCTTCCGTTATCCCCGAGGTTCGCCTTTCGCTCATCATGATTGGTCCATTGATTGGTTTGGTTGCGACGAGTTGCGCACGTGTCAGAACTTTTCAGTCAGTGCTTTATTTTCGTTGCCCTGCGTTCGTGCTGCAGGGCCGACCGCCGTCACGGCGACGTATGACTTTAAATTGTTCGTGTGCTGTCATGTCGCCTCTCCCAACACGTTGCTGTTAGGAGAACAGAAGCACACGGACTCACGCATCTTCAGAGTGGCGCTGCAGTTTACAGGCAGCTAAACAATTGGCTAAAGTAATTAGCAGTTTGTAGAGCAGGATCTGCTTTGACCATGATGTAACCTGCACCAGAGCTGCAATTTCTTTTCTTTTTTTTTTTTTTTTTTTTTTGGTTAGCTGTTCCCCCCACCCCCCGCCTTTTGGCTATACAAAAGCATCAGACTGTGAACAATGTCGCTGTTATTAATCTCTTTTGTGAGCAGAGCGGGGGTGGGGGGGGGCTTAACAATGGCTACTTAAATAAAAGAGGATTACAGCAGTTAGTGTGAGGCATTAACACATGTGCGAGATGCTCTTACCCTCAGCTGTGCAGCCCTCATGGTGCCGCTTACAGCATTGTTCTGCAGTCACCTCCATGTCGTGTTATCACCACTTTTACTGTCATGCTGACGTAACACTGGCTTCATATCGCCTTTATTTCCAGTGAACTTGGTTGACTTTTAGAGCAAATTCCACACAAGTTATTGATTGCTCTACCCTTATATAATGAGCATGGTGTGGTAGTGACAGTTGTTTTGATGCTTGTGTCAGACCCCGGGTAGACATGTGCAGGGCAGCCAAGTCCGTGTACTCGGAAATGCTGCTCTGGTGTTTACAGGGCTGTCCAACAGCTGACACCAGCCAATGTTTGGTTGTATTTAACAGCCTCTTATGTAACGTTCTTTGACGATTGCTCAGAAAACTTGCTTGTTGAGATGGACCTCCCTGCCGTGTCCCTTTTGAGATCCGTAAGGTGGATCTTGGACACACTTTGATGAGAAGCGTCAGGAAGCTCATTTACCAGCTCTTGAAAGTTTTTGCAAAATCTGCTATGCTGCTTTCCAGGGATAATGTGGATTAGGGAGCCCATTTTGCGGATGTGTGTCTGTAAGTGAGTGGGTGGGTGGGTGGGCATTTTCACCAAACATGGTGTCCCTGCATTTATTTTTTCTCCTCCCCCCCATCAGTGCTGCTGAAGTTCCGCACGGATAAGGGTCGAGACCCACATCCCAGCACCTTTGCAGAGGACTCCTCTCTCCTGCTGCAGATTCGAGATGATGTCCTGGAGGCCCAGGGGCTGAGCAGTGATCTCCTCCCAGATCATTTTGTCAGGTTGGAGGTCACTTTTCACTGAATTTTTGCATGATTCGCATTGCTGTCTAAAGCATTTGTCCCTGTAGGTGGGTAGACTTGATTTCAAATGTGCGTCAGTTTTGTGCAAATGTAGTGAAATGTTCACTGTTATTTTAATGTTACTTAAGAAACTGAAATAGTGTTACCACTTAGTCACTGCTTATGGTAGTAATATAATGGGAATAACATCTCCACATGCTGAAAAACAGCCATCGTGTTCTGTAAACAGTTTTTTTTTTTTTCTTGGTATTGAAAAAAAACAACTGTGTGCCAGTGATGAAGTCTCATTTGAAATGTTATTAATTAGAGTGCAGATTGGCATCGTGCCAGTCTGTCTGCTGTACCATGAGAACCATCAGCTCTGATGGCAGCATGGGCAGCGCCTGTTCAGACCCTGACCGCAGCCTTCGTTTTGCAGTTACTGCTTCTCGGAGATGGCACCTGTGTGTGCGGTGGTCGGGGGTGTGCTAGGACAGGAGATCGTCAAGGTGAGCATTAACCTGCCTCTTCATGTCTTCTCATGGGATGAAAACATCCATCTCTCATGAAAAAACACTTTCCCATGGTTCCAGGCAACATAAAAAATTCTTAAGCAGAGCAGACATGAACATCACACTGTTTTGACTCCACTGAAATGCTGAACAATGTCAGTCAGGAGCAGCACTGCCTTCTGCAAAGTTTGTAGTGCGTCTGTTTCTACTTCTTCTGGCACTTGGAATAAATTAGAATAAGTGTGGAATAAATGTGAATAAATCAGCCTTAAGGGTGCGTCGATGGCCTCGCGGGAGTCGTAAACTGAAAACGATGCCCGTTTGATAAAGGGTGTAAAGACTGGTGTGAACTGGCTTGCCTCCCTAGTTTGTGTCAGGTGTGAGTTTGGCCTGAGGCCAGCGCTGGCTTGCTCGTAGTGTTTCTGCGTGCCCGCCTTCTGGATCAGCCGCTTCTCTCTACTAGCAGCTCCCAGCAGACACACACCGTGTCCACGGGCGTCTTCCTGATCTTTGGCCTCATTCTGTAGCCAGTGGGCACCTGGCATGAAGCCTAAGTGAGAAAGTAGAAAGCTTTTGAAATCTGGCACGCGACTGCCTTCCCAGCATGCATCGTTACGTCCTGTGAACTGACGGCCAAGCGCTTCCTCCCCTCTCTGGATGCGGTCCCTGACTCTTGCAGGGGCCGGCGGCACCCCGGCTGCGTGAGATGCAGCAGCTGCGCCGGCTGCCCCGACTGCGCGGCCCCCTCTGCTGTGGAGCGGGGCCAGGCTTTGCCCATCTCCGGCTGCCCCTGCATGATGAAACCGGCTGCAACACGCAGGCGAGCGGCGACACCTCGGCGCCGGGCCGCTCAGCCAGAGGGCAGCTCTGCCCTGCGTGCTTCGGAAAGCACAGCCATCCAGATGGAAGGAGGACTTTCCATCTGTGTTCTTCACTTATCTCATTCCCTGCATATTCAACACTTTCTTACCAATTCTGATGCTTTTAATGCTAAAAATAATAGATGGCTTAGCACTGATTCAGACAGAGATTGTGTGACAAGCACAACGCGTATCTCTCGGACCGTGGGTGGCCGGTTCTTTGTTGAGAGTGGTAGGTGGCATGCTGTAAGCTTGTAGCAGTTCTAGCAGCTGAGGTTATTGTATATACTCATGTATAATTTTAAGGCGATATTTGGGGGCTGATTTTGATATGATTGGTGTGTAAAGTGAGGCCAGACGTTATGTAAATCTTAGAAAACACTCCAAGCAATCACACTTTGATTTGCACCAATGACCTAATATTGAAGTAAAATTTGAATTAAACCGGTGTTCATCAAATACCTCTGAGTACTTTTAACAATAACCGTCAGTATTAATTGCTGCGTAAAAGGCCCTGACTTTGGTTTAGAGACCAAAGCTAATTTTAAATAAGCCCCGCTCGTGTCTCCCAGCTTTGTCATGTCAGCTGAGGTTTCAATTCTATCAGACGGCACAGAGATCTCAATACTGACTGGAACCTGCATCAAGTCTACGGTACCATTCTGCAATAGTTATTATTGGCTCACTATGTTATAGTCAGGGTAATGTTACACTTAACACTGAAGTAGATTGACAACAAAAAAAAAATCTGCAGTAGATAAATATTATTGGAAATCCATAACTATACTGTAGTATTGCACCATGTTTTGCCCAGATGTTTTTTCCTTTCATTAAGTCAACATTCCATTGCACACGCATTCCATCGTTAACCAAGCCAGTCGTCAGGACACGCATGTCCTGTTCACAAAGTCGTTTCCAGTCCAAGAGATTGACTCTTTGTGAGTGTTGCTCAGAATACGTGTCTGATAGCCGATATTTGTAGGCGGGGGGGCTTCAGCTCTTACTGTTTAATGGTGCATATGGGATGAAGTTGGTGTGTACAGTCCTGGGTGCTGCACTGGTTATTGTGGTGTCCCAGCATATATATATATATATATATATATATATATATATATATATCTCACTATCGACACCAGCACTTCATTGGGGGCATTATTTTCAGAAGGAGTTTGTACCCTACCATCATTCCTAGGGGTGTTAAATTGCTCAAGGCAGAAACACTGGTATTGACAGACCCTGTACCCAGCGAGACCCCCCACTCCCACCCACCCACCTCTGTTTTCACAGCCATAGCACCTGTACTCTCACTCTAATGAAGACCTTCTGCTTTGCAGGCCTTGTCCCAAAGAGATCCTCCCCACAGAAACTTCTTCTTCTTTGATGGCTCTAAAGGCAGCGGGGTGGTGGACTACATTGGAGCCTGAAGAAGAAGCTGTCCTGCCTGACCGTGGGGGCGGGCAGAGGGGGTGTACGCTTCAAGCTGTGTCTCCCCTCTGCACCCACCAGCACCCCTAATATTCATATTCTCAATGGCATTTTTATATTGGTTTTTACCAGCCAGAAGGCGTGACTGAGACGTTTCAGTTCTTGTCCGTGTTTAGTGAACACATGCAGATGTGCAGGGCTGTTTGTCCCCAGATGTTTTTCAGTCCCCATGTCGTTGGACGGTCGTGTAACAGTGCATTCTGGGAGCGTCTGTTGGATTGTACTGGTAGTGCTCTCTGTGTAGTTTTGCGGCTACCTTGTGCTCTTTTACACAATTACGGTTTTGTATGGTGAAGCATAGGAGTTTTTACATTTTGTAATAAAAGAAAATAAACCCACCTGCTGTGAATTTCTTTTTTTGGTTGTATATATTTTCTGTGAACTATTAAAGATGCTAAAGATTACCAAAATGTAAGTCGATGACGCGGTACTGGGGCCAGTGTACGCATTTAAATAAAACTGTATTAAAGTGGAGGCTGGTCCATTCCTGCACTAACCTCTGTTCTTCAAAACTTTGAATACAAAAATATGGGAACGGGAATTTTAAGAATGACAGTATCAATTGATTTGTGTAGTGAAGAGTGTGTTTGAGTTTGTGAGGCAAAGACACGGGTGGAGTACACATCTTTTCGGGAGAAAAGATCCAGTAAAGTTTCAAACACATAATACCTCATGTTTGTTTTTTAAGTAAGAAAAAATAGGGCCTTGCATAGTTCAGAACAGATTTAAACACTTTGAATTGAATTGTGATTTTTAAAAATCTTGGTTTACATAAATACTTAAATTAACATACATTCATACATACTGTATGTATATATATAATGCCTAGGAAACTTAATTTCCTGTGTGCTAATAGTACTGAAACAATTTTGATACTGTTAATTGAACTTTTTTGATTGAGAGTTGTACGCACCGTATGTACGGGGCTCTAACACCAGTCGTATGTGGAACTCAGAACATACGTAGTTCAAGGAGTGTTCAGATCAGGAACAAGATGGCAGCTGGTGCTCTGACACAGTAATGTTTCTGAAGGCTGAGATGTAACCTGTCTGGGACTAACTGACTCATAACACTGAGACTTTTGTTGGTTTATGGAAGACCACAGGGGGCTTTTTGCTGTTGACCTGGTAGAGCTTATTGTTTAAATGTTTGGTCAGGGAGGCGTGGGGTACGTGCTGTTTAAACTGGGTGAGTTAGACTGAGCTGTGATGAGTGACGTTCATTAGAACGGGATGTGTGTTCACGTAGTCTCGGCTGTTAGCAGTCTGGCTGTATACACCACACCAAAATGCTGAGAAAAGGTGTGGAAATGTGTGACTTTAATCTCTTCTATGGCCACATTTATCACACAGATGTTAAAATATTGTGACAGGTCTTAGTGTATATTCTTAGCTTCCTAACATTTTACATTTTTACCATAATCAGTTTTGTTCTGACTCCAAAGTGCATAGATATAAGATAAAATTGTGATAGTACAAAAACTGCTTGAACCTTAGAGAGAGAGAGCAGGGCAGAGAGAGACATTGATAGAGAGAGAGAGAGATTGATAGAGAGAGATGTGCTTCAGACTGTGTCACTCAGCACCTGTGTAGTAGTCTTACTCTTCCAAACAAAAGTAACCTGTCCTTTTTCAGTCACTGCTCACCACATAGGGTTGCATTAATCCAAAACCCATCCCGTGAAGACCAGGCTATAAGCTTGGTTAATCCTCGAATGGTGTGTCAGATCACATCCTACACACCTGTACACATTGTCCCACACTGAAAGCAATTATGACTCAAGTTCCCTGAGCCTCACGTGGGCTTGGGATGGATGCAGATCTTTCTTAAATATGTTAAAAATCAACCGATGTTAATCTGTTTTTGAAAGTTTGTTGTCTCTAACAGCTGTTAGAGTGCTGAACCTTAGCAGCACTACTTCAGGTTGCATCCCAGCTTGCTAAAACAACAGCTAACAGTGCTTGACTGGTTAAAGCTCCATCATAATGGTTATGTTGAAAACAGCTCACGGCTCTGTCCACAGCATCACTGGATTGTTGCAAAGATTCTTCAGTTTTGGACAAGGCGGATCTATGTAAATGTAATAAAGGTTTACCAATTAGGTGCTGCCTGTGTTTTTTTTTCTATAAGTATTTATCAGCGTTATGATGGAGTGTGTGTGTGTGTGTGTGTGTGTGTGTGCGTGCGTGTGCGTGCAGTACTTCCATGCAGTCCATTAATGGTGGAAACACTGGGACAGCATTGTTTTGCCAGGGCACTCAGAGGGTTGTGTGTCTGACTGCGCTGGAATCCTGCTGTTCCATCTTTGAAGTAGGACTTTCCCTGCTTGTGCCAAAAAAGCCCAGCTGCATGAATGAGTAACAAAAGATATAATTAGGGGCAGTTCTGGCAGCCTCGGGTAAGGGCCGTGCCAGGCGGACATTTAATGAGTTGGTCGGAGCTCTCCTGCCAGTGAGCAGCTATCGCAGTGACCTTCAGGAATGGGGTAGCAGATGATTAAGTGCGCCGTTTCAGCTACAACGTAGCCTCTCTGGCAATTAAGACTGAGTGACTGAGATGAACCTTCTACCTACGCATTCGTAGAAGGGTCCAAACAAGCATGATGTGTTTGCTGTGTGCAAGGGAATTCCCATATGTACAGTGTCTGTGTAAAAATGTTGAGAACATCATATGTGTCAATGACAGCCATAGAATCGTTGAACGTATCACTTAAACAGCACTGTTATCTGTGTATAGTTCATCCACCAATGAAAACAGCCATTTCTACAAATGTTGTATAATGTTCTTCAGACTTGTGGCAGTGGTTAGGAATGCTAGTCCAACATTAAAAGCAAAGAAGCTGGGATGTTTCACTGTATCTCTACACTACCGGGAAAGCGGACAGGCTTTTAGTGCAGATGCCTACGCTGCACTTAGCTTGGCCTGGAAGCATGAGGACACGTTATGGTTCTGTTTGCTGAAGCTATTTAAAATTGTGAGCCTAACATTAAAATGCATTGCAAATAAATAACCTGAGTCTTAACAAAATGTAATGAGTCAAAAACACATTACATTTGTAGCACCTTTAAATTTCACTTCTGGTTGCAGAGTTATGTCACAGAGTTCACTGCATTTGGAGACAACGTATCGTGAAGGGCTTGTCAGCTACCCGCCGCTACTGGCAGCTTTAACCAGCTGGAAGCAGACATTGGTTCCGACTGTGAAGAGGAGCACTTCAGCGAACCGGTTGTAGATGAGTACTGTAATACCTGCAGGGTCCAGGTGTTTCACTGGGAGTGGCTGGACAGCCCAACTGTGCTAATGCTGAGCCCTCCTGTTTTCTTTACCTGCTGTTACCTGGTCCACATCTCCAGAGCATCTGAAGCAGCTCCTCCTGCTTAAAGCACAGATCTGCAACCTTCACTATCAAAAGAGCCTAAAGGAGCCATTTTTGAGCCATTGGTCCCTCTTCCATGTCAGAGGGACCAAAAGGAATGTGCTGCCGAGGGGTGGAAGAGCTGCGGGTTGGCAATCCCTGTCTTAACGGAGGCGTAGCTGCTAGCAGGTGTAGTGTCTGTGTTTGAGTGACAGTTGAGACACACCCTGGTTGCGCAGTTTTCTGCGTCAGTGGATTCGCAAATGAGGAAGAACAAAAGCGTGGCCTTGATCCGGCAGTAAACGGGGGGGACCGCTGTTCTTTTACTCGGATTAGTCAGGGGGTATTAACCACTGGTTTAATTAAAGCACCTCCAAAGGCTGACGCTGGTTGACACTGGAGGCGTGAAGAGTGAGCTGAAAACAGCTGAACTGTAGACTGGCTTTACTTCACACTGGTGGGCAGTGATTTGGCCAGCCGGTCCTCCATGTGAGGATGTGTGGTGTGTGAACGCTCACTCCTCTCCCCATGCAGAAGTTGTTGGCCACCATTTGACAGCTTCTCCACATCTTCCTGTTGTGCTTGTGGGCAGTGAAACTATCACCACACATGTCAAAGGGCCCACTGGATTCAAACAAAGTGATTTAATACCATCTGTAAAAAATCTAATCCGCAGCCCCTTAAATTGGTTTTCTGTGTCAACAGCTAGTAGGTTGTCCTACTGACATGCACCTGGGGATCTTTCTGCCCTTCAACGACACAAAATGCAGTTAAGGCCTGACTTTCTCCACATTGTTGAGACTGTTACTATTATAAAGTGTCGCAGGCAAAAGTAGGAATCAAATTTGAGAAAGAGTTATGATATTTATCTACTGATAAGTAAAATCCACGTGTTATGCTTAAAACGTGTAATCAAAGCTCTGGTCCTCACTATTACAAAAGTCAACTGAGCAACAGTACATGTTTTTTCATATTTATTGTAAAATGAACATAAAAATAAAAAATTCACATGGAAATTCACGTAGAAAATGTCAAATAGTAAATATACACAGTTTCAGTATCAGAATTGAACAGACACAGTGGTAATTAACAAATACAGTAAGGTAGACCCCGCAAGAAGGACTGCATTGGAGGCTGCAGATCAAAACATCACAGGAAGTCACGAGGTCGCCACAGGAAGTGAACCACCAACGCTCACTATAAGAACTCAAAAGGTTGTCACAGGAAGTGGACACCCACACTCAAAGTGTCATGGAGATATTCAAGGATAGTGTGTCATGGGGTTCGGCCTAGGTCTTCGATCTCAAAATAATACGACCATCCAGATTCTGCTTAAACGTTCCTCAGCTACAAGGCCATGTCAAAAATATGGCAAGAGAGCAAAGACTCCGGTAAGAAGAGTCCATCACACATCAGTTGCAGCACCTCAGTACGTCAAGTCTGTATGTGTGATTGTCGCAAGGCAGAAACATCAAAAACTCAGCTTGAACTGATAGGAACTGGGAAAATATCTTGCCAAGTAACGTCATAAGATTAAACTTGGGTATGGCCTAAGCATGTCGACTCATAACCATTCTATCCCAATGAATGAACCTGTTCACAAATCTATTCAAAATGATTCTGAAAATAATCCATTGTTAAAAAAATATATGCATTCGTGTTCTCTGCCAGCGTTTTGAAATGACAGATTGTAACAAAATAGCTGCAGTGAATAATGCTCCGATGTGTTGTGCTGCGCTTAAACAGAATCCATCAGAAGGTTTCAGCAGAAATAAGACTGAATGCCATGCAGAGCTTTTTTCTGACAAGACTAACCACACAATGTTTTCTACGCTGCTGGGTGACAGCCACCCAGTTCTAAAGAGTAATGGCTGGGCTTTGGTCCATTTCAACTGGCAGTTTCTGATGTTAGCTCTCTGAATTAAAAATAACTACAATATAATTCAGAATAAAGGTCCACTGTCTCAACTATAGAAATAATTTATCAAGTGCTGTGTTTACAAGGTTTTCCTCAACAACTGGAGGGCTCACTGCAATTACATAGCATGGAGAACAGATACACCGTACATACAAAAGCACATCCACATCTTCTCGAGTGTACAGTATACATTTGTCATGACAATTAAAGTAACTCATTTTGTAATTATTAATTGGTACACTTTTAAACATAGGCAAGCTTTCCATTCTTAGAGATTTGCTTTATTGAAGAACTACTGGAAGAATGCTAAGAGACCAGGCCATCACAAAAAATATATAACTCCATTTGTCAATCAAATTCGTACAGGGACAAAACAAAACAAAAAAAAAAAACATCTTAATCACAAAATACAAAATTAAAGTCAATTAATTAATTAATTAATTAACCTGAAAAATAGCTGAAATGCTATTTAAAGACATACTTAATTTAAATACACAAATATTTCATGAACCGATTCAAATGAAGGTCGGTCACTGTTCTACGCAGTACTCAACAGCTGCTCCTAAACAAAATTGTTCATAGTGCAGATTTCATTAATGTCATAAATAAACAGATCTCCCAATTCTACGTACTTAGGGAAAAAAAAGAAAACGAACTTTGAGACCAAATCATTGCCAGTAGTTCACATCCAATTTTTTCTGTTTTGTTCCAGTTATCCTCAAATATGCTTTAGCCCAGCAAGCACAAAACATTCAAATAACGTTAGCTAAACGTTTAGGGAATGTTAGGAAGGTTTAGCTAATGTTATTTGAACGTTTTGTGTTTGCCGGGAGCTTCCTACACCGCTGCCAGACCACGGAGCACATCTACATCTTATCTTTTTTGGCAGCCCCCTGGGGGAGCCCAGAGTTCTGGGGAACGGCAGGTGCTGTGTACACAGGGCTCATACCCCACAGCACTGCAAACATCCCACAAACCCAAGTGGATTGTCTAACGCTGGTCAAGGCATCGTGTCTTTATTGGGGTCACTCACATAAACATGCCCCCCAAGTTAAAGGGATTTGTAGAAAACTATATCCATCTGACTTTTCAGGCAAAGCAGGGTAGAGGTGCCACAGCAGCAGGACACAGATAGTGAGAAGCAGGTGGCTCCGCTCCTCTGCCCTGTCCTCCCAGTGCTGTGTCGCTCAGCAAGGCTCCACGGGACTCAGCTTAGGTGTGTTCCTGCAGGACACTTTATGGCTACTAAGAATAAGGCGCACAGCTGGGTACCTGGTGCCCGTATGTGGAGTGGGGACATGGGAAAGTGGCATCCCATCGAGTCACTGCTGAGAAAAGGTCCGTCTGCTTAGGAAAGTACGCCACAGACAGCTGGTGGCGACGGCTGGCTGGCTCAGTTTGTCACACGGGAGCTGAAGCTTCGGAAATTGGCTCAACCCCCACCCCGAGTTCTTCAGATGCACCTCATTATAGCACTTACATGCAACTCGGCCCCACACAGACTGGGCTCAGCGTTATATAGGCAAAACAGATCAGGTCGAAAGCAACATACAGGATGTAGAGCATGTAGAAAACACAATGAAAGCAAAAAGAAGGTAACCCGAGCCAGCGGGTTAGCAGGGAACAGATGTGGCCTGTACTGTCCTGCAGGGAGCACCAGCACGCCCTGCTTCAGTGCCTTCGATCCCAAGCTTTATGTTTGTCTCCGGTGGTAGAGGGTGCAGAGGGTGTCTGTAATGAAGAGCAGCAGAGCCCTGCACATACCTCTCCAGTTCTGCCATGGCAGGAGTGCATTCTGGAACACAAATGAAAAAGTCACGTTAATAGAGACCTGGTGGCAACAGATCACCAGTTCAAATTTAAGGCACAAATCAACATCTTTCAGGTGACACATATTGTCCATCCACAGTTAGGAGTTGCAAAGGTCCCTAAACTAGCCCCACGGCTCAGCCCCTCCAACCTCTGTGGTTTGACACACAGGGCCTTGCCTTCATTATACTGACTCCACATGGCCTGGGGACGCCTGCAGAGCACAGGTCAAAAAACAACTCAAAGGACTTTGCTGGTCACCAATCCTTTGGAAATGATGTGCAGGGAGGAAAGCTTGGTAGATGGCCAACTAAAAGTCAAGGTAGCAAAGATCCACACTGAAAGTCACTCTCAGTGTGTAGACTCTTTTATTTGGCAGGTCTGGCTGAAGTCAGGGCAGCTAACTCTGTATCAAAGCTCTTTCTGTTTTACAGAACAGGCCCAAAACCTCTATCAGCTACATACATTCAGCCAGGGGAAGAGTCTTACCCTGGCCCAGGATAATGTGGGTTTATGTAATATACTAAATGGGGAACAAGTCATAGGGTTATAGTTCTAAATCATGTGCTCATATTGAAAGATTAAGGTTCACACTAAAAGTTGGTCACAGGGTGTAACTGGGCAGTAGAAGTGCACGTCTTCCTTCTTCACCTTCCTCTCCCAGGAAGGTCATACAGAGAATGGAGAGCATATGTCTCCCAAACACTGTTCCATTAACTAACACTGTGGTTCTTATTTTACATTTTTATGCTAAAAAATTAGGTTTAAAAAATCCATGTAAACATCTGAAAATTTTAAAAGCTATCAAAACATTACCCACTGGTATGACGCCTACATTCTCTCTATTGTGTTATTATATAAATACAAAAAATACATATTTTATACTTGACAAACACCATAATGTTGCCAGTTCAAGACTCAGAATGAGCCGTGCTATATTGTGTATGGAAAAAAAGTCACTTGAAATGATGCAACCATCGACACTGCTGGAAATACACTAGAAAAATCACTCTGGGAAAAAACACTGGCTAAGCAATAGTTCCGTGTTTGCAGAAATCCTCACTGGGGACATGTTTTATACATGTTACAAAATTTAGTACGTTTTCAAAGAGCAAATCATGTTATCTGTGACATCTAGTTTCCACAAATTTAAAAATGCAGCACAAATCAATGTGAGGTACAAAGCTGGCTATAGAAAATCAATGGCATTACTGTTATTCCTGACTCAAGATTGTGAAAACTGCAGCCTATCATAGTGCTATGAGTCAGCTGTACAGCAGTGGGCATTTCTCTCACATACAGCTGTGCCCAGTACACAGGTGTGCTGGTGTGATTGATGTAGCCTCACACACAGGTGTGCTG
>JABJVR010000032.1:3060202-3102001 GCA_025773905.1 Chitala chitala
CTAGGGTCAGGACAAGAGCGGGGATACCAGCATCATATATTATTTGTTCTAAATTTTAATTTATTTACATTGTTTCTAGTCTAAACTTTAGTTTTGGTCTTTAGTAATTTGTTCTAATTGAACATGAACAGAAGTAGGGCAAATTTCAGAATGGTGCATTTACATATCTTGAGCTTCTGTACCACAACTATCACTTTTAGACTATTTGTTTCAGTTATATTGGATACTAAATTCATAAAATTTATTTAACATTAAAATTTATAGTAAGAAGAAGGCTGTATAAGAGGATAAGGGCCATGGTTTGAAAAATTATGCAACAACACATAAGTAAACATTACAAAATGTTACCCTTTCAAAACCAAACAAAACAATTCAAGGTGTTCTACTTTACAATTCGTTTTTAGTGCATGTAAGACAGATATGGTACATTAGGTAATCTCCCCTCCCCATTAAATGAATAATGTTAGTGAATTATCAAATGATTCCAGATAGGGGCATAAGGAAGGAAAAAAAAAGCCAGAGAAACACAACCTTTGTCAGCATACAAATGGAAGACATACATGATCTCAGCATATTAAGATTTAGATCA
This sequence comes from Chitala chitala, assembly GCA_025773905.1. Taxonomy (NCBI): domain Eukaryota; kingdom Metazoa; phylum Chordata; class Actinopteri; order Osteoglossiformes; family Notopteridae; genus Chitala; species Chitala chitala. Next base: position 3,060,792 of record JABJVR010000032.1, read on the forward strand.
ATATTTTCTAACAATGGATGGGTTTTTGGTAAATACTAGAACAATGCAGCGCATGGCTGTTGCACCTGAAAATACAGTATGCAGTGGTTAAAAACAATCATCTTGTACATAGACAATAATTTCTATAAATTTTACGTAATTGTTATGCTCTGTGTCAGATGTTCTCATCTATATGTTGCGCTTTGTGTGGCACAACAATATACAGTTTTTATACTGTTTTTTAGTATTTTAATAACACTGCACAAATGTGGTAGAAGACAATTACCTTTGTGGGCCTTTCCTCTGTGGGCTCAAAGTCCAAAGATGCATCAGAGAGGATTACTGGGACTTGCTGAGGGGACACTACTCTACCTCTGGAGAAGGTATAGATGCGGAGCATATGTAGTTTACTCTGTTTATACAGCTGGTTTACTGTGCTTTCTATAGAGGAACTGTCGTGTGTCTAAAGACATGACTATCAAATGTAAAGTCCTCAGTGGGTCCTTTGGAAGAATGGCCGTTTGGAAAGAATAAGCTTTTCCCCGTCACTAGCAGCTCTCCCACAGTCACAGTTTTCTGGACATTCAGGTGCAGTGTTCCACCTCCCTGTCTTGTACGAACCTATTGACAATCCCCCTTTTCAAAGTTTAGCCATCCCATTTCAACCTGTCGGCTGTGTTTTGCAACATCTGTTACCAACACCGGGGCCTGAAGTAACGTTATCACCTTGTGCCGCTGGTTTCCGTGGATCTCGTAACCTGTCTCTCACTTTATTCATAACAGCTGATTTAACTGTAGTACCTCTCCCAAAGTTTCACCAACAGCTCTTTGACGACAAGTGCAAGTTGGGCCCCATATCTAACAATGTACTGTCCTATCTCCTCATCAGTCATTACATTTATGATATTGATGTCGTTTTGAAAAAGCAAAGAGTCAAAAACATTAACATTGACCAGACCAACAAACAAGCTAACAAATTAGATTCATAGCACTAATGTGAAATGCAAAAGTATTGTTAACATTAAATGGATGTGGGCAATAAATTGGCAAATAATCGCTGACTCATTCACCTTATCATCTTTGAGTTGGTTGATTATATTTTCAGTTATATTTCGGGTTCTCAGGAAAGAATGTATATACATAGTTCTGCGGCTGTTCTGCCCTCATGACCAGAAACTTTCACATGCTCAACAGATACTTTCTCGCACGCATGAGAAACGTGATTTATTATTTACTTTCTCGTGCTTACGACAAACGTCTTGCATGAACTTGTACTTCTATAATCGTATTAAGGACATAATGACACAAAATACGTCATCAGACTTTTGCTGTACCTAGAGTGTTTACAAGCCAGATTGGGAGAAACCAAAACATTCAGTGCCACACTGAAAGCCATGAAATGATTATACAGCTGGCTAGCCAGGATGCCCTTTAGCGCAATTTTCCTTTGTAAAGGGAAAATTGACGCAGCTCGGTAGCCTTCCATTGGTCCACTTCCTCCAAGCTTCATGGCCTACCCTAACCCTAACCCTCACCCATTCAATCAGCAGTTTCCTCATTACACCTAAACAGGCTTAGTGCATGTAGTCAATGGGAAACGTTCTCATCGTGTCAATGGGAAGTCGCAGAAATGGGGAAACTGCATGGCCCTCATTTTCCTTGGCTGCCATCTCTGTTCTGAACATCTCATTGGTTTGTTCGGTGATGTTTAAAACATCAGGGTACATCACACTGCCATCTACACATTGCCCCCTCTGTATACATTTTTGGCATCCATTGTATCCAGTGCACAGTCTGGTTGCTTTGACCATGGCTTTTGCTGGAGCATCACATACTACACAGTGCAGCATAACCTTCTTTCCTTGGATTCCATTTTCAACCAGATCCTGAACTTCTGCAATTGCATCATTCAGAAACTCCAAATCCTTGGGCTTTGAAGGCCCAGCAGTTAAAGAGAAGACACAGGTCGGAGTCAGATAAATGGCACACAAGACAGGCCACAGAATGATCTTGCTGCTTATGAAAAGTGGCAGTCCATCAATGTTGAGAGACAAATCCACAGTGTTTACTTTTTGAGAACCTCTTCTGGGTACTGGTTGAGTTGTCCTTCCAGACTGCTTCTTAAACCAAAGTGGACATACTCCATTCCTGATACTTTGGCAGACCTGATGTCCCTGGGGGTTGATAAAAAGGTTCTGGCTGTTAAAGGCAGCTCTGGGAGTCCATTGGCTTTCAGTCCTACCAGGAGGTCATCAAGAGCAGAATGTGGAATCTTGTGTTTTAAGGCCCAGTGTTGTAAAAAGCACTTGAATGAATGTGGGTTTTGTTCCTCAATGCTGGAGTCGGTCATCTCATTTGTAGGTTTTTCCATGGACACATTACTTATTTCCAGGTCTGTATCAGAAGAAACACTGTGGCTTTCCTCCTCGGAGCTCCCAACAGAACATCTCCTTAATGAACAGGTGGATGTCTTCTCCTCTTGTACTGGTCTGAAGGGGAGTGACACCTAACAGGTCTTCACAGAATGCTTTCTGACATACACTAACAGCTGAGCTTTGTCACACATGTCAGTGGACTCATCCACAGCTAAGCCTACACATGGTGCCTTATGCATGGCTTCGTCTAGCTGGATTAGCACATCCTGAGTCAGTATTTCACTTTTCTTTGTGGCAGATGATGCTGACATAAGTATTTGCTTTGTTTTATCACAAGGCTTTTGTTTTTGTGTTTCGGCTGCTGCACTCATGCGTTCTTTGACCCCTGCAGCAGTAAATGGTTTTTTGTGTTGAACCAAAATCCAAGCAACTCTGAGGAAACACTCACTTTCTCTAAATATGAGAAATGCACCTAGCTGGTCTTCAAGGGCTCGCCAGGCTCGAGATAAAGTCCCCACCAGGAACGCGAGGTTCCCACCCCGAATTACCCTCAAAAACAATAAACTAAAATAAAGAACAGAAAATCAAAGAGCACTTTTCCTGGAGCGCCCTACCTAACTGGAGTCTGCTTGCTTAGTGATGGCCGGAAGATGCTATTCTGGACTGTGTAGTTCACCATTGTACCTTCATTTCAACATTTTTTTTATAAACTCCCGGACAAGCGCCCACTTTTATGTTATGGCCTGGCCCGCTCAGGACCATACATAAAAAGGGGGACACAACAACCAGGTTTGGATTTTAAAAGAGTATACTTTATTAAATCAAATATATATGATGTCTAGGGGGATAGTAAGTTTAATAAACAAAAGAATGAAGGGTACTAGTAATTTAAACGACAACAGGATTTGGGGATTCGTTGAGACAACAAAGACAACACATATTTAGAGAAAGAAAACAAGAATGAAACAAAGGTAATTAAATAAGTGCCCAGTGCTGCTAATGTGCTTCCCTTGTGCCCTCTCCTTTCCATAGGTGAGATGTGGTCCTAATATTGGTTTGTAATCCCAGTAACAGGTGCTCCAAATCATTGTTAATCTACTACTAGTGCACTGACAGAGCGAGCCTGAAGGTGGAGAACCACAGGGAGTTGTAACATTGTTACACTCATCCAAGTAGCTTCTTCAGCCTGAGTTGAATTGGTCAAGGACCCCATATTTATCCTCCAGGGTGGTTAACTCACTTGGATAGGTTTGTTGGCTAAAACAATGGCAGAGACTCTTAGGGATGTGAATGTTCTGACTCCTGCTCCCTTCTCCAGCGCAAGAGAGTCATTAAGAGTGGTTAACCTGGCAGACATGTGAAGTGATCTTAATCTTCTTGGGGACTGATGCAAGAGCATCACAAAAAATAGGGGACAGGTTGTGTCTGAGGCCTGTGCGTCTATTGAGGGAAGGATTTTCAATTTTTGCATGAATCGATTCCTTCACTCCCCTCTCAAACCACCTATGTTCTCTATCTAAAATGTGCACATTATGGTTTTCAAAGGAGTGTCCTGTTTCTTTTAGATGAAGGTACACTCCTGATTCCGGTCCTGAGGTATTGCCTCTTCTGTGCTGAGACATCCTTTTGTGTAAAGGTTGTTTGGTTTCTTCAAGACCTCTGAACACTCTTCACTGCACTGGGCTGCATAGACTATATTACTCTTCTTGTGTTTGGGTGTCTTGTCCATTGGGTGGAGAAGCTTCTTCCTTAGGATGTTGGTGGGTTTGAAAAACACGGGTATGTGGTGTTTTGAATGACTAGGGAATGACTAGGTTCTTCTGTTGATCCCGAGTCTCCACTCTGTCTGCTGTGCTTTTGTTGGTTCTGGAAATTGACTTAACAAAGGTACAATTTGGGTATCCACAGGCTTTAAGTGCTGTCTTTATGTGCCTGTTCTTTTTCTTCTTGGCATCCATGGGGATGTTTTCTGCCCTGTGGTGTAGTGTCTTCATGACTCCTAGTTTGTGCTGAAGAGGATGGTGGGAGTCAATCTGCAAATACTGATCTGTGTGTGTGGGTTTCCTGTATACTTCTATTTCTAGGTTTCCACTGGCTTTAATGACAGCTGCACAGTCTAGTAAAGCCAGCCTGTTGCCATTTTTATTTTCTCTGGTGAACTTGATGCTTAAGTCCACCATGTTTATATGGTTCATGAAAGTCTGTAGCTCCTGAACCAGTGGGTTGGTGCCTTCACTGGGAAAGAACTGAGTGCTGTCCTTTCTACTTCTTCCATGTACAGATTTCTATTTCCAACTCCACTTAACCAGATCCCAGTCCAGGTGCTCTATTAAGTTCTCAGACATAGCCTACCATCTGTAGTAACCAATGCTAGCTTTTCCAATGGTACTCATTTCTCCATGAAGAACCTCTTCACCGCGTTGTAGATGTCAGCTCCCCTTGTTGTCGTTTTCATGGACAGTAGTGTCAGAAGTTCTTCTTTTTTCCAGAAATCATCAAACATCATTTGGATAAACATAATGAGCTATGATGTACTGCAGCTGTTCACTGACTCATTGCACTGGATGCTAAACCAACTGCACTTAACCAGATCCCGGTCCAGCTGTTCTATTAAGTTCTTGGACATAGCCGACACTGTTCTAACCATCGTATTTGCCTCCAGTTGGACATCAGACAGAGTGGAGATGACATTGGGACCATTCTTTTCATCTTTGAACAGTGTTTGCAATGATCATCATTGCTCCTTTCAAGACCTACCCATCTGAAAAGGCCTTCTTGTTCTTTATAAAACAATTTGCAGCTCTAAATGAAGCTTTGGTTGCTTTTTGTGACTTTTTCACTGGCCTTGTAAAAAAAGACCACTTTTTGCCCAAAGCTGCCTTTAACTCACAGGATTTTTCTGCCTGTAGTGCGCTGCCAGGGGGTTAGTTAGCAGGGAAGCTTTTATGACACGTACTGAAGCGTCTCTCCACATTGTGCCACTCTGCTGTCACCACATTCACCACACAAATGAGACACACACACTTTTCTTTCATTGCTGTAAAAAATAACTTTTCCTCCCAGTCATTGTGGAAATAGTAAGTTTTCTTTTGCTTTTCTGCTGTTTTTCTTGATTTTAGGGGGGAAAAACAACACAAGAATATCACTATTTGGATGAGGTTTCAGAATTTTGTCAGCTTCCTATTCACATGATTGGTAAATTCCCTTTACATTACATCAATGTTGTCTTGGTGTCATGTGTAAAATGATTAATTTGTAGCTTTGTGGAATAAAAGAGGTTAGAATGTCCTCTCTGTAAATTATTGAGGTCAGTGCCAAGCTTGCACAACTAAAAGGGTTGATTCTAAATGTGTTTTCTAGCAAGCCACGTGCCTTACATGAAGTTGATAGATGGAAGGCAGCAAATTTTTGGCAGCTTGCTCTGCATACTGGAAAGATTGTTCTACAAGGGCTCAGCAACAAGCTCTTTGAACACCTTCTTGCGCTGGGTGTTGCACAGTTTATTCTGGTTTGCCCTAATCTTGCAAAGAAGCACAATGTTTATGCAGGTGAGGTTTTGGCATACTTTGTTACAAAAGGGAGGGACTTGTATGGGAGTGAGTTTCTTGTGTACAATGTCTGCTCCTTATTGTACCTTGCCACGGATGCAGCGAATTTTAGGAGCCTGGATAAGTGTATTGCTTTCCCTTTTGAAAACTTTTTATAGCAGCTGAAAAGGTTGGTACGTTCAGGGAAGAGCCCCCCTCTCTCTGATTGTAAAACAGCTTGAAGAAATCGGAGCCTTTTAGCTGGTGCAAATGTGGGTAGTTGATACCATGCACACATAAACACCCAACAATATGTACAGTTGTGCTCATAAGTTTACATACCCTGGCAGAATTTATGATTTCTTGGCTATTTTTCAGCTTGCTGGTCAAAATTTGGTGCAGCACTAGATGAAAGATGCATGAGTCTGTCAGGGGTCCAGAAACTCATTGACCTTTTATACACACACATACTAATTACAAGCAAACAGATCACAGGTGAGGATGGTTAACTTTAATAGCAATTCAAACCTGTTTGTGTCAACTTGTGTGCATGTTATCAGGCCAAAATCAGCAGGGTATGTAAAATTTTGATCAGGGTCATTTGGATAATTTCTGTTGTTATTATAATTTAAAAAGAGTAAACACAGTTGTTTGACAATAAATGGCTTCAGCCAACCACTAACCATGAGTGAAAGAAACGTTTTTGTGTTATCATTTATATTCTCTGAAAAATGGCCAAGAAATCATAACTTTGGCCAGGGTATGTAAACTTATGAGCACAACTGTATATGCTTATTGATGTAGCTTGCTGTGTGGTTGTTTCAGAGACAAATGAGACTGTGCATAGTGCAAGGGTGTTGATCTGTTGGGTGTACCACAGTTTTTTTTTTTTTTTTTTTTTCCCAAAATCCGGAAATCTTGCTTAGTATTGACTCCTCCATCCTTGGCTCTTAGTTACCATTTTAGACCTCTCTACAAGACAACACAATGGATACCGTACCATTATTTCGGCTGGAGATTTCAAAGGAGGTAAATATTCTGTCAAAAGGTTAAAATAAAATATTGACCAGTTGTACCTACAGCCACTGCAATTTTTTTATTTTAGGGAGTGTGATGGCACTGACCAAAACACAATATCACCACCAGAGTGAAAAGACAAGAACTTCGCAATAAGGAGCAGTGGTGAAAGCACAATGCAGCGGTCCTTGCACATGCAGGTAACTTATTGAACATCATTATGGTTAGATGGCCTGTGATGTAATGTGGTTTAAGATGTTAAGAGTAGTGTTGTATTTTCTATTAGTGTCTCCTGAGATACCAATGATGATGTAAAAGTAAAGCAACCAACTGTCAAATGTGGAGAGCGATGAGGAGGAGGAGGTTCCCCATAGAATATGTGTAGAACCACACAGATACAGGGAGGATTCCAAAGGAGGTTAATGTCTAGTATATTACATTCAGAAAGCATAAAAACTGAGCATGGATAAGGAGTGTTTCACATATTTACTTATATTCTAGATGATGGAGATAAGGGTCTGCCTCCAAAGAAAATATAAGGCATGTTTGTCCCACCATCCCTCCTTTCCTGTTAATGAAAAGTATGACTAACACTCTAAGCCACTAGGTTAACACATGTGCACACCAGCCGCATGAGTCGGTCCAGAAAAGTATGACTAAGCCACTAGGTTAACAGATGCGCACACAAATGTTTTTACTGTAGATTGCCCTGTCAAACTCTGCCTCATGTTCTGCCTCATGTTCTGAAAGGCCGCATGAGTTGGTCCAGAAAAGTATGACTAAGACTCTAAGCCACTAGGTTAACACATGTGCACACTGGCCGCATGAATCAGTCCAGAAAAGTATGACTAAGACTCTAAGCCACTAGGTTAACACGTGCACACCAGTCGCATGAGTCGGTTCAGAAAAGTATGACTAAGACTCTAAGCCACTAGGTTAACACACGTGCACACCAGCCGCATGAGTCGGTTCAGAAAAGTATGATTCACACATGTTGTGGTGTAATATTGCTGCATTGAGTACCAACTTGTAGTTAATCGTAATTGAAACAAACTACTGTACAAACTATTTTGTTTGTCTTTTCAAATGTCTGCCCATACTGCCTATGTATATTTGTTGTTTTATTTGGCTGCTATCTGCAGACACTTATTAATCTGACATGCGCTAAGAGATGTGCAAATGTTTTGTTATCTGCTTTCACATTTTTGCACATTTTGTGAGTCAATCATCGTTAAAGTAATTGTGTGCCAAGAGGTACAAATTTAGTGGGCAAAAATTTGATTTTCAGTTTTTCATCACGTCTTTAGATTCTTTGACATCTGACTGTCCTTAATAGGAAGGAGAATGAAACTAGAGAGCAAGGTAAGAAACAAGGTCCATGTCATTCTTTCTAATAAGTGAATCACTTTAACTTTAATGTATTAATTAATTAAAACCTTTTCTATATGGTGTTCATGTATGCATTTCATATTGGTATTATTGCCAACATTATATATGGATAACTTCCTCAAAGCAGCTAGTGTATAATGTACAATGAAAATGTTTTGTTCTTCCCAGGTCATACCAGTCTAACTTTAAGGGCACCTGCACTTGATTTAAAGTCAATATTTTCTCTAATTTCTGTTTAAAAGCCTTTTACAAAAATGTTCCTTGAACATTTTCTGACAGTGTTCCCGAACGTTCTTCACAACATTCCCTGAACATTTTTCACATTTCCAGAACATGTAGAAAACTGGACAGGTTGTTGGTAATAAAAAAAAAAAATGCAAAGTCCAACAAATGATTCTTCCGCACTGCACACGAGCACCGTGCTACCTCAATTCAGACAAACGACATTCACTCATCATGATAACTGACATGCGTTAAGTCAGTCACTTTGGACACTCGGAAAAAATGCACAACAGTAAACACCTTGTGCTCACTGGTGCAAACTGTAGCAGCAGCAATGTTTCGGTAAATTCCCTCAGACGTGATTTGGGAACGGTAGGGATGGTTGTTCTAAGTGCTGCGCCTAGGCCATGTACGGATTTAAACTGAATCGTTTCTTGTTAATCCTTATGTAGCTGCTTGTCTTAGTTTGTTTATTATTTGTCCACCTGAACAAAGACACAAATGTGTATGCATTTACATTACTCTTGTTTAGTGTACATACATTAATCTTGTTTAGTCTCAGTCAGTCAGTCATCTTCTATACCGCTTCATCATGTTAAGGGTCATGGGGAAGCCTGGAGCCCATCCCACGACACATAGGGTGCAGGGCAGGGGACACCCACGGCAGGGCACCAACCCACCGCAGTCGTGTCAGTCAAAGACTGTTATAGCTCCTTCAGTTTTAAATCTAATCAAACTATTCACAATTAAAATATTGATAAATTCAGGTAAAATTAACATTTACTTTCATATATTATGGTTCTTATACAGTGGCATCATTAGGCCTGATCATTCAGGACTTCAGACACAAATATTTTAAACCTACCTTTGAATATTTTCGCCTTGAAAAAGGATGGAATTTACAGCTAAGCAACAGACAAGCCCCAGGCAAACTTGACTTAGCCCCTGATCTTTTCAATAGCTAGAAGCTCCCCTGCTCTTACATCCCACACTTCTCAGATTCTCGGTTCCAAAAAGCAACATTTCTAGAACCCTCCCGAGCATGGAATTGCCCACGCTTTGTGACATCAGATAAATTGTGCTTGAAAAGTCAAAAAAGCAGAACTGCGACTAAAAGGATTCAGTCTAGAAATGGATCATGAGACAGAAAGAAGTATGAACGATTTTGTTGTTTTCAAAGTGGAGAAAATCCTTCATAAAAAAAGTTCTCATAATTTACAGGGACAGTGGAGTGAGAAGACAGAACACGGACAGCGACAATGAGAGTGAAAAATCTGATGAGAGGATTGAGGAAGCCTCCATCGCAGTCCCGTCTGTGTTCACCACTGCAGTGCTCTCTGCAACATGTTATTTTTTAATGCGTACATATGATGCGATGGTTGTTAAGACGGTTGATATAACGGATTCTGTGCTGAGCATTTTGCAAGCAGCAGCAATTATCGTGGAAAGTAAGAACACCACTTGGCTTCTTCTAAGATTTCCAGAGTTGCACTTGGAGGTAGTTAATAAGCTGGGGTCAGAGGAGCTCATGCGTGAGAAACTCCATACCAACCACAGTCCCAATTTGGAGTTATTTCTGGCAGCAAGCATTACAAAGATGTTCACAGACCCATCATCTAATGGCCAGGTACCCATTGGAACTTCTTTAGAACCTGGTCCAAAGGCTGCAAATGAAAATGAAGAAGAGCAAGGTACTTTGCACACCGGACTCCCTTGGCAAAAATGTCCACAAAGATGTCAGGAGGCAGGAAACATGAGGCGGACTGAGAAATCGGATTTTGTCTTTTCTCTCGTCATCATCATTCCTCTTTACGCAATCAACTAATGTTGTACATGTCATGTAAAAAAAAAAATGTAATTGTAACATTCTGGGAGATGTAGGAATGGAGACAACGGCTGAGTCTAATTGCAGAAGGGTTTTTTTTTTATAGCCAGGATGAATATACAGTATAACAAGAGACAATAGGCTAACAAATATCTAACTAAAGAACATCACGCAGAGTCACACGGCTTATCAACATGTCAACAACTGGCGAGGAATTCACGGAAAGACTGGGTTTAAATAAAGAAGACTAGGAGATGGGGAACAGCTGTTGACACTGATGCAATTAGCATTGCTCACAAGGGGAACAGAAATATAAAAACAAGACAATGAGGGAAGTAGCAACATCCAAAGGACACAGTGAGCATGACAGGCTAGAGTATTACAGCAATGCGCATGGATGTTTTTGCTGTACATAACATACATAAGGCCTTCCCTAACTCTGAGAACTCTATGCTGTTTCCGTTTTTGTTTTGATATTGTGGTATGCATCGGATAGCAGAGTGACCTGTGGTCAAGAGTTTGTTTTATTTTTAACGTGGTTTTTATTTGCATTTAATTTTTTGATCAAAGGTCTCCATGTTTTACTAAAATACCATAGACGGTAATCAGGATGTTCTGCCAAATGCCAGAAAGGTTGGCAGACCTTTTATGTGGACGGGTGTCAAACCTGCTGATCAGGGCTGGATTGGTAATACCAGGCATTTTCCCAGTAGGCCGACACACTCAGGCGGTTAATGTATTGTTATTATTATGTGAATCAATTCTGGATTGTAGTGGTGGGCTGCCTGGTCAGAAAATGTCAGGGCTGATTTTTTTGTCACTGTCCAGCCCTGTCCAATCCCTTTTAGGATTGCTAACAATATACATTATTGGTTATATGAAAATAATTGTTACCAAAACCAGTTCTGTTTACATGCATGTTGGTGCCGCTTCCTTTACAGAGCAGTGGAAGGACAGAAAATGTGAAACAAAGTGAGAACTCTGAGTTTTCTCCCTATGACAAGAACAATGAATTAACAATAATGCGTTTTAGGTCCTTCCAAAGACTGGGACTCTCAAAAATACATTTATACGTTTCCTTTTTTTTTATTGGCTTTTAGTAAAAAAAAAAAAAAATGAAAGGCATGAGGCAGTGGCTACCCTATTCCTTATTCACTGCACCCTTCTCCACAAAGAATCATGCTCTGTTGACACCTGTGTTCATTTATAACATCTACAATTTCAGATGTCATGTCAATTAAATATGTACTCCCTAAACACATTTGTTTAAATTTATAACTCTTGCCTTGTTTTTTTGTAGAAGATTATTACAATATCTTGTGAAACACTGGGTCTTTACTGTACCAATAAAACACTGATGCATCACAATAATGTGTATATAGTATAACCAAAATGACTGAATGGGAATGTATAAATGTATATTTCAAATTAGCAAAGAAGATTAAGAGAATAACCTTGAGTATTGAAATATATTATTTCATGTAGTTCTGTTATTCCACCCCTAGAGGACCATGTTGAATCAGCAAAAATATATATGATATTTTAACAATCTAAATGTTTTTGTTATAGCAAGACAAACGTAATGTTAACATTATAGTTTTTGTTAACATTTTTAAAAATGTAATTTCGACAACAAATATTAGTCACCGCTCTGTGTGTACCATTGTGGACTCTTACTCTTCAAACACTACATTCCATCAGGAACCAAAATTATGAGGTTAACCCAAGTGTATCCCTGCAGACATTAAAATAACATTTCTACCATGGACATTATGCACAAATATTTGAATGCAAAACATTTCCAAGAAGTCTCATTTCCACATTTAGCTAGTATGTCTTTCAACAGCTAAATCCACAAAAATGAATGAATTCAAACCAAAATTAAAAAGTAGTTTTAACACTTACCAGTCTTTTGGAGTACTGATTTTATAGCGCATATTCTTCCCCAAAGGACAAATTATTAATTTAACACTCCAGGGAGATGTGTTAGAAATGACATGGAATGTGTCATGCCCAGAATCCCTGCCATTTACAGGTTGATTGGCCTACAATTTTCATGAGTAGGCAAGTTCAGTATCTTCAGATAGTATCCTCTCTAATGTAGTTCTCTTTTAACATCATAATGTAGATCTTCCTCACAAAGGCATAAATTTTGTAAAGCTTTTTCAGAATGCATGTAGTAGAGCTCTGGTAATGAAGAGTCCTTGCCCAGACATATGTGTCCTGTAATCACAGGGCATCCTAAAATTGTGTTCAATTCAGTTCAATTCAGTTTGTTTTTATGTAGCACCTTTTACATCAATGTGCCTCGAAACACTTTACAGAAGAAAATGCAGATCTTACAGAATAGGAGCAAGTGAATAATTGGAGTTAAAGATACGAATAAATACGAATAAAGCCAGACAACAACAGAGGAGAGGAATCAAACGCTCATGTGTTGGATTGTGTTTGTTCTTGCACCCCATGCACATGAGAATTTCATGTAATTTTCTTGCACATGACAGTAAATTTGAATATAAATAACATTTTTGTTCCACAAACTTGTTACTGGTTTTTCCATGCAAGACAGTAATTGTGGATTTATGCAGCTTGTATGACTTTTACTTGGAGAGCAATATATTCCACAAAACTTCCAAATAATGCTTCAATCTTTCACGGAGTTCAGAAATAATGGATTTGTGACTTTCTGAATTTTTCATGGCTACAGTAATCCGACCAAAGACGATACACCAGAGGTTCTCAATTAATTCCTCTTTATTTTTCATCATTTAATAATAACTTGACCACAGGACCACGGTGGCCTTGTATAGCATATTCCTGTGACACAAAGTTGTTGACATGTATCAGTCCTGGATTAGCCCTTTGTAAGAGCATAATGTAGCTCTGGAATCTGTACATACTGGCAAGGTTCAGAACACCATGTCAACCACATACACCATCCACCCAGCAAAAGCGAAAGGCAGCAGTCTCAACCAGCCAGCCATGGTACAACAGTAAAACTGAACAATAAGCTGTACCATTCTGCCAATTCTGTCAGAACACTCTTCCAACCAGCGCAGCCAAAGTGAAGTGGACAGCTAAACATCATCATCCTCCCCCGGAGGACCATACCACCAACAGACTTCCACTGTCCAGCTGCTTAGTCCCCTTTTTGGAAAGCATTTTCAATCATTTAATTAGGAACAAAAAGGCAGCAATATCCATTAGATATAAGCGACTTGTGTCTGCTGCTGAATCCATTCTCATCGTCACATGCTCAGCGAACCAAAAGCCCGATTTACCATTTTTGCTTGCTGCACTGACTGTCAGTTATCTTTATCCACAAAACTACAACACTGCTTCCTCTTGCTATTCTCTGCTCCCCTTTGACACTTGGCCTTCTGGGGTATTTCTGCATGTTCCAGCTTTACTCTGCGAATGGAAGTATGTGCACTGTTGACTCACTGTTAATTTAGCGAAAAGGCTTGTGCCCATGAGCAGGGACAGAGAACAAAGCTGAAATAATCCTGTCAGACGGTACCTCATTTATTTGTCCGAACAAACATTAAGAGCCTTCAAAACTAGCCTTTTATTTCTGGGGGGATGGCTGGGGGTGGAAACAGTGCTATGATGCTTACAGCAGCCATGGTTCAGTCAGTGATATCCTGTTGATGTATACTGGTTTAACTGAGCACACTGTGTACAGAACATAGACTGAGTGCAGTTCATCTTCCCTCTGGCTAAGCAGATCATTGTCATCAACTAGTCCAGATCCATCTATGGGTCAATCTGTGAAAAATGTGCCCTGAAATTTTAAATTACTTTAATCATTACTTTTTTCAAAGCTTTGGAAAAAAGGATAACTGGAACCAACAGCAAATTATACTGTGTCGTCTCAGGCTGTATAATTTCCGATGATCATTTATAACAGATTTTTGTTAAATGCTTGTGGTTATTTTGTCAGTCCTCTTACAGACGTGCATTAATAAATAAGCTATTTCTAAAAACAAATATCTGGTAAACAGTAAGTATATGAAAAGTACTTAATACATTTAATGTATTATTTTATTTTTAAACTCAAATTTAAGATGGTAACAGGACTGAAGCTGTGGTTACAGGACTGACCAGAGTAGCAGGGTTGACACGACACTGATTTTGCTGTGTAGTTACTAACTAAATTAAGCAGCTGCATCTTTATGGATGCGCTAATGCCTTTGCTTTTCTGCTGCATGTAATGGAATTGTATTTATTTACATGCTTTAATTTTATTAGGCTAAATTAATGCAAGTCAACTCTGTTGCTCTGAAAAAAGTAACAGGGTTGACAGTAACAGGGCTGACAGTAACAGGGCTGACCATTACAAGATAATTTGCTTATTGCTCTCTGACAGCTGAAGGAAAACATGCTATGCATATAATAGCTATATTTTCACATATACTGATCATAATTTCAAATTATTCAGAATTATTCCATAACATATGGTAAGAGTGCTGGCATTTTATGCTTGTCTCCCTTCATTAAACATCAAAAATTGTACATTTGGAATTAGCAAAACTTTCATGTCCTTGATCTATTGTCTTTCTGACAGAGATGATACAACTTCCTGGAATTTATTTCAATTTTGGAATTTACCAACAGTAGCAGTGTTTTACATGTGGTTAACAGGGTTGATGTACACTTAGGAGACAACAATAAATTGATTTTTTAAACAGTTAAAATATATATTTAACAAAAAACTGTTTACCAGCAAGAGCACAGTTTAAGTATTAATTTAAATGTAAAATTTTAACATGTACATTTTATCAATTTAAGATTCCACTGAATTAGATAGTTTATTGAGGATGCGCTAATTTCATATGGTAACTTTAGACAGCACAACTACAAGGCACAACGACTGACAACGACTGGAACAAACATAAAAAAAAAAAAAAAAAAAAAACATTTTTCTGCCCATTTAAGTAAAGTAAGTAAAGTTTATTTATATACCACTTTTCACAGAAAGAATCACAAAGTGCTTCACAATAAAATATCAGGTAAAATATAAAAAAATAAAAAGGTAAAATACAGAACCAACTATACAAACATGTAAAACATAAAACAAGGAATTGTCATAATGACCCAAGATCTAACTAAATGCCTGTTTGAATAACAGGGTTTTTAGCTGCTTTCTAAACGAATCAATAGAGTTTAAACAGTGCAATAACTGTGGCAGAGTATTCCACAAACTATTTAATTTAACACCAGGTTTTTTTGATGTTGTATAAAATCAAAAGTTGCAAAGCAGTTAAAAAGTGTCCTTGTGGCTCACTGGATTGAACATCAAACTGAGATGCAAAAGTTTCCTATAGCCCGACTCCCAGCCCAGCCAGGTGTGTCCTTGAGCAGGATGTTTAAACGCCAGCTCCCTGAGCGCCCCATGTGACTGGCTGCCCACTGCTCCCCTCAGGGGATGGCTTAGATGCAGAGATGCAATTTCCCTCCAGGATTAAATACTACAAAAATTTAAAAGCCATAATTTCATTTTTGATATAGAGAGACACACAAAAACACACTTTTTCATTTTAGCCTTTTTGTATGTTATTTTATTTAATTCAGTTAATTTTTATATAGCTCCTTTTGCAACAATTTGCCTCAAAGCACTTTACAGGATGAAGTTACAGATGTTACAGAATTCACAGCAGGTGAATGATTGAAGTTAAAGATAAAGCCAGACAACAACAAAAGAGAGGAACCAAAAACTCTGCAGTGTGGAGAAAAAACCCTCTGGGGGCCCAAGGTTGACTGGCTGCCCAGCCCCTCCTAGGCATGCTAACATTGCAGAATACAAAGCATATAATGGAGACTGTCAATGTAAATAGCACTAGAGTCCTCCTTTGGTCCACATGTAGGAGTAACTTTCTGCAGACAAAAGGTATCAGCAACTCCATCAAGACATCCCACTGAGATGGTGCCCAGCTGGGCACCAGGCACACACATGCACAATGAAAGATTGCAGAGAGGGGTCAGCACATACAAACACTAGCAGTCCCATAACAAAATATCACAGATACATTGGCATGTATAGCAGCACTAGCAGCAATAATTACAGTGAGCTTTGGAGACTGTTGTGGAATAGATAAATCAAAGAAGTAGGTCTTCAGTTGGGAATTAAGACTGAGACCAATTCAGCATCCTGTACGTATCCAGGCAGACTATTCCACAGTTTAGGGGCTCTGTAACTAAAAGCTCTGATGCCAATACTTTTGTATATGCATGGAAAGAAAGATGTTCTGCATTCTGACATTGTAGGGAATGATTTGGAGTATATGTTTTAATCAACTCTGTTAGATATACTGGTGCTTTGCCTTTGAGTGCCTTATATGTTAACAGTAGAACTTTGAAATTGGTCCTGTACTTAACAGGAAGCCGATGGAATGAGGATAGTCTGGGACTCATATGGTTGTACTTTCTGCTTCCAGTAATAACTCGGTGGCTGCATTTTGGATACACTATAAAGTGTTTAGCGTGTGGTTTGTACTTCTACAGGGTTAAGTGTTGCAGTAGTCTAAAACTGACTGCAAAACAAAAACATGCACAATTTTTTCAGTATCTTTGGTAGTAGGAAAACAACATTGCCTAGCAATATCTCTCAGATGTAGGACTCATACCTGTGAAACTGCATTACCATAACAGCCAAAGGAGAGGTTTGAGTCTAAAATGACACCTAAATTATGCGCTGACTCGCTAATGGAGAAATACAGGCTGGCAGCATTGAGGCTGAACTGAAAGCACTCCTAGCAGGATCATTACCCCCAAACAACAAGATCTCAGTTTTATCTGTGATTAGTGATAAGCAATTTGTGCTCATCCACCTTGCAATGTTTTGAGACATTTAACTAAGGTGTTAGCTGATGCATTAACAGCAAGGTGTAACTGAAAACTATCCAATAAATTTTTGGCTTCCAAGTGAACTTGCAGCTGTATTGCAAGTATTTTTTCCAAGATGTTGGGGAGAAAAGGGAAATTTGAAATATGTCTATAATTACTAATAACTTCTGGATCAAGATTAGGTTTTTTAAACAATGGTGTAAAGACTGTACCTTTAAATGAGTCAAGTACAATTGTGGTCATTAAAATTTCGCCTGAATTTAAGTAGTTGTGCTGGATTGGGGTCTATTGGACAGATGGTGGAGTTAGTGTTAACTATCAGTTTTATAAGGTGTCAATTGGCAGAAACTCACAAAAAGGATGTGCATCTAATATTGTCAGTGGACTTGAAGGGGGTGTATTGAACTACAGTTTAAATCTAATGTTGCTGATTTTAGTGTTAAAGAAGATAAAATAATCATTAATAATACTGGAAGGCATTCTACATTCATTTTAGAGGTTAATTTAGCTAATGTTTTAAATAGGAAAAGGGGTTTGAGTTTGTTGTTATCAATGAGTTAGAAATAGTATTCTGAAATTACGCTATATGGTGCTTTCCTATACTGTCTTAGGTTGTTGGACCATGCCAGCTGAAATACCTCAACACGTGTGGACTTCTACTTCCACCTGAATTTACGGCATTCCTGCTTCAGACTCTGTGTATATTAATTAAACTATGATGTGAATCTGGTGGTTCTAACTAGTGTAGTTTTTTAATGGAGCTGCTTTAATGTCTGACTGACCACTGTATTAAAGTGAAAAATGTGTTCTGTATAGAATCTGTAATTTTTCTTCATTTTGTCTCTACTAAAACCTTTTCTTTCACATGCAGAGGAGAAAGTTTAATCTCAAAAGTTAAATCCCAAAGATTTTATCACAAGTGATTTAATTAGGCTATACTCACAGCACTTCTGTGTTTTCTCTTTTAGGTATCATGATTTTTAATGGTTTCCTGATACTGCCCAATATACGTGCGAACATACAATGCAAACATGAAAATGTCTGTATTTGTTTCTCCCTATGATTACGTATATTATAAATATAAATTTAGGATTACAATTTTCTTACAAGAGAACAGCGTTAATAAATATGTACGTTTTATTATAGACAAAAAGTGTACTTTGTATTTTACCAAAAAAAAAAAACGTTAGTGTTCTTTTGACACGTTCGTGTTTTACATAACCGGCTCGCTTATCGGTCACCTGAAAGCGTTACCGAAACCAGGAGGACACTTTTATAATGCATCACGTATAGTATAATGGTAGTATCAAAGAAATCATCAAAAACGCATGTTCAACGGTGACTTTCCACCACAGCGCGTGACAGTCTACTCGCGGTTGCTAGGCAGCAGACTGGTTTTCCTAGATACTGGTTGCCATGGATCGAGAGTGATTCCATTTTCCCGGATGTTGCTATCCCTGTCTCAACATGGCGCCCGAAAAGTAAGGCTAGTGTGTGAATGGCAGGTTAACGTTCGCCTCTGTACTATTAAAAAAGTAACATAAAGGACCGCTACAGGTGGGTTATTGCGGGAACACAGCGACAATAGGTAGGTAAGTAAGTTTATTTTAAACTATGTCACGGGTTTTCGTTTCGAATGATTTTCTGCCTACAACTGTTAAGTGATTAGCTTCAGTTTTTTTAGCGAGCTAAGTACTCGTGCAGCTTTCAGCCATCATTCACAAGTTATGTAGTTAGGCTAGTGGGTGCGTTAGCTGTTTAAGTAACAGGAGAAAAGTGTGTGTGGGAAACTCGTCGATAAACACAATACAGTGAAAGTCAGTACATTGTGATTTTTTTTAGATTTATCTTGATATTTAATTCTTACTTGGCAAGTTTGTCAGTATAGTGTAACACGAAAAATTAAGTTAAAATGACAGATGAAAAAAACCCATTCCGTAATTTAGTGTATGGTACTAACTAGAAATAGTAACTTAAACGATATTTCCACTTTATTAAAGTGTTGTAGATGTTTCAGTGGTGAAATGCACTAATGTGTTCTGCTGACTTTACAAGATAGCTGGACTGTTGGCGTGGTAGATGTATGTCTGTTAGTACTTATAATTTAGGTGGCTAAAAAGGGAACTCAGCAGAAGCAGTTTACAGCCCACATATAAATGGTGCATATCCGCCTTCATATATGGGCATAAATAAAATGCAACAATATTCCTGTAACTGAATGCATTCTGAATGTTTTATTTACCGATTTGAAATCGTAAATTCTGGTCCAGTAGTAACTAGATACAGTATCAGTGTTAAAATGACATTTTTAGGCTGTTTAATAGTCTTAAATGGCAGTTTGTTATTTACAGGCTGATGTGTGTTTTTAGATGTACGAACACTTGAATTGCGACATTTGACGAATCGAATCCTACGTTATGCTGCTTCACATGTGCGGCACCTTCACAGGTGCTGTACTTTCGCTACTTCTATGATAAGCATCCCAGTTGCGTGTCCTCTCACCATCATCCACGTGCACATCTGCGCGTGTTCTCTCACCATCATCCACGTGCCAATCTGCGCGTGTTCTCTCACCATCATCCACGTGCACATCTGCGCGTGTTCTCTCACCATCATCCACGTGCCAATCTGCGCGTGTTCTCTCACCATCATCCACGTGCACATCTGCGCGTGTTCTCTCACCATCATCCACGTGCACATCTGTGCGTGTTCTCTCACCATCATCCACGTGCACATCTGGGCGTGTTCTCTCACCATCATCCACGTGCACATCTGGGCGTGTTCTCTCACCATCATCCACGTGCACATCTGTGCGTGTTCTCTCACCATCATCCACGTGCACGTCTGTGCTTGTTCAGTGTACCCACATGTTAGGGAGTGATGAACAGAAATGTTTTGTCATCAACAGACCTGCTTTAAACTACGCTTACCAGCCTTATATTGTACACTGTTTAGCCTAAATCGGCATAAAACTGCTGCTTTGGTGTGGAAACTGAGTTTTGTTTCATTTAATCTCAAACAATACATGAAAACTGTGTATGACAGTTAAAGTATTGTTTGTTGTCCATAAATTAAACTTTTTTTCCCCTCATTTAAAAGACAGCAGATTTTCAGATATTTTAGTTTTTAACGTTAATGTGACGTTAAAGTGTTGGAATTGCCGAAACCTACTGCACCATCCAAGCTGCCTTTTCTTTAGTAAGAGGCCCTTATTTGTAGTATTTCACAAGTTGTAATTAAAACTTGGGTTACTTTCTCTCATAAGTTAATCATTTGAAGGTAGTGTGAGTTTACAGCTGGGCCCAAGCCTTTCATTTCCAGCTTTCTCTTTTCTGTTCACTGGCCTCATTAAGTTGCTCCGTCTGCTACCTACTGTGTGGAGGGAAGAACGCGATTAAACCTCTAGGTACTGTGACTCAGTGCACTCGTTAGCTGTGGAAAGCGACGTGCCCCTCCCTCGCTGCTGCTGTTCCTGTTGGATGTCTAGACTCTCAGAAAACTGTAGGCGCCGTTTCATAGCTTGTCTGTCCAGGACATCAGCACTGTGAAGGGCAAAACACTAAACATTTATCTGCTCATGCTCTTATGGATATTTGTAAAAATAAACCTTTTTTTGACTTGCACCAGCTTGACGATTTTGCACTTGCTGATTACAGATTGATTTGAACAAATGGAATGTTGGCATTGGTTTATTTTTCCGCCCTTATCACAACACTGGAGCTTTCCTCTGTATAACAATAAGTTGGTCCTGCTGGAATTACTTTTTTTTTTTTTTTTTTTTTTTTAATTTATTATACTTTATTAATCCCAGAGGGAAATTGTTTCTCTGCATTTGACCCATCCCCCTGGGGGGAGCAGTGAGCAGCCACATGGCACCCGGGGAGCTAGTACTGAGTGTCTTGCTCAAGGACACACCTGGCTGGGATTTGAACCAGGGACTGGGGGACTTCTGCCTCCCAGCCTAGTGCTCTACCCATTGAGACCACTATTGATATCTAACTTACTGAGTAACTGACTGCTTTTATTAGATTTATCAGCATATTCTCAAAAAGACTCAAAGTTTTTTATTTGGACCAGACTATGAATAAGGGGTACTTGTAATATCGTAAAGGAAAAAAAACACCAAGAGGAGATATTGCTTTGTGAAATTTTAGATTTATGTTTAAGTGCAAAAACTAATTGGACCAGATATGTCAAGCTGGTTAAGATCAAAGGCAGCACTTAAGTCTAATCACGCTCTGAACAAACTAAAGTGTAATACCGTACTTTTCTGAAGCCCTGTTTGTATGGTACTCCTATTGCTAATAAATAGACTTTGTAGGAGCAGGTCTTTGGAAAACCTCTGTTTGCCTCATCTGATCATGGTTTTCATTAGTCTTCTACGTGAAATGGTTACTCCCAAAAAATAAAATGAATCAGTTTTTTTTTTTTTTTCTCCTGTGGCATGTCTCTCTACAGTTCATGGCTTGTTCGGTGTGTTCTTGTGGAGAAAAACAAAGTACTCTTGTTTTTAATCCCTTCCAGCTAGAAATACATTGTAAATGTACAGAAATTAGCATTACACCCAATGCTTGTGAATATGAGGGTTCTGAATGTACTTTGTTAGACATGAGGGAACAGAGAGATTGGGACTTGGTGGGTGTGGTTTCAGTGGGTAGTTATCATTCTTCTTCCCACACTCCCTGTTCTGTCTCCGGGGGCTTATGCATCTCCCAGACACTCAGCAGCTGATAAATGTTTCTGGCTGATCCACGGGGGGCACGGGGTGGGCCGCACGCCCTGTGCTGGGTGCACTGTGCATTCCTGACATGCCTAGGCGCCCCTCAGTGTCCTGGTTGACCTCTATGCTGCATTAAAACCTGTGCATTTCCTATAGGAGCGGCATGCTGGAGTTGACACCAGGTACGGAAAGGGACCAAAGATGGTTTTCTGTACTGTTTCTGCAGTTCCCTCCAGGGCTTGTAGTTTGACATCTTTCACAGCAGAGCCCAGCAGTCATTTCCTACCTTTTGCGAGAGGGTCAGACCAACCTTCATAGCTCACTAGTTCTCTGGAGCTCTCCTCACAATGTCTCAGCAAGAAGGATGGCCTTGAGTTGTTATTTTTGTTGGCATTTAACTTTCAGGATTAATTTGTTACATTCGAAGAGCAAGAATGCCGGTTTGTTTTAATGCCCTGAATAACATGAATTATACATAAGTTGTGCATATAAGAAAGCCCTTGTAGGCAAAGATTTATATCAGATTTCCAGTGCCTTTCTGCTAGCAGTCTCTGAGGACTACAGTAAGTAGGAAGCTTTTCACGTTGGCTTCATGTAGCTTTTACTTGGGCGTTGTATGCTGGAAAGTGTTCCCACCACACTTGACTGGCTCTAAAGAAGAGAGGTGAGCGGCAGCTGTCTCTGGCCAGCTCAGGTCATCTGCTCTTAAGTTTCTCCCTCCTGTTTTTCCAACCTCTTGACATGTCTCAAACAGGAGGCTTTAATTAAGTCCACCCCGTGCCCTTGTGCTCTCCCACATAAATCCCCTCCCGTTGAGAGGGGAGAGCAGAGCAGGCCAGTTCGCATCACGTTATAGAGCAGATATGAAGGATCATACAGTGCGAGCAATGTAACCGTGCCGTTCAGGAAAACACCCCCAAGGTGGCTTCCGAAAAAAATGGAGAAAACACGACAGCTGTGTAAACAGTTTCTCTTTGAAGGGCTGCTTGTACAATATATGTGCAAGATTCTTTGGAATAGGTAGTTAAGGACTGGTGAGGATGATGACTTAAAAAGACATCAACCCTCAAGGCTTCACTTCTTTTTATTTGAGATCCTGAAAACAACATCTTTTCTCTGTGGTGCATCACCTGTTACAAAAGGAACAAATTTACAAAGCAAGGAACCCGATGTCAATACTTCTGTAACAATTCACTGCCTTGTAAATAGTCTTTAATTTAAGCTCCGCTAAGCTTTGTGTTTAGTACTGTGTTGCATCATGACTTAGTTTAGTGTTTGTGTTTTCCCTCTGTTGTGCAGGAGTAACTGATGCTTAGTGAGTGAGCTGTTGACGTGGCATCCCATGGTTGAAGAACAGTAATGCTGGGTGGTAATGAGAGCTTAGGGCTGCTGTTTCAGTTGAAGCACGCAGGCTGGACTCTTTGAGTTTGTGTATAACATTTATCCTGGGCTCAGGCTGCTCTCGGCCTTGGGGCTTGGTAGTGAGGGGAGGCGCCTGGCAGCTCTTGGGTTGTATTGGATCTGTTTGTGTTCTCATGTAGTTGTCATTGGCTCTCTGAAAGACATTGTCTTTAGGTCGTGGGGCAGATGCTGCACTCTGATATAAGCATGTCACAATAACCTAGTGAATCTAATTTTACTGTGTTGTTCTTGCCTATAATATGTCACAGCTGGAACCAGAACGTGTACAACATGTTGGAAATGCTGCACTAATTAGGGAGTCTATTACATAGAGCAGTGTTGACAAACTGTGTTTTTTTTTTTGTATGTTTTGTGGTGTGACCTAAAGTTAGTTCAGTGTTTTAAATATACTTGTTTGTTAATTTTTTCTTAATCAGAATTTTTAATTGCTGACTGCTTGTTTAGCTTTTTATCTCATATGACTTTAAAGGGAGACACATCATTATAAAACCACCAGCAACTCTCAGTTAGTGAAATTGTCATTCATATTTAAGGACAAGTATGTTTTCTGCTTTTTGTAAAGGCCTTTTATTATAACCTACCTGACCAGGACTTGGTGTTACTTAGTCAAAAGGCTAAAGAAATACTTGATATGTATATTCAAAACAGGATATTTTATCTTGTAAATCTGATATTTAAAGTCATGTCAGGTTCTCGGTTTGATGGGGAAGAAACAATGAGGTGAGTGCCTTGTACATGGACTAACTGACCCATGCATTGTTACTGTATGCTTTCCTCATGGTGCCTTTTAAATGTTTCTCTTTGTGTTTCTGCGTTCACATGTACAGGGGCAGCTCCTTGCGTTATCTGCACTTCCCTTCGCCGTTCACTCTCGCATTATGTTCTGCTTTTGTGCGAAAATCACGTTCAGAATGATACCTCTTGGCTTTATAAAAGTGCTGATTTTACTTTTGCTTCCAAAACACAGCAAACAGGACTTTTTTTGGCATTTCTCCAGAAATATCAGGTGCGGTAATGTGGTTTGAACTCATTTGTGTCTTCAGAAGAATGTGGAGCTGAGAAAACGCACCTTCTGCACACTCACACTTCTGGGAAGCAGAGTTATCTGAGAACAGCAGTGTGCTCGTGTTTATGTAATGTCACTGAGCAGGTTTTTGTAGGTCATGTTGGATAAGATGGGGAAATGCAGTGTGGAGACCTCTCTTTCCTGTTTCTTGTGTACCAGCCACACACAGTTGGTCGTTTGCTTACTGGTCACTTCATATCACATGACACCGTCTCCTGAGCATGGCGCTCCTGCTAAGATATGCCTAACCTCATTCTGAAGCCAAGAAGGCTCAATTCCCAGACACAGTCTGGTCGTTGTATATAATGGCTTTAATTTTGCCTAAAATAGTAATTAGAAAAATGACGGGGCTGAAAATAAACAGTTGGTTAGTCCTGTTAGTGTGTTTGAGATTTTGAGAACGGACCCACGGCTCAAATGACCCAAAGATACAGCCCTGCCAGGAAGTTAGGGCCGGCTTGTGCTCTCATGTGATTTGTCAGCTGTGCCGTATGTCGGCTGCGCCCCTCCAGCGATCTCTCCGACAATTTGCCTTTGGTGGTGATTTCCCTTACAGGGGTGAGATGACTCTTCATTCTGTGGCGACTAAAGGCAGGCTGCCATCGTGATGAGCGCCTTTGCCTCAAAGGACTGATCACATTTTACACTTCCTCCACTTACTGAGCTTTCTCCCTGTTTGGATTTTAACCCTATGGAACCCATGAGCTGAGCTAGAGATTTTAAAGTTCTTTGCCTGTGTTTACACTGTTATGACTTCTTTTGACTCTGCCCTTTTATTAAACTTCGACTAACTCAAGACAGTAAAAAACTTATACCAATCATAGTCGTGTGTTTTTATGTTAAATGAGTGTTACACGTGTTTTGATTATATCAAAGCCAATGTGGAACTAAATCATGTAGTGCTATATTTTATCAAAGTATGTTACACTTGTCATTTGGTGTTCTATAGAGTGAGCCTTTTCAGAACTGAATGATACCTATTCAGCAAGGGGATTTATAAGCCTACGCAGTTTTTAAATTTTGAAAAGGCAGATAAAATATTGCTGGAAAACTGTTTATTGGAATATGGCCCTGTGAGACTGGATTGTGGTTACGTCTGAATAGCTGCAGAGAGAGAGCTTTGCTTTTACAGTATCTTTTTCCTGATACTTTTACTGGTTATGGCTTTGAGGTAGAATACCTTGCTTTAGTGTGGTTATTCTAGGTGAACTGCTCTGGAGACATGATTTTTGTTTTATTATCCAGGGCATGTGTTAATTCTTAAAATATTTTCTGCTTTTAAAGGGCAGTGGTTTTTTGAAATGTAACACTTTGGTGAGTTTGGTAGGTTAGAAAATGTTTGTCAGGAATGTGGCCATAACCCAATTTCTGATTTAGGAATGTTATTTTGAATATGTTCAGCGTGATAGTTTCAAAACTTGGAAATAATGAGTTTTTGTCTCAGTTTATCCATACTGTTCAAAGTGTATACAGTGTTAGTGTATGTGTGCAAGAGAGTGAGAGCCATAACATTATGACACCCACCTAATACTGTGTAGGTCCCCTAGGTCCCAGGTGCCGCCAAAGCAGCCCTGACCCATGGAGGCATGGACTCCACTAGACCTCTGAAGGTGTGCTGTGGTATTAGGCACCAAACTAACAGTAGCAGATCCTTTAAGTCCTATAAGTTGCGAGGTGGGGCTTAAGTGGATTGGACTCATTTTTCCAGCACATCCCACAGATGCTCGATTGGATTGAGATCTGGAGAATTTGGAGGCCGAGTCAACACCTCAAACTCGTTGTGTTCCTGAAACTAGTCTTGAACCATTTCTGCAGTGTGGCAGGGCGCATTATCAT
The DNA here is from genome assembly GCA_025773905.1 of Chitala chitala. Taxonomy (NCBI): domain Eukaryota; kingdom Metazoa; phylum Chordata; class Actinopteri; order Osteoglossiformes; family Notopteridae; genus Chitala; species Chitala chitala. The sequence goes on from JABJVR010000032.1 coordinate 3,087,016, forward strand.
GCTGAAAGAGACCACTGCCATCAGGGAATACTGTTTCCATGAAGGGGTGTACTTGGTCAGTGACAATGTATAGAAGCATGAAAACATGATTCATCAGACCAGGCTATCATCTTCCATTGCTCTGTGGTCCAGTTCTAACGCTCACATGCCCACTGTAAGCACCTTTGGCAGCGGACACGGGTCAGCATGGGTAGCCTGACCAGACTGCAGCTTCGCAGCCCCATAGGTAACAAACTGTGAAGCACTTTGTGTTCTGACACCTTTCTGTCAGAACCAGCATTTTTTTTTCTTTCTTTTTTTTAGCAATTTGAGTTACAGTAGCTCTCCTGTTGGATCAGTCTACACAGGCCAGCCTTCTCTGCCCACATCCATCAATGAGCCTTGGCCGCCCATGACCTTGTTGCTTTTTCACTGGTTTTCCTTCCTTCGAGCACTTTTGGCAGGTCCTGACCACTGCAGACTGGGAACATCCTACAAGAACTATAATTTTAGCAATTTGAGTTGCTCTCAGCCAGTCGTCTAGCCATCACAATTTGGAGCATGTATCCTGATGCTGTTCACATCATTGCAGGGGACTTTAATCATGCTGACCTGAAGGCAGTGTTCCCTAAATGCCATCAGCATGTTAAGTGTGCTACTAGGGGAGTGAGTACACTGGACAAGGTCCACTCCAACAGTCTGACCACATGTCCCTGCTCATAATCCTACATGCACCCCCTCAGTAAAAGAGCTCTCGCCACAACGAAGACTGTTAAAACAAGGACATCATCACCATCAGCTGCCCTCTACCCTCCATGAAAGATCTCCATGGCTCCTGCAGCCTCAGAAAAAGCCCATAGCATCCTCAAGGACCCATCCTACTCAGGACACTATCTGTTTGAACTGCTGCCTTCAGCGAACGATACTGGATAGTAAAAACACTGACAACTAGCTATAAAAATTATTTTTACGCACAAGCCATAACTACACTAAATGCTCGTAAGAGTAAATTTTTTGGGACCGTTGCAATAATACTTTCAAATGCAGTAATACCTTTTCTGCTCAGTATGTTGTGTGCAATATTAAGAGTTGTGAAGAGAATTGCACTACTTGACAGCAGAATGTGGAATGTATGTGTGTGGTTTTGTGTGTTTCTTGCTTTTATCACAAATAGTTTTAAGAAGAAAATATTTAATAGTTTTTAACTTTTGGCACCAATGAGCATTGTGTTCAATTTCATTGTACATGTACAATGACAATAGAGACCTATTCTATTCTAATTAAATCAATGTTATTCACTGGTCATAATGTTATGGCTGATCAGTGTCTATATGTGTGTGAATTTTAACCTTTTGTTTCTTGTCTTTAAGGCCCTATTCAGAATAGATCCCTTAGATCTTCTGAGCAGAAATTGTTGCATGTCCCCATGACAAGATGTAAGGCTTTTTCTGTTGCAGGACCAATGTTATGGAATTATTGCATAATTTCAGACTTAAAAAAAAAAGTTTAAAGTGAAATTTGAAATTATCTACACTGGCTTTCAGTATACTGTCAAGTATTGTCACACCTTTTGTCAGTATTTCATTATAAGAATTGTTGTGGTATGTGTTGTTTTATATAATGTGCTTAGGTCAACTGTGGTGGAAAAAATACGTGAAAAACGTGAAAAAACCATCTTATATTAAGGATTTTAAAAAATGGTCACCTGTCACCTTGATTACAACTTTTCAAACTCCTCTCAACATGCTTCATTCATGCATTCATCTGGAATGGTTTTCTTGAAGGAGTTCCCACAGAGGCTGAGCACTTGGCTGTTTTGTCTTTGCTTTCTGGTCCAGTTTAAACGGGCGTTTAACTGGGTGTGTCCAAACTTTTGACAAGTATTGTAAATGATGATGTAATATATAGATTGGATTCCTGACATTGTATGACCCACATTGTCTGTGATGCTTGTGCAAACTGTATATTCCTTATTTACATTGTGCATTTTATGACTACAATGTTTCTGATCCCAGTGTGCTGTGCATTGGGTCTTGGTTTCACACAGTCATTAAAACCTATGCTTTTAAAAACAGTCTTGAACTAAAAGCTCATAATAATAAAATTCATATAGGCAGTGTTAACGTTTGTTGTAGAAAGAGAATAAATATTTTCCTGCCTTTGTAATGCACAATAGCATTTCCTCTGATTTTGAGATTATCAAAACAGTGGAATACTGCTAAAAGAGATCCCTGTAGAAGTGGACCTCTGACTGTTTTACTTTGAGTTCTGCTCTGTTGTACAGTAGTGGGAAATAATCTTTTGTGACTATCCATTGTGAAAGTTCTTTGCACTGGTAGTGGTTGACCTTTCTACATTCCATTTTCAGAGCTGGAAGAGTGCTGTGATTGGCTGGGATGGTGAATGCTTTGTTTGAAAACTATTACGTGATAGGTCCTTAGCGTTTGCTGAGATCTTAAGTAGACATCGTGTTTTTTTAAAGGTTTGAATCTGTATTAACATTCTTTGCGTTTGTAGTAGTTCGTGCCAGTTAGAGTCCCTGATTGCTGTTTACAACATTCCAAAACGTTTTACATTTCATTATTTATTACTACTACAGTATTTATTTCAGAGCATTAAATCATCACTTTTACCAGTTACGGATGATAACCCCATTTTACTGGATTGTATATAATTTTATAGACGAAAGCGCATTGGCTGTTTCACAGGGTGCAGCATCAGAATTAGTTGTTTACATGGTTACAAATAACGCATAATTGAATACATTTTACATATCAGTTATAATAGTGAAAAGTAGGCATTTTGATATGTAATTTACGGTTATTCGCATAAGTGAAGTTTAAACACGCAGGTAATGACTGTACTCGTCAGAGAGGTTTGGAGCTGAGTTGACGTGACAATAGTTTTGTATCATTTTCACGTGTTTCACTCCCAGCTGCCTTGCTTTACCGGCCCGTTCCACGGCCCGCGGGGTGCTGCGCGAGGAGGCGTGGCGCGTGTAGCCCTCGCGCTGATGACGTCACGATACCGGAGCGCCCCAGTGAAACTACAGCAATGCTGCCAACCGATTCACGTCCAGTGCTTTATACGTTAATGTTCTAGCCAAGAGGAAGCTTTGCAGTCTGTTCTCTTACGTGTCTTTAATTCCTTTAAGATGGAAATGTTTTATTGCTGTTATGGATAACTCTAAATGGGTTTGTTTTGGAGAACTGACCTAGTGACGCGTACTTTTTTTTTGAGAGACTAAAATGAAACGAGGCGTAATGTCACTTAGCAAAGTTTGAGGTAAGTGATGAGTTAAACAGCGCGATGGTTTTGTTTTTTCTACTTCCTTGTTTGTTTTCCCAGCACTGAAGAATTCCTTAACTGCTGTTACTGTGCAAAACCCCGTGAAAAGCAGGTAGTTTCACAAGGATTTAAATCAGTCAAGCGAGAAACAGACCTTTGCTACCTCACAAGAATGTATGTTACGCACTCGTTATTCCGTATTGGAGCTCTTTTAAATCCTCTTTTTCTGTGTATGTGGAGTCAAATTTGAAATAGTCCATTTCGGAAACAATTTTCTGCCTCTATAGCATGTTTTTTTTTTATATAATCACATCTGGCTTGCATTCTGTCCTTTTCTTCCTTTAGCATTTATTTAAACATAACCTTTATATGTGGTTTTACCATGAGTTGTAATTGTTCTGGCCAGTCAAGTGCTTCCCTGCCAGGGGTGTTTTTGTAATTCTGAAAAGTTATCCATAAGCTACGTGTAAGATAGTGGTTTACACGTCAGGTGTATGTAGGTTTTTTTTAATGTTTCACATAGGAAGAAGGTGAACCTGCCTTGGGTAATATGAAGGCCCAGTGTCCACTACAGACCAGACCCCTGAATCTCTGCGTAACAATGATGTTTAGGCGTCCTGTTGAAAGGAGCTGTCTGTCACAGATGTGCTGCCTGCATTTCTTTTCAACACATCACCTTGTGTACATGGCCTGTGTTGGAAGGCTTCTGTGAACTCACTGGACAGTAACATCTCTGCATTGATCACTGAATTAATTAGCACAACTGCCTTTAGGCCTTTTGGGTTTTCTGTTGCTTGGCATTTAGCGGGGTTCTCTTAGCTTCTGATAAGGTAAACAGCAGAGCAGTGTGATAAATGCTGCCAGTTTTAGCAGCAGCTGTTAGTTTTCTCCCAGGCCTTTGCACGGTTTTCCTTTTCTGTACTTAGGTAGCTTAAACGGATCAGCAACGTGTGCACAGGTGCTGCAGTTTAACAAATAAGGAGCAAAGTGGAAAATGTTAGTTCGTATCAGCGTCCTGATTGAGATAGGCAGTTATCATTACACACTTCTATCAATGTCAGTGAGTGTGTTACTGCCGGGAAGTTGAACAAATTTTAATAAAGCTGCTGCCTTTAATCAAAATTATACTTTTTTTGTGCGTCGTATAATTTACATGTGCACAGACTTTAACGTTGCACTTGGAGTTAAATACATATTGTTATTCAGTCACTGATGCAGTGATATTATAGCCATTTTGTTGAGATGAGGTCGTGATTTGGAACTGATTTAGAAGAATGATAATTGGGTGAATCATTCTGTAGTAGATTTTAAAGAGGCAATACTTCACCTTCTAAGGCTCTGTGCGAAGTCTCTTGTTAAATATTATTGGTATTGTTTTTTTTTTAAATTTTAAACACTGCTGAAGTGGCAGCTATTAGCATTCTGATATATAATATACAAATGCATGCATTAAAAAATGCCTCTCTTGATGTAATGGTTTCCCCCCCCCAGCTTGTATGTTAGAAGTGTTTACAAGGTAAGCAAACCCAAGGAAAGGCATACTAAATGCAAAATTGATATCTGTGACTAACATGGAAATATTTCCAACTTGCACGGTGCCCTAATAAGTTAGTATACCCACTTGTTGCCTTTAAATGTTGTGAGCATCTGTTTGTTGTTGGCTGTTGCAAATTCAGAGAATTCCTAATCCGATCAAGTCTTTTTCTTATAGCAAGGAAGTATGTATGTGTCTGTGGGTATATGTGCAGAATTTCTCCACCATGCCCTGACTTTGTTTCAGCACAGTGGAGAAGGGGCAGCCCTGGAGGTGAGGGCAGGGCAGCAGACTCCACAACCCCCAGTATGAGTGAGCACTGCTTTGCTTCCAAGGGTGGCACATGCAGATGGGCTGGGAGAGGAGGGCGCACAGAAGGAGAGCTATGACGTGTCGTTATGGAGCGAATAGCACAGTGGCTTTGTGGATAAGCTGGGTGCTGGGCAGGCCTGGTGGACTGTGCTGTGCAGGGGAGCAGCACAAGGGTCAGGATTGTGCTTATGGAGGCTGTGTTACGGGCTTCCTACCTGTGCACGCTTATGCTGTTTTGCTGCCCTGAGTCATGTCTGTTCTGCTCTGCTGGAGAAAGTAGATCATCAGGTGAGTAATGGGGGGAAAGACACAAGAGGTAATGAGGCTGAGGGACACCGAAGAAAAGGTCATCTTCACCAGGCTCAAAGGGACCACCACCATCATCGTTTGGTAGGAATTAGCGGTAGGAATCGATGAGCAGTGAGATGTCAGGGTGGTGCCTTGGATCCAATCAGGATGGACAGGATCCAGTGGCCTTTCACATGAAAAATGCCTTCAGGTGGAGTAGGACAGAAACACTGAAGTGTCTGACTCGGTTGGCTGGTGTAGTTTATTATTTTATAATAATAAATTGTATGCTGTTCCATAGTTAATGTCCAGTCCTCCTGTTTACAGTCAACAACAGACTGCAGATTATAAACACGGTTTTGTAGTAATTTTGCACAATCCAAATGTGTGAGAGGTATTGATAATAGTTGGAGATTCCCTGTTATGGGTACACTGCTGTGTGAAGCATTTGTTGCTGTGTCTGCAGGCAGGGGGTGCCTTATGGTTTTGCTGTGGCCCAGACAGCACTTTTGTCTTTTGAGCACATGGCTGCTTTGAGGGCCTGGCCCACCCTTGCAGTTGGCCTGTATCTTCTGCAGTGATTCATTCTTAGTGCAGTCATTATGGCTACGCCTTTCTTGGTGTTTACCAGTGCGCAAGAGCATTCTAATGGTGCATTAATTTTTACCATAATCACTTTTCTGGTTTGATCTTTGCAAGTTTTGTTTTTCTCTCTATGGAGCTGTCCTCTGGCTCCACTATAAACATGAGGCTTGGAGACTTATTGCACATTGGAGCAGTTGTGTGATTAGAATGAGCAGTGTATTTTAAAGATGCACAGCATGGTGGGGGCTGCGTGCAGGGCAGTGCATGCTGGGAACAGGCCTTGTGGCCTGAGTGCTGTTTCACACCTGCCTTTCCTGCACACGGCTTCTCCTGCTATAACACTGTGCCCCGCCCACCATGACAGCACACAGCTGGCCTGATGTGGCTTGCTCTTTACGTAAGTGTGCTGTGCGGTTTCTCACAGCTGACCATGGTGGTCATGATGACGTCACGTTTCCTTGGGGAGGTCGCTGCTCTAGCCTGTCTTTTTTTCATTTCTGCTTTCAGAGTTAACATGAGCCATTTTTCAGCTCAATGCATGCACACTTCTGTTTTTCTTGAATTTCAGCTTCACAATACTTTGCTTACTCATTCTTGTGGTAGTCTGTTAATTCTTTGAATCCATTTTATTTTTTCTGTGGTAATACCATAATTGAGCCTTGATATCAGTGTAAATTTTCTGTGTGAATATGCCAGGCTTTTATGGTAAATGTTGGAAGTTCAGGCCCAGGCATGTTAGAGTTTGTCTTTGCACTGTCATGCCGTGCCGTGCCAAACCAAACCATACTGTGTTCACAGTGCTCAGCTCAGGTCGAGTTGTCTTAAGCTGAGTAGACATGGCTTGGAAATGGCACCGTTTAACTTCGAAACGTGAAAATAATGGCCCTTACAGCCTTTGCTTACCGTTCCTCTGTCTTTCGAATGGCCGTCCATGGTGTTTTAAAGAAGCACTTTCAGTTGAAATCTTCAAAACAAGATTAAAAACATATGTTTAATAACTTCATTACAGCATGGCGTAGAATTTTTGGTGGTCCTTTACCTTTAAGGATCTTTTAACAATGTTCAGTCTATAATAGTTGCTGTATTTATTTTTGATATATTTTAACATCCCTTTAACTTTGGTTTTTTGTTCTGGCTTATGTGTTAACTGTAAAGTGTTTTGGGACCATGTTACATGGTGATTTTTTTTCCCCCAGTTAAATTGAGTTGAAGTTATGAACTCAGCTGATAATGACAACTGCACACGATAGCTTGTCAGTATGGAATTTGTGCTGCTGTTTGCATTTCAGCTGATCATGTGTGTAATGACACATATTAGGGGTGTGATGTTGCACCCAGGTCACATTACAGTTTGATTCATTATATTGGGTCCACAACTTGAGTTTCTCATGATGTGCAAAACAAAATTTGAGTGAAAAATGTTTTTTGTTTCTCAGGCAAAAACAAACAAAAACAGTGCTTGTTACTATATTACATCAGCAATGTTGTCAGCATGCAGCACATTGGGAAAACTGAAGACACAAGCTATATTAACAAGTAACAAAACAAACATCAGACTTTTTGTGCACTACATTGCTCTTTACTTTCAAACTACATTTTCATGTCCAAACATAAGTCTTTGAATGTCTTCACGCAGTTCGAAGATTACCATAGATGGTGACATGTTTTTAGTAAAATTATTTCAAAAGACCTTTTAAAAAAACATGCATGAAAGAAAACATTCATTTTTTTTCTTCTATTTAATGGTAAAAATGATCTGCTACAACTTTTTGAGATATAAACTTTTTAAATCTTAATGTCGATATTTAAAATTACTGATGGAGAATAGTTTGTGCTTTTTGTCACACCCCTCAGCAGTTTGCATGACAAGCTCTTTGTTACAGACCAGTAAAGTTTTGGTGCTGGTTGGCAGCTGAGGTTGTGACATGGGTGCCAGTTGATTTTCACTGGAGACACATGGAATGGTTTGCATTTTGGGCTTGGGTATGAGGAAGCTAGACAAATGGCCTGATTCTGTTTCCAGGGAGGACTCCACATAAATTGGGGAGGAAACAGCAGTTCCTTGTGGTACACGTTACCTGTAGTTTCAATGTCATGATGGAGAAACACCTCATTTTTGTCCGCTGTTTCTCACTGGTCCAGTGTTTTTATGTCACGCTGACCGTGAGCTGTGTTTCTCAGGTTCTTAGCTGCGCTGAAACTTTTCTCATCTGTTTGTTTCTGTACACGGTCTGATGATGTGATCCTCCTTCAGAAAGTGGCTTGCTTTAGAAACAGCCCTGAGCTGTGCAGCTCCAGTGAGGCCTGCTCTCTGCTTCTGCCTGATGCAGTGCACAGCTTGTGCAGGGTGCGGTGTGACCTGCGTGCCCTTCTGCTGCTGATCCTGCTGCTGCTGACTGTGTTTTGGTTCAGGGAGTGTCTGCTCATGTGTAGTTTGTGGGTCACATCAGCTGCATTGTGCAGTGGGGGGTTGGGTGGGGCTTGTTCTTCAGCATCATATCCCTTCCTCATTTTTGCTGCTGGTTCACCACCTTTTTCTAGACTTGCATAAGATTGTAGTTAATGGATTAGAAAAAACCTAGCAGTCAGGATTACTTTTTTTCTAGTTAATAGTGAATATAGTTTTGTGAAGCACACATTTTGGAATGACAGCTTGCTGGATGTTATGACATGGAGCACTGTTTTAGTGTGGATTTGTGAGTGTTCACCAGGTGTCTGTGGCAGTAGTATGTTCCCCCTTACAGAAAGGGCAGTGCCAGATCAGCGGCTTTGCCAAGATACTGCTCAGCCCCTTTCACTGGACAGGAAGTGATTAATGACAGGAATTTAGATTTGATTGTGACTCGTATTGGTGTGGTGACATAAAGGTCTGACTTTCCCAGCTTAATGGCTCTGTTTAACTCAGGTTTCCAATGTGTATGTGCTTAAGCCAAGAGTGCCCGCACTTTTTTGGCTTGCGAGCTATTTTTAAAATGACCAGGCCAAAATGATCTATTCTTGATATATTCTTGATTGGAATGTTTCACTACTCCTCCAGGTAGCTTCTTCAACCTGAGTCGAAATTTGTGAGGGACCCCATATTTATTCTCCAGGGTGATTTCAATACTTTACTCACTTAGGCTCGTTAGCTGAACAATGGCAGTGAGTCATTGGGGTGTAGGAGTCAGGACATCTGTTCCCTTGTCCAGTGCAAGAGAGTCGTTAAGAGTGGATGACCTGGTGGACGTGTGAAGTGGTCTTAATCTTCCTGGGGAATGATGCTTTATTGTTATCTTTAACCTCAGTCATCTGCCTGCTGTTAGTTCTGTATTATCAGTTGTTTCTCTCTGTGAAGCACTTTGAGACAATTTGCTGTGAAAGGCACTATATCAAAATAAATTGAAATTCCCCTGCTGAAAACACAGCTGGTCTCCCAAAGGTTGGGCTCTTACAGAGAAGGTCCAAAGAAATTAAAGGTTTTTGGGCTGGGGCAAGTCCCAGAAAATCTGCGATTGTGTTCAAAAGTAACTGTGGATGGTGATAAATGGTAACATTATGGTTATTTTTTTTACTGGTATTTTTTAGGTTTTGAATGATCTGCTTGAACCTTGTTTCTACCATAACATCTGTTACTTTGATTTCAGGATTTTGATAAACTCAAAAGTTTTGAGGTCTGTGTTAGAGCAGATACGGATGTGTTTGAGTTCATTCTCTTTATGCTTTATAAATGAATGTTTTGTTTTGTTTTTTTTTTTGTTTTTTTTTTTGTTTTTTTTTTTTTAAGAATCCTTTCTACTGTCAGTGGAAAGTGGATGGTGTGTATATGCTGAACATCTGAAAACAAACACATTTTCTATGAAGGTGTGGGGTAGTCCCATACTGTTTTCATGTCATTTTTTAATATATGCATTCAGGAGCCATGTAATCATTTTTAGGTTGTATTTTGTTAAAACGCATGTATGTACAAGCTGTGGTATTTCAGATGAAACCCTGCATGCTTGTGTTGCTGCACCTGTGCATCTCAGTGCTGTGAAGCTGTACTGCAGTTAGACACAGGTTTCTGCAGCAAAAAACTGCTTCTGTTTTCATGGGTGTGAACCACAGCCATCTGGACAAACAGAACAGCAGCTGAGCCCTTTCCTAAAGCCCTGGCCTTCTGTGAATAACCCCTGCAGTCATACTGATAACGTTTGGAACCACAAGGCACTGTTATAATGCATTATAATGCCTACATGCAAAGCAGCAATGTAGTGATCATTACAGCCCCATGGAATGTCACGTGTTCTTAAATCCGGCTGTCTGTGTGAAGCGTAACGCAGAGCCAGTCTGGCACCACCCTTGGTCACGCGTGATTAAACACAGCGTGTCAAGTGTGAAGCACAGCTGCTCTTGCACAGATTTTAGTTTAACACTGCAGGGGGGAGCATGATAATGGGAGATTTAGTAAGTGCTGAATCTCAGTCACCTCTGTGGAAGGAAGGTATACATGTACAGGAGTGAGTCTATCATAAGGTACATTTGTTGCACTTCCCTAACTAGAAAGTGATTTTTCAGTATTGTGATAGTTTCCTGCACTCCTAGGTTGAGGCGTTCACAATGGATGTGTGCTCATATTAAGTTTACGTGGGTTGCCATTCAGTTAATTAGGTTATCTGGGAGTGTTTAATATTGGGTTGAGTATAACGAGTTTTCTGGATGCAGTTTGGTGACATAGTATGCGTGCTCTTGCCTCCAGACCACAGAAATGCCAGCCCTCCAGCCAAACTCTCGTGACTCTTAAGGAGTTTCAGTATAGGCCACGCTGTTAGATAAACATGCACTTGCTTGAGATGGTTTCAGCAATTAAACTGAGCTCAGAAATTCAGTTGACATCTTTTCGTTTGCCAGTTGGCCATTCTTTAATTATCTTGGTTTTAGGTATGCATTTGTTCAATTACTTTCTTAGATGTGCTTTTATGTGCAAATCTGAATGTCCGCATGTTTTAAAATGTGTATAAAAATGTACTTTTAGTTTAATATTTTCGCTTTGTAGCTGCGGATGTTAATTTTTGACAGTTTATGTACAGTATCTGATTTTGCTGAACTATTGCAGGTTGGGTCCCCCCTTCAGCAGAACTAAGACGCATGCATAACATTTCAAAGTAGTCAGGTGTAGCCTAGAGCACAACACACATCATGCATCCTGTCCTGTTGTTGACATGCACACAAGCATGCACGCGCACAGACACGTACACGCACACAGTGTGAGAGTTGATCTAACCCAGATCCTTTTACAGGATTACTTACTTGGGGGGCATTTGAAGATGGCTCTGTAATTTTAAGGCCACAGCTTCATGTGGCAGTACATGTTCTGCTGATGTGGCACTATAAAAACAGAGGAAAAACTGGCAAAGTATTTCACATGTTTAATGTGGGAAGCAGGCTTGGCTGAAATTAAGATCATATTAGCAGCAGATGGAGAAATTGACTTAACACAGTCGCACACCCGCGTAGGGCTGGTACTAAACTTAAATACCTTTTATGGCACCAACCAGATTGCTTCGATGCTATAGAATGTTGAAAAATGTAATTCGGTACCAAATTGCAGTACCTAAGGAGTGAATCTCATCAGCTTCAGTTAGCTAATAAGCACGGTTAGCGTAACCCATCCTTGGCGAACACTGCGCTTACTGGGAAAATAGTGTTACTCCCCTTTAGATTTTATGAAATATCTTAGTTTATTATCTTAGTTTCATTACAGACAGGCAGAAAATGCCCTCAAATGTGTTTACCAGCAAAGTAGTTTTTTTTCTTTTTCTTTAACTGGTTGTCCTATAGGCTTGCCCTATTGGTAAGTCTGAGATTGGATGAAGAAGGGCAGTGGAGAGTAAGAAGGGAAAGGGAGTATTTCTGGAGAATTTGGTATGAGCCATTTGTGTTTTTCTGATATCTTTGGTACTGAATTGCATATATGTATATGTACTTATTTGTTTTCGGTTTGTAATCTGTAAAAAATTACAAACCAAAATTATAATTTTTTTTACCATTTAAGTGAATAATTATTTCTACTTGCACAGCAGTTAAAAAGGCAATCCTAACCTGAGTTAAGACTATCCTCACATACTGCTACAACAAACTACCAGAGGGCCATCTAGTACAGCAGCGCACTCCAACCTTTTTTGCATTACGGACCGGTTTCACGTAAGACAGTTTTCCACAGACCGGCCATTGTGTGCATAATCAGGCATAGTAAAGTACATGATAAACACAACTCACTGTAACGCAGAATCAGTCGGAGAAACACTAACCCTGACCCTGCACACTCCCATAGCCAATAACATGGAAATCAGTTTTTGATTCATTCTGTGTGGCTCAGTACTGGTCTGTGGCCCTGTGCTTGGGGATCACTAGTAGAAGGTGTTTTACTATACCTAATATTATTTTGACAGCTGTTAATCAGCTCAGGCCCTTTGCTACATCAGTTATTTCTGAACTGCCAAAATGGTTGTATGGTTGTTACGTTGTTACATGCCCAAAGGCGTACCTCGTGTGTGCTGCATTTTGAGAGGCTTGTGTTGTAAAACTGCTTTGAGTGGGAAAAATGCCAAGATTCTGAAATATAAAACTAAATAGTTGAAACAGACAACTTAAGTTTAACCACGTTGTGCCAGTTTTTTTTTTTTTTTTGTGAAACTGCTTTAAGTGCATAAAAATGCCAAGTAGCTGAAAAATAAAAGGAAAAGTAAAAAAAAAATTTGTACAGTAATGTTTGAATTTTGTTAAAATTACAAGTATTGTTCAAGAACTGGTATTGAAGTCAAGGTACTGGTACCACTATTAGATTTTTGGATGAAACCCAGCCCTACACACACGTCCATGCGTACTCAAACACCCACACACAAGCCTGAAAGCTTGCATATACTGTCCCATTGCTAAGAGACATAGACCCTTGGCAGTGTACACTTCCGTTCTCCTTGCTAATCAGGTGCGTGCCCCTGCCCCGTTCCTTGCTCTCGTACCTGGTCGGGCGCGTGCCCTTGCCCCGTCCCTGCTCTGGTACCTGATCAGGCTTGTGCTCTCTCCCACAGGTCTGATGCAAAGCTGCCACCATGTTCGGTAAGAAGAAGAAGCAGCGCATCCAGATCTCGGCGCCCTCCAACTTTGAGCACCGCGTACACACGGACTTTGACGAGCAGGAGCAGAAGTTCGTGGGGTTGCCGCGCCAATGGCAGAGCCTGATCGAGGACACGGCCAAACGGCCAAAGCCCTTTATCGACGCGACGGTCATCACCACCGTGGAGCCGCGCAAGGTGAGTGCGCGTTGTGAGGCTTCTCATGTCGTGTTTTATTGTGTGCTTTTTCATCCTTCCCGCTGCTTGCTGCAGAAGCTGAGCTTTTACAAGCCTTGCGTTTGTAGTGCTTCCACATCCAGCAAAGTGCATAGGCAAAGTGCTGACTTGACTACCAATAAATATTCAGGGAGGGGGCATGTGCCAAGAAGTAGTGCTGTGCACATGGATATTTCCCACCCCCTGTAGCTTTCATAGCTTCATTTTTCAAAAAATGTACCAATAAGTCTGAGGTTTAATGTTCCCCTTTGTATAATGTGCGTTCATGATCTCATGTGCCTGTAGTATAAACATTTAAGCACAAACGTAAGAAGTGCAGGATTACCTCAAGGCCTGTTGTCATGTGGAAGCTGCAGTTTCTGCCCTGCTACCACCTGACCGCACAGTAACATTTAAGTTCTTAGTGATATTTGCATGCCATGTTTTTGTCAACCCACACCTTGAATAAACTTTTTTTGCCGAGCATATAATGCGCATCTAAACCTTTACGTGGTGAAACGGGCTGCAACAAATGTTATGTGCAAGAGTTTATGGCACGTTCTCTCACTGACTGCTTCAACTACTTGTTGCCGTCTACTGCTTAAAGCAACACGTTGCTGTTTGGTTTAGTGAAAATTACAGGTTAAAGTTTGGCAAACTGAGTGAAAAACTAACATCGGTGTGTTAATTGCAGATTTTATTCATGTAAAAGTTCATTGTGCGACACAATCACTTATGTAAAAAAGGTTGTCATTTTGCTCAGTCCTGTCTAGGCACAGCAGGTTTGTCATTAATGGTTAGCAGCAGAATGAGTCTGACCAGCCTATTGGTTTAAAACTAACTATAAATATGTTTTATGTGGAAAATGTAGTGGATAATTATTTGACACTTTGTTGAAGGCAAAGGCTGAAAAATATTTTTTTCCAAGTTCGATGTGTTGAAGGACTATAAAGTAAATTCAGCTGCTGCAGAAATCAACAGAGTTCTAATATGAAATAAAGTTTAAAGGTGTTAAATTGACACTGGCTCTGAATAGACATTATTTTAATGAGTAATTTGTGTGATTGTAGACTGGCCAGTTAACTGGTTAATTGTCGACCACCGGTGATCAGTTCTTGGTGGAAAGAATTTTTAAAAACTTGACTTTCTTATAGAACTAGGGATGCAGTTTTCCTCAAGCCTGCATCGCGAGGCCCACGGGCCATGTTCACAGATGGGTTTGCATGAAAACCAATATGTTAATGTGGGGAATACTGCTAACAGTAGTGCTAACATTAGATGTACTGTATTTTTACATGGTATAACAGGCACTTTTACATTGCTTCAAATGGCCACTTCATAAACTTCAGCTGTGAACAGAGAAGCTGGTAGTTGCTTTGTGCAGAATATTATTCATTTTATTTGATGGGCTGTCAATGGAACAGTGTATGGATGAATCCTCAGTGGAAATCTGCAGAAACTTGTTTCCTTGCATAAGTGGTTCAGTGATTGCCCTGTTAAAAATCAGTAGACTAAGGCACATTGTTTGAAAGGTCCTGTTTTTGCAATGTGGGTTTTTATCCATAGAAGGGAACTTTTGGTGTGATTAAGATGGGATGTGGCGGCATGGTGGCGTGGTGGTTATCACTGTTGCCGCACACCTCCAGGCCTGCGGTTCAATTCCCGCCTTGGGTCTGTGTGCGTGGAGTTTGCATGTTCTCCCTGTGCTTGGTGG
>JABJVR010000032.1:3123206-3133913 GCA_025773905.1 Chitala chitala
GGTCTCCACATTAGGGAGCGCACGCGCACACACACACACACACACACACACACACACACACACTAAGGTCTCCACATTAGGGAGCACACACACACGCACTAAGGTCTGCACATTAGGGAGCACGCACACACACACACACACACACACTAAGGTCTGCACATTAGGGAGCACGCACACACGCACTAAGGTCTCCACATTAGGGAGCGCGCACACACGCACTAAGGTCTGCATATTAGGAAGCGCGCACACACGCACTAAGGTCTGCATATTAGGAAGCGCGCACACACGCACACACACACACACGCTAAGGTCTGCACATTAGGAAGTACACGCACGCACGCACGCACGCACCTCCTCGTTGAAGAGCTTGCTGGTCTCCTTCTTGATGGGGTCCAGGTACTGCACCTGTCCAGCAGAGAAGCCCACGATGAGGGACACGCTCTCGGCCGAGGCTGAGTACTGGTTGAAGTCGTGGCAGGTTGGCTGGGTGCCCTTGTAAATGCGCTTGTCAATAGGTTTGTTGAGGTCCACAGCCTAAGCATAAAAAAAGTGGAACCACAACAGCTGTCAACTGGCAAAGGCAGACACACCCCCAAAGGCAGACACACCCCCAAAGGCAGACACACCCCCAAATCCCTCATGTAATCAGTTTAGTTTTCAAACTATGAATATGGAGTGTGACCTTTTTAACTGTAGTTTGTAAACTTTTTAACTTAGTTTGTAAACAAGTTTACAAACTGCTTATCTGTTGTACATATTACACCCATTTACAAAAATATGCAAATATGCTATTCTGAATATCTACATTCAACACTACCTTGACAGGCTATTTAAACGAATAAACACGTGCACAAGCATATTACGAAAAATAAAACAAAGATGACTGACTGAAGACTGCCTCTAGTCTAAACCGTTCCTGCTATGTACGCTTAAAATTCACAAAAAGTAACTTAACAGGTTTGTTTCCCGAGGAAGAGACTGATGCTCAATGTCACTTCTGCACGAGCGCACTGCAGCCCACGTTAAATTCAGATTTAGCAGATAAACTGCAGTACTAAGGCTTTGTAAATCAACCTGCTGCTTTCTTGCCTTCTTTTAAACTGACAAACTTTCCAAGCTGGAAGCCGAACAATCATGAATATCCACCTAGCGGTGGAGAAAAACAAAGTACTCTTAAATATAACGTTCAGCCCCTTTGGGAACCGGCGTGTAATAGTTGGACTACTGTTTGTGTGACTTGAATTGTAAAACACAAACAAGCTGGACAACATACCAAATTAAACCTTTGCATCGGGTCTCATATTTATCACAGACTGCTGAAGGCGTCTTTATATTTCGGAAATCTGAACAAGCTGAAGGCAATCAGCCAACAGTAACCGCAAAGCGTGTTTCTGGTGCTCTTAAGGCATTTGTGTTGGTGGAGCGGAACTGGCTTTGAAACGTAACACTGTCAGTCTAATGATATTTCCGTTCTTAAGCCAAAGTGACAGCCATTACCCCAATATTTCCATGCATGGAGCCATTACCCCAATATTTCCATGCATGATTAAAAGAAAATACGAATTGTCAGCTGCAGGTATTTGCCTGCATTTTAACGTCGCCAGGTTTCCAGCAGTACCCGTAAATACATCACAGATAACACACACCAGGACTGCGCGCGATTCTTCATCCTTCACGCAATAACGTGCAATGCAAGACGGCAAGCGGACACAGGAGGCCCTTTAACACCATCTTACTAATCAAGGCTCGCTCCTGCACATAATTCTCCAAAAGAAGCCAGTATTCAGTTAATCAGTGACCCTGACCCAAATCACTCCCCAAAAGCTTGTGCTGAATCACCTTTCCAAATATGTATAACCCAAATTTACAGACATTCCTCCTTCCTAAAGAGCAGATGTGCAGCTTGTACAGTGTGTACAGAAAGGTGCAGCGCGACACGGCGCACAAACGCTTCGCGCACGATCCATGTTTATGTACTTCATTAATCACTGACTGCTACTACATCGCTTGCTAGTAACGTTTCCTTCTCTCGGGTCTGTGGTGCCCATTTTTGTATCACCTCACCTTCTTGATGTTGGTGTATGTGTAAAAATAAAGCTCCCTGCCGATATTGAAACAAACACGCTCGGACTCCTCACTAGGATCGTCTGGCTGGAGCTTCACCATGGACACCCGAACCGGAGGCAGGAACCCAGCGGGAGAGGAGCTGGCTGCGGCGGTGCCGGTGGAGGCAGTCCCGGGCCCCTGGACCGGCCCTCCACCAGCACCGCCGGGTATCGAACTCGGGCCGGTTCCAGGACCCACCGCTGCAGCCGTAGAAAGACCTCGTGGTATACCGCCCCGTTGTTGTGAGTCCGACAGGGTAAGCAGTTTATAAAAACCCTCCCTTGTCCGGAACTGGGATTTAATCTCATTGACATCCTTTAGGGTGCCTCCATCACCGGCCATCTTTAATACAAACAAGCCGCACAGGAAACCGAGACCCTGACCTGGAAATGATTATCAAAAACTACAACAACAATGGGGGATACTCGGCATGATTCTGGCCGCAGTCGAGTTAAAAAGATCCTGTTAAGTTATGACTTGATTAGCAGTTTGACTTTGCCGTCTTGTCCATGGCACACGGTGATTGTAACTGTGCGAGCCGCCGAAGCGCGTCATCGCGGAGCGCATGTAAACACGTGGGCCACATGTACTCCGTCACGCTGCGTGGGAAAACTGCTGGATGCTAAACTTCGTCATGAGCTCGTGATGCCCGTCATGAATAAACCCTGCGTGGATGTCGAAAATACCACGAAAATGTAAAACTGTAATGTAAAATGCAATTATTAAATATTGTCCAACACGTGACGCATGTATTTGTAACCATATTGATAGGTTGCCATTTTCATTATGATAGTGTGTAATTTATAGTCATTTTCGTCAATGACGTACTATATGTATGTGTGTGTGTGTGTGTGTGTGTGTGTGTGTATATATATATATATATATATATATGTGTGTGTGTGTGTGTTTTGTTGGATAACAGTTTCAGTTATTTTCCTCTTACCTTTCAGAGAATGAAAGAAGAGAATGTAGCTTTAATTTAATAAAAACTTATTCACAACAAACGTGATACCACTGTTGCACAAAACTTGACACCTTAATTAGCGATTTGTTATTCAATTTCCCACACCTGTCACAGTCTTTACTCTGTGTATTTATAGGTACCTGCGGCAGTTCTATGGCAATTACTGAGTAGATGTGTGTGCTCCTGTACCCAGCCTCCTAACCCTCCAGATCTGCATGCTCCTATGCCTAGCCCTTTACCCTCCAGATCTGCATGCTCCTATGCCCAGCCCCCTTACCCTCCAGATCTGCATGCTCCTATTCCCAGCCCCCTTACCCTCCAGATCTGCGTGCTCCTGCGCCCAGCACGATAACCATCCAGATCTGCACACTTGGCTCTCTCCCTTTCCCTGTATATTTTGTGCTCCTGTGCCCAGCCCCCTGATTCTCCAGATCTGCACTCTTGGCCCTCTCTGTTCTTCTGCGTATTTGGCCCATTGTTTCAGTCTGGGACTGACCAGATTTCCAACCCCTTTTCCTGCCCCTCACTGACTATGTTTTCACTTTGGATTTTTGGTGTTCAGGAAAAAAAAAATAAACCTTGTCCTCTGCAACTGAGTTTCCTGTCTCTGTGTCCTGACAAAATGTAATTAGACTTTTACATACAGAAAAGTGTTCTTAGTTTGTCTACTTATTATAACTCCATGATTATTAAAGTTGTGTTGTTTATAAGTATGTACTGTGATGTCTTACCATAACCAGTTACAATGTAAGAAATCTTTGCTCCACAGTGGGTCTGAAATGAAAGTGTCCAAATACAGCACCAAAACCAAGGGAATACTAAATGGCCAAGAACAGTCTCAAGATGTTGTACAGTACTGTGACAAAGGTGTGTCCTTGTGTTTTATAATGACCTCTGCGTCAGTCAACACTGACTTGATGGTCCTTGACAACAACCCCACCTAGATTAAATGTAACAAACGGTTTATTTAGAAAGAACACATTGTCCTCTCCAATAATGTTGTTAAACAGTCATTATGTCACATTGTTTTCACTGCTTTACAGATTATCACTTTGAGTGGATGCATGACAATGCACAGGGATCACTACTGTAAAATGCAATAATGCAGTTTTTCATATTAATATATTGGGAAACATCAACTGTTGTTCAGATGGAATGGTTGCAAGACGTTGGTTAGTCGGATGAGCTGTTAGACCTGTTGGGAGAGCATGGCAGGTCTTCATGTTAAGGAAACTTCTGGAGGACATTAGCTGTTGATGGACACCTCTGGGCCTGTAGGTGGCTCCAGTGTTGCAGATGGAAACACCAGAGAGGTTTGTTTCTCTTAGAGCTTTCAGGAAGGTGACCGTAACTAGGGGGAAAATACTACATTCTCAGAACATATCATCTGAAGTACTGCTGTATTACTGGTAGAAAACTGCCCAAAATACAAAATCCTACCAATTTTTCATGTCAATTTCCCTCTTTTATTACAAGGTGGAGTGTAAAATATACCATTTTAAAGCTCATGTGAATAAAAAACAAATGTAGTTTATCAAGGTCTGAAAATGCAGACAGTATATTCCCTTCAGCTGTCAGCTTTGTGTGTGTCATATTTTATGCAGGTATATGAATAGATGTTTGTACCAGTGTTTAATACTTACTGTCATCCGTAAGTGATTGGTAGAAAATTTCTGTCCCAATAGGCTGCTTTCCGATGTAAAATAAACTAAGAACAACAATAATATACCCTGTAACTCAGTGTAGGAACAGAGGTCTCACATGTGACAGAGAGTGAGAGCATAGTGGCTACTGCCATGTGGGTGTGTGAATGTACATCATCCTTGTAGGACAGGAAGCCAGTCCAAACCTGTCCTCCTGTGGCTCACTGTTAGGCTGAGAGTAGGAGCATGCAGGTCCAAAGAAATGTATTGTTGGGGTGATTACAGCATTACAGACTGTGCCAGAATGGAGAGATATTCACAGGGAAAAGGAAGGAGTTTGCTCCCTCTTTCAGCTCAGTTAGTAGGAACAAATGTCTCTGCAATCTCCAGGATGTAAAGATTACTGAGCCCCAATTGGTCTTCACACGGCCGTGTTTCCATGACTACCGTCCTGCAGGAAAATAAGGCAAGGTAGAGTTTGAACACAACATAAACCCCTAATACATTATGAATGACAATATGTACATACAATATATTACCAAAAGTACTGGGATGCCTGACTTTACACGCACATGAACTTCAATGGCATCCCAGTCTTAGTCCGTAGGGTTCAGTATTGAGTTGGCCACCCTTTGCAGCTATAACAGCTTCAACTCTTCTGGGAAGGCTGTCCTCAAGGTTTAGGAGTGTGTCTATGGGAATGTATTACCATTCTTCCGGAAACACATTTGTGAGGTCAGGCACTGATGTTGGACAAGAAGGCCTGGCTCACAGTCTCTGCTCTAATTCATCCCAAAGGTGTTCTATTGGGTTGAGGTCTGGATTCTGTGCAGGCGTCAAGTTCCTCCACCCCAAACTCGCTCACCCATGTCTTTATGGACCTTGGTTTGTGTACTGGTGCACAGTCATATTGGAACAGGAAGAGGCCATCCCCAAACTACTCCCACAAAGTTGGGAGCATGAAATTGTCCAAAATGTCTTGGTATGCTGATGCCTTAAGAGTTCCCTTCACTGGAACTAAGGGCCCAAGCCCAACCCCTGAAAAACAACCCCACACCATAATCCCCCCTCCACCAAACTTTACACATGGCACGATACAGTCAGACAAGTACCGTTCACCTGGCCACCGCCAAACCAAGACACGTCCATCGAATTGTCAGACAGAGAAGCGTGATTTGTGACTCCAGAGAACACGTCTCCACTGCTCTAGTGTCCAGTGCGGCGTACTTTACACCACTGCATCCGACGCTTTGCATTGTACTTGGTGATGTAAGGCTTAGATGCAGCTGCTCAGCCATGGAAACCCATTCCATGACTCTCTACGCACTGTTGTTGTGCTAATCTGAAGGCCACAGAAAGTTTGGAGGTCTGTAGCTCTTGACTCTGCAGACAGTTGGCGACTTCTGCGCACTGTGTGCTTCAGCATGCGCTGACCCCGCTGTCATTTTACGTGGCCTACCAGTTTGTGGCTGAGTTGCTGTTGTTCCCAGTTGCTTCCATCTTGTTTTAATACCACTAACAGTTGACCGTGGAATATTTAGTAGCAAGGAAATTTCACAGATGAACTTATAACACAGGTGGCAACCTATCATGGTTGAATTCACTGATCTCCTGAAAGTGACCCATTCTTTCTCAGATATTTGTAGAACCAGTCTGCATGCCTAGGTGTTTGATTTTATAATCCTGTGGCCATGGAGGTGATTGGAACATCTGAATTCAAAGATTTAGAGGGGTGCCCCAATACTTTTGGCAATATAGTGTATCTGAGTAAGCATTGTACACACACCTGTCGTATCCCACCAGTCGGAAGGTCTTCCTGGGTTCTGTGATCTCTTGAAGGATATCTGAAAAAGTCTCCCCCCTACGCTGCCATCCGTGTCGCCACATGGCCAACAGGGTGTCCTCGAAAAACACTAAAAGCACAAACAGACATGTTCAGCATCAGTCCTCCTCATGAGAGTCTGCTTTGTCCCACTCTGGACAGGTATAGTCCCCTACACAAGTCCAGCATGATTATATTTCTTTGGTGGATTCAAGAGTGTCCTGTATGCCCTGCAACAGACCCACTGTCTGGCCTCCCTTCCCTTAACTCCTCCACATCTCTCTGTCAAGCTCCTACCTACTGCCTCCACAGCAAAGGAGAAGATGGTTTCAGCTGGCAGCCTCCTCTGGCATTTTGGCATTCCCTCTAGGCCCACAATGTGTACTGTCCCTGTTCAAAGGAGCACAAGCATGCATGACACACCGGACTACAAGTACCCATGATTCTATGTAGGCATGCGCAGCCATCTCTGTGCGTGCGCTCCTGCCTGACCAAGTGCCATAAGAAAATTATTAATTAATAAACATTTCTTACACCATGGCAATAACTGAATCCCAATATTTTCTTGACAACAGAAATTAAGGTATTGTACAGTATATTCATATCAACTTAAACCACTGCTCAGCAAGAAATACTACTGCAATATTAAGCAAGATAGTTTTTGTCTTGTTGGGATGGTAGCTGTAAAGACTGTATGTGATGTATCTGTGAGGTGTGGGAATTTAACTAAATGTTGCAATTAACTGTTGGACGTTCAGCGTGGAAATCTTCACTTCTGTTTGTACAGTTTTCCGAGTTGTGAGTACAATTGTTACTTTTAACAAATGAAAATGTGGGATGAAAGGAAGAAAAAAGTGCATTAAGGTCACAGTACTGAGGTTCTTCTGGTTTTAGCTTTTTAAATATTTTCCTGCATGGTTATTTGTAACCAAAGGCACACGTGGAACGTTTGTTAGTTAATCTAAGTTCAGTAGCATCGTCAGGTAAGTGATGACCAAGACGCAGTTGATTCGAACCCTCTCGGATGTGTTCAGTGTCTCTGCGAAGAACAGTGAGAGAGTTGTCTTGTGGGACTCATCTGTTGTTCCGACACACATGACTGTGAGGACAGAATGGCAGAGAACACGTAGCGTGTCGCTGCTGTGGTATTGTAGCAGTATGAGGCAGGAGTGTGTGATGGGGGTCACCCGTGCAGCACTGCTAATGCGTCTCTTCTGATGAAGAGTACACAGGTGAACAGCTACACCATGACTCACTTTCAATGAGCACGAGGAGTGTGTTGCAGTCCAGCTGGGTCACCTGGACCACATCAGGAGTGACGTGTCCTGGGGGGGGTACAAATACATGGAAAGGGACACACGTATATATTACAAGAAACACTTTTACAAAGCATGATATTTCCAGTCGAGTGTGTTAGAATGTGATACACGTGCTCCTGGAAACCCTTGCATTATGAAAAGCAGCTCGATATAAATAACTGGGCTTCCGGGAAAAACAGGGTTAGTGGCACATCACTCAGCTTTGAACTAAATGTTAAACCAATGCTTCTTCGATTTCTTTTGAAAAATCTAAAAAAATTTAAAAATCAGACACCAGTGGATGTCAGTGTATTGTTTTGTTGAAAAATGTCATTCAAATGAAATCAGTTTCAAGTCAGGAAAACATGGTATCAATATTTATAACGTTGTAGCAAAAAATATATGCTGAAATACCATTAAAATTATCTTAGGTTATTATTGCATCCAGTACAGTTGATGGTATTGATAAAGAACCAAATGTTTTAATTTCAAAGACTTGCCTCTCTCCCATGTAAACATTGTCCATATTCCACATGTAAGCCATGGGCTGATTGGTGAGTATATGAGTACATGTGGTGTGGAGAGGAGTTCACGGCCTAAAACACGCCACACCATCCCTACCTGAGCCAGTGTCTGTGAACCATGAGGTGTTAGAGTTCAGGTTGATGTTCTCCAGTTGCACAGGCTGGGCAGGGCTGGGCCCTCGAGTCACCCCAATGCACACCAGTGGGTACTCCTGATCTGGGACTAACAGCATCTCAAACACGCGCAAAGGGGTGGGCAGAGGGAAGTCAAAGTGCTGTGACACACACACATACACACACACAGTAAAGTAAGAGAGACAAATAAAGGAAGTTCAGAATCATGATATTTTGAGGATAAAATTGATCTTGTATAGCATGTATTCGTCAACATCATTAGATGCAATGAAATTTCACAGGTAATGTTTAAATTGCGACACTGTTTGACATGAGTAATATTGGATAAAAGCATACGCTACATAAATTGATATTTCGATGCAATGCACTGCAATGACAGGAATGTAAGAAGATTGTAAGAAGATGAGGAGATAGTGGTCAAGATTCATTGTGTGGGCAGGGATTCATAGTTATGGGGGGCATTAATGACAGAAGTCACTGACCTTGATGAGCATGAACTTCTGCATGGGCTCATACCACTGGAGCAGGACCACGCTGGACTCAAGAGCCCCACACAGGAAGAGGCAGCCTTGCTGAGGGTTCTGACCTGTCAGCCAGCAGGTGGGGGCAGGCAGAGGGAGGACACAGAAAAACAACAACAACCACCACTGAGAATCCACCCAAATGTTTGTTTTCATGTTTAATGTGGCCAGTTGCTCAATGTAAACAAACATGATGTCCTCATTTGGACACTAACTAAACTTAAATGGATGCAAAAAGTTAACACTCAAAAACATACATTATCAGAGGAATTAGTCTTCTGAGTTTGCTGTTGCAAGATGCAAAGAGTTAATGGAAAGGTAGAGGAGGTACGCTGTTAGAAGTGTTTCAGTGATACTCACGCACAGTGCACATCCTGCAGCCCTTGGTGTCTGGGATCTTAGTGCTCACAGCAAACTTCCTGTCATTGTACACATAACACATGCTATTTATATGTGGAAGCTCCTAGCTCAGCACGCTAGTGGTTTTTGCTGCATGGCACGCCCCTATCCTTAATGTGACAGCACTGGTAACTTCAGGCCTCTCATCTGTGTGGCCTACACATCAGGCTGTAATGCACAACACTTTGTATGATAATTTATCAGACACTTTGTACATTTATTTAAAATATCTTTCCCTGACAGGGGAACCTCTTTCTTATTATTTTTGCATAACTGGAAGATAATTAATAACAATATTTTTAAAACTATCAGTGAGGGAATGGTTATAAAAGTTATACAAATTCAAACTACAGGTGAACTCATCAGTTGTATGAAGATAATGAAATTTTCAAATTATTTTAAATGCTTTATGAGATTCATTATTTTAGAACATATTCATTGATTGAACAAAAATTTGAACGTTTCCCAAAAACTGAATGCAAATATTTACGTTTGATCTGGAAGCCTCTTTTGGAAGTGGCTGATCTGTGCTCTTTACGGCTTTGGTCACAGCTGACCTGTACACTTTACTGTTTAGGTCACAGCTGACCTGTGCACTTTACTGTTTAGGTCACAGCTGGCCCGTGCTCTTTACAGCTTAGGTTACAGCTGGCCTGTGCTCTTTATAGTTTAAGTCACAGCTTGCCTGTGTTCTTTATTGTTTTGGTAACAGCTGCCCTGTGTTTTTTTTACAGTTGTGGTCACAGCTGAGTTTTACTGTTTATGGTTCTGATCACAGCTGCCCTTTGTTCTTTACTGTTTTGGTCCCAGCTGACCTGTGCTTTGTTACAGTTATGTTCTGGGTTACCTGGGGAGAAGCCTGTGGGTAGGCAGTGCCACAATGCGGTGCTCCTTGCGTGCCTGCTCATACAGCTCCTTCAGCAGGTGCGAGTGCAGCTGGGATGCCTTTCCTGAAGGGTTACACATACACAGTGATCTGGGAGGCGTGTCATGATCCTGACTCAGGTTATGCTCATGGTGACATGTTAAAGTACTCTGGAGGTCCACTATGTCTCAGAGATGCACTTAACTCACCTGATATTGACATGAGGACATTGTTTACAGTGTGCACCCAAATGCATCTTCCTGGATACAGCTGTGGAAATGGGGCAGATGGAAACGGGGAGACAGAGAGAGAGAGAGAGAGAGAGAGAGAGAGAGAGAGAGAGAGAGAGAGAGAGAGAGAGAGACACAAAAACAATGTAATTCTAAGATTTTTTTGTGATGGATCAAAATCAAAAAAATAAATGACACAC